>JAUCMU010000104.1:8641375-8663492 GCA_032275025.1 Enteromius treurensis
TTAATTCTCGTCATTATACATTACCATCACTCTGTTCTTCTATTTGATAATGTTCAGTGCTTTGCTACAATCTGTATAGTTAAAAGCGCTATATAAATAAAAGTGACTTGTCTTGACTTGACTGTCTTAACATAAAGACTAAGTTTATGCAACTGGCCTCGATCTTGCTTCAGATGTGACATCAGATACAGTAGGTTCAATATTTATCTCTGCATGCCAGTACAATTTCACTCTGTCTTACTGTAATTTGTTTTCATATCCTCAAGTTCCCCTATATCTAACTTTACTTTTGCCAATTATTTGTTCATTGTAGACAAAACGTGTAGAATGAGTTGCTTTGTTTGATCATCTTAATAACTGACTACCACAATTTTAGAATGACCTAAACAGTGAACCCTAACCCTAAACATAATTAATGGAGGATACTTTACTCCAGGTGGAAAATCTTGTCGTCACTGAATCATCTTTGTTTTGAAATAACTATCCCTGATAAGCCTTTTTACTACATGGACTATATTTATTACTGTTTTGTTCTGTTTTGCCAGTATTGATGACCATCAGTTGTGGTGTTGGTTGCATGCCTAACCAGACATCTGACCTCATCCAAACTTACTGGTTTGTAAGGTTGCATCAGTCTACTTATTTATTCAACCAGCAAGACCCATGTCGCTTTTCTACCTTTGTCTAACAAGCTTCTTTCCAATTAAAGAAGAAGACGACGACGATTAATTGTGAACAAAAACCCTGATTACGATTATAGTACATATTTGGTATATAGTTTGAAATATATTTTATTTATATTTATTTTTGCATCAGAATGTCAGTTTTCTTCAAGTCCTCTGATGAAACGTGTTGTAAGATTATATAGCGACCTCTGCTGGACACATGTGGCATAACAGGTTGTTTACTTCATTTGGTTTGAATGTGAATTTTAAACAAAAGCCAGGACTGAAGTGTGGGAAAAGAGAACAGAATGTCCTCTTTATAAGGAACAGGGCGTCCTCCTCAGAATACGTATGCTGGCCTTCAAAAATAAATAAATTGGGGAAAAAAGCAGATACATGTAGGCCAGTCATTCTTGAGACATGGGTGATGGGAAAAAACAGGTCATATTAGGTTTATATATATATTCAATTTTGAATGTTATGAGGGATTACTAATAGAACGTATTTAACAAAACGATCCCCTTAATTCAATTTTCTAATTATTACACCAAATACTATTAAATCTATCTTCCCACTTGTGCTCAATCAATCATATGCTATGCAAGTTTTTTGGAATGATGAAAAAGTAGCGGTTTATGAAATGCAACAGTTAATTGTATCTTGTATCAAAGCAAGGCTGTTTTTCAGTGATGCATGTTTCATAAGGTCTCAAAATTGTGTTCCCACTTTGTCAACACCGTCAGATATTTATTCAAATGAAATAAAACCAGGTAATATCAGGGGCAGCTGTCACACTAAAGGACCCCACTGCCACAGTTGACCTCTGCAGAGTACATTAGTTTTAGAAGGCTCTGTTTTTAATAGTTTTAGAATATTTTAATGTTCATATTTCATGTGTCACAACCATGACGTGGCAACACCATCTTCCTGTTTCTAAGGATTTGAAATATTTAGATCATTTTATTCTCCCGAAGCAGGTTCCATCTGCATCCAGCATCAACAGAAAAAACATAACGGCTACTAAATGAACTTTATTTGTTTTGTGAAAGAATTTGTCAAAAAATTTGTCAACACAGTCAGATGTTAATAATAATTTTGTGTTTCAGCGATATATCAAAATACTTCAATTTGACTCTTGAATAAAAGCATTATATATAACATTGTTTGATGTGTTTGTTTTAATACAATAATTAATTGATCCAATGTATTTGATAGTTAAAAAGGATTACAAATTAAGGTTTTCAAAATATATTACACAGTCCTAGGTAAAAAGCACAGTTTGTTTAAAAAAAGAAAGAGAGAGAAGTTGGGAGTTTGAATCAAAGCATAGCTCAGAACTGGGTAGATATAAGATTCATAAATGTAATTTAATTAGTCTGAGTACAAGGTTTTATTTTTTTTAATTGCCCCCTTTTTTGTACCATTTCTGAAGAGGCCTAAATAGAGAGACACAAGCTATTGAAAATGCAACAACAAAATAGGGTTAAAACAACAATGACGCCAAAATAACAATATACTTGGACTTACACAGTGGTAGGACCAGCAACAATTAAATATGATGGATTGGCCCCCTTAAAGTCAACCCCACTGAGGTGAGTTGAAAAATAAACCGGACAGATCTCTGAGTTGCAGAAGGCATGGGATAACAAGTTCTCAAGAAATATTAAAACTATGCACAGGGTTGACCCAAGCATTTATGGGGCCAAGCAGAATTTTATTTGGGGGACCCTTGGTTCCAGTTTATGAAACAGAACTTTATTTTATTACAAATTACAGCAATGTTTGTTTTTTTTACGCACAAGACAAATGCTTTCATTTAATACTATGTTAAATTAATTGAATCCACATCCACACGTCGCCACGGAAATAATAAATGTAGAGATTATTTGATATGAATAGTTGACTTAGTTATGTATATTGCGCTTTCGTAAAATTACCATTATCAATTGACATAATATATCACGAAATAAATACAATAAATCGTCATTTCATGTAGGCTATACTTGGGGGCCCTCTTGTGGCCGTTTGTTTCGCTATGCCTTGCTATGCTAGAGATGTGCTGCTGTAATTACTGTAAAAGGTGCCAAATATTACATTTAGAAGTTGAAAAAAACAGTACAACTTCTTCTGTTATTTGCTCAGAGCAACCATTTGCATGCTTCATGAACATTATAAGATAAAATCATGGATTGAAAAATCATACAGCCTCTGGTAAACATATTCTCCTGTTTTTATACAATTGGCGTGTCTCCTTATAGAGTGCTGCAGCGTGCAATGTTAGCAAAACTGCTAAAAAAAACAAATTTTTCCTCTAGCTTTTGGATAAGATCTGTGAAAAGCAAAAGTGTATGATATTTACATGTTTTACTCATCATCATAATCCGTATAATTCTACACAAGTCACACACGGTAATAATAGTTCAGAAACAGTTTCCTCCATCCTTCAAACAAATTTCTCAGAGCTCAATCTGACTGAGCATCTATGAGAGGTACATGACCAGCTAATCTGATCCATGTAGACTTCTGTGGAAATGCAGCTTGCACCATGCAACTTACAAGATCTGCTGCTAAAGTCTTAAAGGTGCTGGATATAGAGGACAGGTTCAGAGGTCTCGTGGAGTACATGCTTCAGTTCACCTGCTGTTTTGGCAGCACAAGGGGAATCTCCACAACATTATGCAGTTGGTTTTAATGTTGTTACTGATCGGAGTGTATACCAAGGATGTGTGTGTGCCTGTACAGTACATTCTGAGCAGAAATACTGGCAACCTACACCAGGAACTCTCACGCTTTGAACTGTAGTTCACCTCATCAACCTTGTTCTTTCCACACTTTCCACACCAGTCCAAATGTCTTTCTCGAAGTTATTCTATCCATCCAGGTTGCCTTTCTATGTGATATGTCAGAAGTTATGTCAGTTGATCCCTCTCCATTTCTTTCAGCCAATGACATTTCCACTGCCCTTTGTGCTATCCAGGATTCTATACCAATGCTAAATCTATAACAATCATTAAAATAAATCTGGTATTAATCAACAATATTTAAATACAGACATGTCATTATGATGATCATTTCAATTTAAATAGTTTAAATAGATTGTAAAAATGAGTAAGATCATGTCTTATATAATGATTGATGTAATGGGAAAGCGCAAGGCTGGCACATTGCCATTACTTCTATTTAAAGAGGAATGACATTTTAAAGTCTCTTGGAGGGTTAAATGCAATTAGCTGAAATTTCTCTTACACTAATTGTTCATTTTCTGGACATTTGAAAGCAAAGACATGTTTGTGGTATAGGCTAGGCTATATAATCCATAACAGCTATCCCAGCCGTGCATATGTGCTCAGCTCAGCAAGGGCGACAACAAATTGCAGCTGTTGTTGGAGCTTCTGGTGCTTTTAATGGGCTGCTGAAAAGGCAAGTAAGCAAGTAGTTGAAGTATTATATTAACACGATGACATGCGTGTGCAACAAGTGCATTTAAAAAAGTTTTGTATCATCAAAGGAGCTAGGGTTGCTGTCTGGTCACTATTAGCCTGCAAGTCTTACAAATGTTGCTGCAACTCATTTTTGTCCTAGGATGTCTTATATTTATGACATCGATGTCTTATAAGATGTCTTTTATTATTTATTAACTAGAAGTGCCAACAAACCCCTTATATGTGATCTATCATACTGTGCCATACAACCTAAAAATAACAAACGATTAACAAAATGTTTTTATACAGTCGTGAGTCCTTAATATATGATTTCAATAAGAATTCCTAAATATATAAATCTAGATCATGTCTTATATAATGATTAACCCAGTACCAACATATATTTGTGATCACAGTACCATACTGTGCCATGTTACCTAAAATTATTTTTATACTGACTGCACTCTGATTAACTATTAGATTAATAGAGAAAATAAGATTACACTTGATGGAATGTTTTGGCCGGCATTTTTATAGACATACGTGCATATAAAGAAAGGCTGACAAAATTTTCTAACGTCTTTTCTTTAAATGCTGTTGCGAAAAGAAGCCACCAAGTCTTTTTACTTTGTTCGGGGTAGGCCTCCATGTCAGGATACACTACCATCAGCATTTACACTGAGGGGTAGACTGAACCTTAAGCGGCAAACAGGTGTCTTGTACTAGCTGATCTACAGTATGTCCTCTTCCTCTCATGTTTCCTCTGACACTTTTTTTTTTTTTTTAATCTATATGCGCTGGACGGATATCAGGTTGTCAGTTATGTCCAGCATAAGCAGGTTATTCCTGTTCTCAATTCTTAAGTGAATTAATTATTAGAAATATTTACATACTAATTAAATTAGATAAAGAATGGAATGCAGAACATTGACACATCTCCCCAGTCAGATAAAAAAAAAACAGCAACCATGCATTTGTAATAATGTGGTTAGAAATTGCTGCAGTGTAAACTGATCTGTGAACAACAAACATAGACACAGAGTATATAGACTAGACTAGATGGCTAATATTACTACGTATGATTAATAAGTGGAATGGCTACATCAACAACTAAGCAAATATAACGAGTGATCATAATTCTGCTTGTAATTGCATCAGCATGTTTATGCAGTTCTCCCCGGGAAATATCCCATGTGCCTCACAGCTGCCATGGGTGAAAGTGTCGATGAGTTGATCTCCCCTAACAGCAAATGGTTTTGCTAAAGTGCTGACCACTGCCAAAAAGATGTTGCACTCCCCCCACGCGAAGCAAGTCGAACTGCGCTCTGGCTCCTCCTATGGTATCTTAAATGTCTACCACGAAGAGGAAATGGATTAATTGCACTCTTTGAAACCACCATCGGTGGACTTGGTGCTGCCAAGGTAAGAGACTCTTTGCATGTGTGGAATGTTATAATGGTTCTTGAGAGTTCGTACTATGTACTATGACAGCTGAGAATAATGTCTTTACTTGCTGAACGAGAGGGTTTTTCAGTTAGCATGATGTATTCTGGATTTCTCAATAGCAAGACGTCCTCACAAATCCAGCCTCTTAGAACGGATTGGATTTGGTGCATCATGTATTGTAGTGAATTTTGACTTCTTGATATATTGATTTTTATTATATACTGTATGTAGGGTAGCAGATAGCTACAGCAAATTGTTTATTTTGAGGTGAGCTGTATTACTATAATTGAAATTAACTGTATTTCTCAAATATTTCAATCTGACTGCTTTTTCTTTTTCAGCAAGTGCAAACAGATCACACATAAAGGTTGATGCACTAACTCAAGAAACTATCTGCAATGGATAAAATGAATGACCTGTGGAATTCCATAGCTTTTACCGACAATGTCTACATATCAAAACGAAGTATTAGAAAGAGTCTCATCAGCAAAAGGCGTTATCTGCCAGTTGAGAATAACATTAATGACACCTTGAAAATTAGTTATAATCTCCCCGGTGAATCGGGCGTTAGTACTTCTATCAGTTCCGATGAAAGAAAAAACAAAAAATTACGAATCCAAGACAATTCAAGGACTCATTCTACATGCCACCTTCCTGAGACATTTTCTGAACAATCCTATGGAAAGGAAAGAGAAGTCGATTTAGCAAATGTAAAGACTGAGCCTGGATCCGACCCCGAGCATAGATCTGATTCCCGACTGAATCAGGAGCACTTGGAAGCGACCTGCATCACCAGCCTAAAAGTAAAACAGGAGGTGGATCTCACTGTGCCATGTGAACTGGCAGCGATTCCAAGAGATCAGCAAGAGACTGCTGGGGGGGACGAAGGGGAGGCTGAGGGAAACGGATCGAACAGCCTGAACTCTTCTCAGAAGCAGGTTTTAAAAAACAATTTTGTCTTCGCGGGCATGAAGAAGCGAGGAATGGAGGGAGACATGGAGAACCGTCCGTACAAGTGTCCGTACTGCAGCTGGGCTTTCAAAAAGTCCAGCAACCTGTTGAGCCACATCGACACTCACCGAGGTCTTAAACCACACGTTTGTGATCTGTGTGGGAAGGCCTACTCGCACCAAGGCACTCTTCAGCAGCACAAGCGACTACACACGGGCGAACGACCGTACCAATGCCCGTTTTGTGAGAAAAGCTACATTTGGTCCTCTGACTTTCGCAAGCACATCCGAACGCACACCGGAGAGAAGCCGTACATCTGTGAGGAATGTGGCAAGGATTTCGTGCGTTCCTCAGACCTGCGGAAGCACGAGCGCAACATGCACACCAACAACAAGCCGTTCCTCTGCAAGCAGTGCGGCAAAACCTTCAACAAACCACTGTCTCTTCTCCGGCACGAGCGCACGCATTTGGGTGAGAGGCCGTTTGTCTGCCCGGAGTGCGGGAAAGCATTTGCCCTGGCCAGTCGCATGACAGAGCACAGGAAAATCCACAGCGGCGTGCGTCCCTACACCTGCTCTATCTGCTCCAAAGCTTTCACCAAGTCCTCCAACCTCGCTGAACATCTCACAGTTCACAGTGGAGTGAGGCCACACAAGTGCTCAGAGTGCGGGGTGGCATTCGCATTGGCGTCCCGGCTAGTCCGACACCAACGTATTCACGCAGCTGTGTGCTCCTGTCACTGCCAAAGCTGCGATATGTCATTCAGCCACCTTGCGGCACTCAGGAAGCATCAGAAGCAGCACGAAGAGGGCACAATCTTTGTATGTGGACAGTGCAGCAAATCTTTCCCCCAGGATTCCCTGCTCGCAGAACATATAAAAAGCCATGCCGATGCTGTGATTTGCATTACCTAAACCTTTGCACTGAGGTAACTGGAGGATAGCAAGTAAGCCTGGGTTATTCTATCTATCTATTCAGAGTTCAGCCTTAACAACATAGTTATATGTAGACATATTTAGCAACATAGTTATAGCTAGAATTAAAAAATAAAACATTTGACGAACATACTTGTGTTAACTGCAGGGAATTGTGGGGACCACTGATGAAAGACTTAGAATTGTGTATATTCCTAATAAAAGAACACACTGGTGACCCATTTGTAGAATTTTAATGGCAGCTGATGGCATCTTGCCAAACAAGGCAGATTTTGTGTGTTAGAGAAACAGAGAAAGTGATAAAGATTATTGTAAATTCTCTTAGAGGTGTCAGATACACAGTGCTACTTCAAGTTACAAGATATGATGCTAAAGCAATATGATATTACTATTACTATGTGGCAGTGCTATATTTTGGTACTAAATGTATGCAGGGAGAGAAAATGCGTTGGCTAATCATATTTTGAGGTTGCAGGGATGGGACTTGTGGTACATGTTGTATGATGAATTTATTTCATTAAGAACTGAACTTACATTAAAGTGCACCTATTATGGATTTTTGAACATTACCTCTCATGCAGTGTGTAACGGAATGAAAACATCCAGCAATTTTTTTAAATCTGAAAGTTCAACGTGTTTGTCTCTCTATAGAAAGAGACAATTTTGAATCATGCAACATTAGCAAAAGATAAAGCTATTTTTTATGATACAATTATGTACCTATTAGAAAAAGGGTATACAGAGGAAAAAAAAGTGCGTGTACACAGGTAAAAAGAATTACAAATGAATTAAAAAAATATTAAATAAAATATTTAGTATATTTAGTAAAATGATTAGTTGTGTACAAAAAGAAGTTGTACTTTTAGGATCCATTGTATCTTGCACATTTCTATTTGTATAAATGTTTCAAAGATCCTAGAAATTAGAGACATGTAACCAAAATAATTATGAATATACATATTCAAAGAAGAGACGAGTTACAGATTCTTAAACAACACCACAAAAATCACAAGTGTTTTCCATCTACAGTTTGAACTGTTTAAATAATTATTTAACTGTAAATTCTTTGTAATATTTTAAAATATACCTTTTATTTTATTATGAAAAACCTATTTGTTATCGACCATGCTTTCCTCCGAGTGTCAAAAGACTGTTGAGCATGGCACATAATTCTTCAGTGCACAACATCTCTAATACATCTATTACTGAATTTATCTTCAAAAAAATTACTTGGGATTGCATCAAAAGTAAAAATCTTTTCATAAGTAGTAAAGGGTTTTTTAACCAAATGAAATCATGGAGAATCGTATCCAAATCCTTAACAACATCTGTTGGAACTTTCATCGACCCTGATACGTAAACAGACTTTGAATTCCCTTCTGCCTTTGACAAAAAAATACAACCAGGTAAGGTTTCTCTCATTAAGCATGCATTATTTCTGTTTTTAATCTTTCCAACAATAGGCTTAAAATTTAATGCATTTCTATGCTTCTACGCTTCACTTTTTAAAGGTATTGGTATCCCATTAAATCCATTCAAAGGACAGTCTTTAAACCCTCAAGAAGCTGCTTTATAAAGCATTACAGGCTTGATGAAAATGAGACCTATTCGTCCAATCACTGCAGATTAGTATTACACAAAGAAGGGGTTTGGAAAAGTTAAACCAATCGTTTCTGACACGTTGAGCAAGTAAGGTAAAAATAAATGTATATTATATAACATTATAAGACAATGAAAGTGTTTTTTGACCTTGTATGCATGTCAAACTATTGTTGGGGTCTTCCAAAACCAAAATATGAACCTTTCACTACCCATAATAGGGGCACTTTGAATTAGATGTTGTATATGGACGTGAAGATGCCATTACCGTCCTAAACTATTTTTTGTTTTTCAAAGAAAAATGTCAAAGACTAAATAAAAAGTATTTTTCAACATTCATTGTGTGAAATGTGGTGTTGGAAACATGAGAGGGTGTTGGAACAGTGTTGTTCCCACTGTATGTATATGACACAAGACCTAATTCCTAGAGTTCCACACTTCCGCTAACATTTGTCCCTCTGCTGCCAGATCTGCACACTCATGGTAAAAGAAGATGGCATACATCTTGTCAAATTCCACTGTCTTGCTATGCAACAAGAGATGTTGGCTCATATTTTTAGTTGACTTTTTATTTTTGCTTGTTAAATCAATACACTGGCATATACAAATACTATTGATTTTTATTTGATCGTTTTCCAACAAAAGAAAATATATACATATACATTTATTTATTTATTTTTGCTAGAAATATTGAAGAAAACATCAATCTCTCTCCCTCTGGAATAAATCAAGGCTGTGGCCCAAAGGGACCACCTTTACAATTACAACATTTCCCACATCTTCACTACTCCATATCTTTAAAAATTTGAATTTTGAACTCTTAAAATCATTTTCTGTTTGGGTAGGTGGGATGAGGAATAAACTGACATTGCCAGCTGTGGGGACATCTTAAGTTCATGTTTCCACAGGTCACAGCACCTTTGCTCAGCACCCATTTCCATCATGCCCCCATGCCTACAGGGAATGAAACAAATCCCTAGAGTCAGCATGAGGAGCTGTGCCTCAGCTGTTCAGTATCTTCATTCAAAAAAAACTGGGCACCAAACCCTTAACAGATTATTTCAAGAACTCGATGTCCTCAGTGTATTTCTGTAACCACAGATGTTACTGTATATAAAGATACATAGGCCCCTCTGACCTCCTCTAGTGGAACTCTTTTGGTCATGTGAACACAAGTCACGGGGCTGAAAGTCCACCCCTGAGATACTCATTTGCTGATTATTACTCAATTACGAACCTAGGGACCCTATAAACAAAACAGATAGTCTGAATATTTGCATGACAGTTATTATGAACATACATGCATTTATCAGGACTCCTACCTGTGACATGGACCTTTGATTCTGACTCATTGTCCCAGATAATTTTTGTCCTGTAACAAAGAAAGACAATTATGCTTAAATGAAACTCCTGTATGAACTTTCAACAAATATTCACAACTTTCTTTTTGCTTATTAGGATTTTATTAATCTATACTTTTCCAGGGCCAGAAATTGAAAATTTGAAATTCACTGCTTTCCATATTTCCACTTTAAGAGCCCTAAGAACGATTAATGAACATTTTTGACTATACATACATTGGTTTTATTTAGATAATAATAATAATTGCATTTCGTTATGTAATCCCCCAATTTCTGTTTTGCATAAAATAGGTTTACACACAGACCACAAGACAAAATAATAAAATGTTAAATTAACAAGTTTACACATACTCTTAGTTTGTATTTTCACCCTACTAAATAAGAAATAAAACCTGCATATTATTATCCCTCTTTACTAATTCTGCAATAAATGTCCAGGGTTGGATGTTAAAAAAAACAAGTGCAATGATTCAGAAAATCAGCTCACACTGCTTCAGTATAACCGTCTCAGAGCTTTGAGTCAGTGATGCCAAAACCAGGCAGATGTACAAATGATCTTCACTAACCCGCACTCCTAGAAAAAGGATTGATCCCACTGAGTTGGGGCTGTGATGCCTTTGAGATGGGTGGAGGAGGAGAAGGGAAAGGAGAGTTGGCTGTAGATTCCTAACAAGACATAGACAAGAAGTGAAAAAATCATTAATTCTGTCAGTGTATGCTCCCAAAAGTATCTGAATGTCTGCCATCCTTGAATATCTGTTAAAACAGTTTTGGTTGGAAACTTGCTTTGAATTTTTTCCATACTGTATAATGTGCATAAGTAATCCAGTTGCTTTTGTATGAACAAAAGAAATGTACTTACAACTTGGAATATTTATCAGTCACTTTGATTCATGTAATGAGTGTAAAAAATTTTTGTTTTTTTTAAAAGTATACTTATTTCATGAAAAATTAACTTGAGTAGCTGACTTAAATAAATCATTTCAACGATTGAAATCCTGACTACAGAAAATATTTTCCTCTTTTTCACCACATGATTAGTGAATAGTTCTTTTAAACAACAAGGAAAAACAACAGTTTACGTGTTCTGATTTAGATTTCTTCGATCACAAACTTCCTTAGACTGTTATTTTATGGTAGGAAATGTAAGAGCATATACCCTAGTGGTGGGTTTGGGTTCTGGGATTTGTTCTTTTGGGTCTTCTTTAGGCTTAGACTTGAACCAGCCACTGAACCATCCAGGTTTAGAGGTCTTTTCAGAAATAAAACGATCCAACAATTAAATAAATAAACACATAAAAGTTCAGAGGGAATCATGTTAAACATTTATGTTTATATGTAATATACCTTTGCTGATTGTGTGCTGGACTCACTCTGGTTGTCCTCATTTGGAATTGTCCCGGACTGATTAACACTACCATCTACAGCATCGTTTTCAGCAGCCCCCTGTGTCAATTGTCCATAAAGTTGATGCGTGTAACTTTTTGTGTTAAAATACTTCCTTCAACCTCTATTATACACGCAGAGACAACTTAACTAAGGTGTTTTCTCAAATTAAAATTTTAAAACTGAAATCTCACCATTATTGCACCAGCAGAAAAGTCACCATCTTAGAAAACAAAAGGTAAAAGTTAAGTATTAATGATATCAATAATTAATAATTAGTATAGGAAATATTCCTACTACTGTAAAACTTTAGGGTTCGGTTAGATTTATTCACATTCTTCAAAGAAGTCTCTTATGATCATTAAGGCTGCACTTATTTGATCAAAAATACAGTTCAGTAGTAAGAAGTCATTTAAGAACTATACTTTAATTGTGTCACGCTGATTCTGTCATCCATAGTCATCCTAACCTGTATTATTGTAGCTTCTCGTAGGCAAAGTAGAAGCCACATTGAAAAAGTTATCATTTTGAATGCTGCTGTTGATATTAGAGTGGCTTTGGTCCATTGAAACTTGTGGAGGCCCACACATGTCCATAGGGAAGACAGGGGGCAGTGTGATAGGCTGCTGGGTCGGGTACAGTGGCACTGGGGCCACGGTCTTAGGAGCCTGTGCTTCAGAAGAGTAAGAGTGGCTCACTGGAGAGTAAGACTCCTGAAGCCTGGCATCAGTGTGTGGTATCATGGATTGAGGGGGGTTTGAAGTTTCGATTTCAGAGTTGTTTACGGCATCTGCCTGGGAGCCTTCTGTAAAATCTACAGAGAAGCCAAGAGAGATAAAAAACTGCTTTTTTTTGATTGCATACTGACAAACTGTTAACACTTTTCACATGCATATAAACAATGTTCTTAAATTTCGGACAACACTGACATATATTTTGAGTTTGATTGCCACCTAGTGGCTCAGAGGAAGTTTCACGGGCACATAGTAAAAAAGATATGGCAAATATTTAAACCTGAACATGTGTTGCTCTCCTCACGACTCCAGGTAGTCTCCCCAACTAGTGACTGATATGTTTCACTAGGGTAGCTCCCCTCCTATCGAAATAAACATTTTACTGAGAGTGGAACCAGGGGATAGTTCACAACATCTGTGAGTAAGAAAAGCAGCCTCTAAAGATGTGTAGGGCCCCATTTATACCTGGTATAAGATATCCTACCTCTTCCAGAAGGTCTATTCATTATTGGTCTATGTTATTGATAGCCTGATAGCTCTCTGACACCTGCAAGTGATATATAACGCCCTTTTTCTAGAGCATTGAAGTGCATTTTTGGCGAGTTGTCAACCCAGATGCGTTTACCATTTCCAACATCTCTGTTTGGAATTCATCACACTTTACATCTCCTTTGCAAAAGCTCTGAGTGCAGTGCATGAAGCAAGCTGGGTAATGCAACTTACAGTACGAGTGCGCAAAAGGAGGAGACAGGACAGCTGTGACTTTGGTGCTAATGTCATTTAAATTTAAATTAGCTGACTACTTGTTACAGAGACTGTATGCATGTACTATGTGATGAGGCATAAAATCACATATTATTATATGTGACCCTGGACCACAAAAACAGCATGGATATATCTGTAGCAATAGCCAAAAATACAATGTCTGGGGCAAAATGACAGATTTTTCTTTTTTGCCAAAAATCGTTAGGATATTAAGTAAAGATCACGTTCCATGAAGATGTTTTTTTGCTCATTTCCAACCATAAGTAGGTTAAACTTGTAATGTAGCTAAAGACTTGATTTGGACACTCTCAGATATTGTGCTATCCTAACAAACCAAACATCAATGGAAAGCTTCATTATTCAGCTTTCATGTATAAATCTAGTTGGATATATATGACCTCTTGTGACCGTTTCACCCAAGATGAATGTTGATACCAGGTATAAACAGGACTTGAATGAGAGCAAGCGCTGTCCTGGTCTGTACATTGAGCTCCATATGGACAGTATTGAGTTTGGCTAAAAACAGCCTTGCTGATCTTAAACTGGACTACTTAAACTTAAATGACTATCATATATACTGTACAAAATTTTGGGTTTACCAGCATGGACTGGTGTCTACAGCGAATCTGCACCAGCCAGTCGGGATCCAGGAAAGGCTGACCTGTATCACTGAGCTGTGCCTCGGAGAACTTCAGTCTGTCCACCAACTGTGGTAGGGCAAACAAATCAGACAGAGCACAAAACACGTTTCGATGCATAAACAAAAAAGACAAATCCACAGCGTTGGTGATAGCACTGTATGTACAGGTGTGTGTTACTTTAATAAGTTCTCCCTGAAGCACCACATGGGGTTCCTCTATCTTGAGGAGAGCTTTTGCCACCACCTCACAGTAGTGGAAAGCCTGAGAAACCAGACCACAGTCCAGCAACCGACATGCATATAGGAATTTATACACCTACGCAGAACAAAACACAACAATAACTATGCAACGGATAAAACATGCGATAAAACAACACTGAAACACTACTGTGCAATACAGTTAAAAACAAATGTGAAACAGTCACATAATTTGAATAATTGTAAATTTAAGTAGCACTTATGATCAAATAAAATACTGACCTATACAAATCAATTAGGATATACAAGTAAAAGTTAGTTATTATAATTGAAATAAAATGTCATTTTGATCAAATGTTTAACAAATTGTTTATCAGTAGTGGCCTCAGACCTTCGGATCCCTTATTTGATAAGTAGTTCATGTAGTTCATGTTTAATATGAATACCTGAAAAGCAGGAATGATAAATTCAGCATTTCCAAGCCTCTGGCAGTACTCAAAAAGTTCAGTACAGCGAATGGCAGAGTTGTGACAGAACTTGGAAAACAGACCACTGCAATCAAAGAGTTAAAAGGAAGAGCTATTTGTATTCAGGAACTCAGCCGTTTACTGTAGATATCCTAGAGCTCACAGTGAATTCTCACCTTTGCTTGCTGCTCAGAAGCACAAGGCGTTCTGATCTGTTTGTATACCAGCCAAAGGGACACTGGGCCGTGAGGTAGCAGATCTGGGAGGCATACAGCATATTCCTTGAGGCTGAGATGAGAACATAAGAGAAAACAAGATCTACTTGAAGAATCTTCAATATTAGTCAAAATATGACAGAACATTCATGGAGATGGTTACTTCTAGAATTTGGACTAGATATTACCTAGGGTATCACCCAATGTGACGATGGATCGCTGATGGTTAAAGCGGTCTCCTGTCTCATTAGACAGCAATACAGCCAAGTGTGGTCGCCAGTCTCCCCACTTCTCAGTGCACCAAGACTGAAAAGTGGAATTAGAGAGTATAATGAAAACCACAATAAATTACAATTAACAGAACATGAGCATGAAATGTTGTAGAATACCATGGAAACAGCTGGAATCCTCCCAGAGAGCAGCTGGAAGAGGGTTTGCAGAGGGTCACTATGAGCCAGACTCCCTGTAAACCTATCAAACACAACACATACATAAATATTCGATCTGCTATTACATAGTTAGCTTGACACGAAACTATACTGTGACACATATGCACATAGCATGCATGCACAAGTGTATTGGCAAGTCCTACGTGTAAATATAACTTGTTAAACTGTAGTTTTCTTACTATCTCACTATTGGGATTGCTACCAATTTATGTAAAGAAGTCTTTTCCTTGATGGATTTTTCAAGGTACGCTAGTGCTAATAATGAAACAGATATCAGACTTTCAGAACTAGCAAGTGCCAGGAAGTATAAATATAACCTCGACCTATTTGCGGCTCTGCAACTGTCTTCACTCTCTGTATATTTGATCTGACCTCATACCAGGGTGTTTACAGAGTGTAAAATGTGTTACTGCAATTAAAATGCATGCATCAACCAATCAAAGCCCAACAGATTTTATAGAGGCATGGCAGTGTGACATGAACACAGGGATTCGTGCTATTTGAAAACATGACAGACTGTGTTATTGATGGAGAGTGGTTAAGGCTAAAGTGAATATGTGGTTGTTCCTCTGGCAATGGCCGTGCCAATCATCTTTTACAGTGCTACAAACCTGCTCAGCACTGTGTTGTAGGATCTGCTGTCCATTTTGCTGGCCAGAAATAAAGCATGACCCCAAAGACCACTCTGCATGGCTAACTCTAGGGCCTCCTGCAGGAAGGAAAAAAGTGTACAGAAAAGATAAGACAAGTGAGATCCAATCAAACAATCATTACAAGTGAGGCGAGGGAATGAACATCCTTAAAAAGAGTAAAAGAAAGAAAGAAATCATATTATGAAGAAATAAACATTTTATGTTTTTAGCAAAAATATATACTATCATTCAAAAGTTTAAGAAATTCATACTTTTTTTCCAGCAAGAATACAGTAAGTTAAAAGGGACAGTAAAGAATTGTATTTATTTATTTAAAGAGAATTGTCTCACAGTTTCTAAAAAATTATTACGCAGTACAACGGATTTATATAAAAAATTATTGAGCAAAAAAACAACATTTAGAGCAATAAATTACATTTTCGAAAATAGAAAAATAGAAAACAGCTATTTTAAAGTGTTGTAATATTTGTAGTTGTGCCATTGATCTATTTTTAATCTAAAAATGCAGCCTTGGAGAAAACAGAAGACTTCTTTCAAAAACATTTATATAATCTTATCAATCACAAGTAGTTTAATTGTATTGTACATATTCACAGTGCACAATGTCTTATACTAAGGCCCGAGACCCTGCACAATTTTCAGCTTTCCCAGACCAAAGAAACAATCATGGTGAATAAGAAATCGTCGCAATTGTTTGACGATGCCAGTCTTTTGTCTGGGACAGACAAAAATCGAGCAGAGAGTCTCAGGCTTAATAGGAAACAGATTAAATTGGACTCAAAATCAATTCCTAGAGGGCCACAGCTTTGCTCTGCAAACAGTTTCACAGAGTCTTTATCAGTCAAAAAGGCTCAGAAAAAGGCGATTGAAAGCCCGTTTCAATGAAAGCATTCACCTTCTTTCTGCCAGATAGCAATAGTTGTGTGTATCTCTGAAGGTTTTGCTTTGCAGCCTCTTTGTCAGTTGGTGGATATCCTGTCAGGAGGTCGGCAAAGTTGAGAGTCTCTTTTTCCGATGTGGGTGTTTCACTCAGATCAATGAGAGTTTCTCCATCTCCATCACCAGAGACCCCACAGGCACCCAAAGAACTGGAGTCCCTCATTAGCAGTTCTGCAACATCTGAACCCATGATTCTCTACATAACACCAACACATACTCACATTAACAGTCTAAAAGGGTCACACAAACAACTGGGGACCAACAATATACTTGAAATTATGTAACGAGAGGGTAATGAGTAATGGGACTCACTCCATTCTGTCTGCACAGCAATATTAGTAGATGCCACAAGAGGGCAGCAGAAGTGGCATCTTCTAATTTCTCATCCTTGAGACATTTGGCTGACATTTGGAGGGCAAAATTAATGGCATCCACCTTATGCAAATCTTCCCTTCATTAAAAAAAGCAGAAAATCAGCAAAGTACAACAGCTGGGTTCTGGAAGGAAAAGTCCAAATTAAAGGAAAACATCTTTTGTTAGCAATATCTTTTATATAATTTTTATATCAATTTTAAACTTATTTTTGAATTAATTATAATTAACAGCCAAATGTGGTTATTGTAATGTATTTTGTACTTTTTTTCTTTCTTTTAAGTAAAATGTAAAGCAACACAATTGTTAAACATTCATAAGTTTAATGGTGATAAGAAAATATTTTTAAATATTTATATTTTTTATTTCATTGTAACTTCTCAGACTGGATTAACGTCTTGCAAATTTAAGTATTATTGTGAGAGAGGGATAGTTTGGAATATCATACTTAGCCAGTGGTCCAGGAAAGTCTCTCATGTCCTGCTGTTCAAGTGTGTCACAGAGAATTACCTGAAATCATTAAAAGAACACATTTAATCCACCATAATGCTTCATATTATGCCTTCAAAGTTCATGCTTGTACCATGTCTCTGTTACCTCCAGGCTGTGGAGTTCCACTTGAGCAGGCTCCCCCTCAGAGGCAAGAGCTGGACTGACCCATACCAGCTGACCTGAAGGCCCAAAGCTCACTGCCACATGAGGGATGCAGAACTTCAGTGGAGCCACCTCCACGGGTACAGCATCTAAATTAAATGACCAAACTGACCACAGTCATTCTTAGTCTAGCGACCAGTTTGGATTTGAGGACTGTAACTAACTGCTATAATAAATTAACAAACACACATTTTATAAAGCCTGGTTGTGACAAACCTGTGTGAGATATGAGCTCAGGCTCACTCTGTTCAGCTCCATTGATGTACTGGCTGAGCTCATAGCTGCTCGAGGACAGACCTGAAGCTTTAGAGTTGGCAAGAGCTCCACTATCATACACCTAGAGAAGGAAAAAGAAAACAGAGCTGGAATATAGAAACACTGTAAAAAAAAAACGGCAGTGATTTTAACGGTAAAAACCTGTTAAATGGTTAATAGTAAAGTTCCTGTAAAATTTACAGGGAAAAACTGTGAACTGACATTATAAAAATTCTCTGCATTGCATTTCAAATTTAGTTTGAATTTGATGTTTTTTCTTTGAAATAACTATGTTTCTTCTTAGTTTTTTCTTATGTGTTTCAAAGGTACAAAACATATTTTAGTACTTAAAAAGGTTGGTATATCAACATTATATCAGTTAATGAAATTGCGGTATTTTTTTTTTTTTTTTACTGTAAATTGAATTTTGTTCTACAGTGCACAACTGTTCAAAAGTTAAGATGATAATAAATAATGTGTCTTTGCGTAATAAAAGTATTAGTTCCTTTTAAAAAATCTTTCTGACCCCAAAACTTTGAACAATAATATATATTTTAAATTTGACTTCTATGAACAATAATGGCAAGTTTAAGTCCCATGAAAAGTAATTTCTGACAACAAACCTCTCTAGTTCCATCTCCATTTTCCATGCTTTCTCTGTGCTGTCTCTCTGAGACACCATGGCCATACTGACTGTCTGTTCTGTAGCTATAGCTGTTAAACAAATGCGTAAAGTCACTTGATATGAAACAATCAACATTTTTGTTTGTTCTGAAAACATGTTTCAGGCATGACAGAGCATATGTATGAGGGTATGCCAACAGACCCCTGCTGATCTAAGTATGAAGCTCTTGCAGACTCCTGCTGCAGTCCTCTGCCCTGATACCCCTCTCTCCAGCCATCTGTCTGGCTCCAGCCACCACCATCTACAAAAAACACCAATGGGTTCAAAGTAAGTTCGAATTTTGATGAGAATTAAAAACTGTGGGCATGTGATTGAATAGTATGTACCTGGGGAATTGTATTGTGATCTGTGATAACCATGATAATCATAATACCCGTAGTCTTCTCTGTGGGGCCAGTAGTTAGAGGCAGGGTAGTCGTATTCCTGCCTGAACAGATATTAGTAGTTAGACCTAAGATTTTAGACTGCGCTAATTCATTGACAAATACTAACAAACAAGGTGCCTGTATATTCCAGTATATTAATATTAAACACTGTCCAAATATTGCAGTCTATTAAGTCACATAAGTCTCTTAAGCCAACTAAGACTGCGTATATTTGATAAAAAATACAGTCAAACGTAATATTGTGAAATATTAAAGTTTAAAACAACCTTAGAATTTTTGTTTCTTTTTTTATATCTATTTTAATTTGACATTGAAAATTATTTTATAATATAGTTTAGTAATTTAATAACAAATTAAATCTTACAAGCTTAATCATTTGTTAAAAATAATTCTTTTTAGGACTCTTTGATAAAAAAGAAAGTTTATTTGGATTTTTTTTTTTTATTTATTTTTGCTTTTTTTTAACTAATAAAAATAAATAAAATAAAAATCAAACTTCTAATAAAAGTGTCTTCTTTATTTGTATCATTCAAAATGTGTTATTATTATTATTTTTGCTGTTGCAACTTCATATCTCACTTTTTTTTTCTTATTGCATACTTTTCGACTTTAATTCCCTTTCTATAATTTTTTTTTCTGTGAGATAAAACCTTAAAATCAAACAAAGTATACTGGTGTTTATGACTGTAACAAATCATATTGTGATTTATGCCAATTAACTGATTACCCAGTTTTAAGGAAATTAAACAAAAGTTAGAAAGTCTTAATATTTTATGCTATTTTGCTTCTCAAGTAGATTTATTTTGGATACATTTTAAATGTTCATGTATATTTGCATGTTTACACAAAAACAAGTTATAAATAAGAAAAAAAAATATTTTAACTAATTTACCTGGAGTGAGGTCTGAAGTGTAATGGCTGGTTTGATGCATAAGCATTACTATACCCAGGAATATACTCTGGTTTAGAAGGAGGACTGGCCATGTAGCTTCCATAGCGAGGGTCCTCATGGGGCCACTGTCTGTCTCTCCCTCTCGGGTCTGTAGGTGGGTAGTAATATGGTGTTTGTTGGGAGGATCTGTAGTGGTCGTCTTTGTTACTAGACTGGTACTGATAACCCTGTGTATGCCAGCTTTGCCCTCTGGGCTCCATCACGAGACACAGCACCGGATAAACTTAGAGCAAACTGCACACAGAACTCAAGTCAAGTCAGGAGTTAGACAAACAGGGGAGGATTTTGCCTGCTGTAAGTCAAATGTTATCAGTGAGCTAAGATACAGAAGCTATTTATCATGAAGAGAGCAGTAAATCAAAAACAACCTTTGTTTTTAGTCTGTCAGTATTTTTGTGTTAACTTTTGATATACTTAAAAACATCAGTATGACATTTGAAAAATCTGTCCAGGTTTTTAATGTACTTAAGAGGAAAAATTGTGAAATAACAACAATAATTAAAAAATAAATAATTACAGAAATTATTTATTTTTTTAAATACAATACAATGATAAAATCATCTGTTATAATTAGTGCTTCATCAAATTATTTGTTGAAATCCTGTCACAGTAATTAATATAAAGTGGGTCCTAAAAACGTGTTTTTTTTTTGCAGTAGTAAATAAACAGACTTTAGCATTTAATAAACATTATCACATAATCAACTTTCAAATAACTCACAGGTGTTTATTTGAGATGTTTTCCATACGCACGCGCGCTGTTGACTGGGTGTTGTGTCCTGTCATAGTTTCAAAGTGCACATGCCACATCATTTCAGAGCACAACACAAACAAAACTGAACCATGAACCTGCTTTACTGTAGTCTCAAAGTCTCTCCATGTGTTTTTATTTTTTATTTTTTTGCCTTTCAAGGACGTAAAAATACCTTTTATATTTAATGAACCTCTTCGTGGCTGTTCTAAACATCTGTTGTCAGCCCTGTTCAACAGCTGGACATCGGCTTTTTATAATTTTGTATTCTAAAATATAACTGAATATAACTGAAACCATACGTATACGTGTCTAAACATAAAAAAATAAGTTATTTTACAAATAAATAACGGTAAATTTGAAATAAATCAACGCAGGACTTACAGTGTGTTTGCATACAGAGGTTTGACAGGCGCCTGGAGCTTTCTGAACTCACTCCCATATTTGGAATATTCAAAGTTGCCACGTCGAGCGGAATCATTGCGCACAGATGCTGGAGCTGCTCGGACCCACATCAGAGGAACACAACTCTTACTCATGGGAGGAGATCGCTGCCATGCAATGAAGGGAACTGTGAAAATATGTGCTGTATGCATTCGGATCATTAAAGGCAAAACGAATGTGAACCTTTTCAAGCACTCATACTGGCTATGCTTTAGACATTTGATTTAAGTAAAAAAAAAAAAAAAGCCATTTGTAAACATTACTGATCAGGCTTTGATTATTAATACTATGTCAGTGCAAAATCTCCCAGTATTGTGTTCTGCGGGCATAATACGTTCACTCAATTTTTTACGGTTCTCGATATTTTATAATTATGTATTATATATTTTACATATTTTTTTATTCGCGAAACCATTGTAAAATAAAACCAATATATTAACTTTTAACTATTTGTAGTCGACAAAGGCTGCATAATCTGGTTTAGTTTTGCTGCGATACATTGGCTAATGCTTTGAATTTTAAATCTACAAATGTAGTAACTAACAAGCACTTACTTAAAACTAGTTATTTACTTTAAAACTACGCAAGCTTTCCATATTTATATTCCAGTTTATTAAACGTTTATTCTGCTTATGTGTGTCCTATTACAGTTTTTTACAGACGCTAGGACAAATTTCTCAATACTTGGGTCACTTTAGCAAAACTCTTCACACAGTAAGCACAACAGAAGTCTATGTGGGCTAAACTGAGGATCAATTATCATTGTTTTGGCACAAAATGCATTCAATGACTAC
>JAUCMU010000104.1:8671525-8685536 GCA_032275025.1 Enteromius treurensis
GTAACGGCCACTCCGCTTCGCGTCGTGGCCGCATCACCACCTCGGGTGTGCATTATTTTTCTAATAATTCAACGGCTAGTCGTCAATTATTCCTTACGTGTGATATGATTTTGATTCAGTACAGTGCGATTCTGCAAATACAAATGAGTGCTGTGTCTGTCACATGACTCTGTCCCCCTTTTGGGCTTCAACTGATGGTAAAACTACTATGGACATTATCAACATGTCTTAACATTTATTGTGAAAGCCGAACTCGCGATTATGGTACATTTCTGAAGCGTGCTTGTGGATTTGTCCAATCACCATCCAAATTTTGGTTCCAAGTTGGTCAATCAGAGCTGGCTGTGTTTGTCAGAAGAAGGGGCTTTGTAGGAAAGGATGCATTTGAGAGAGGAGCAAAGAGGAGCTACAATAATGCACAGTATATTTGGAAAAAAAAAGAAAGCATATCAACATAAAATAAGCCCTAAAAATAAGACCAATAGAAGTACAGGAACTTACATTAAGCAAAAAAATTATAAATATCCAATAATTTAGTTTCTGCAAGCCACCCATTTTTCTAGATTTACTGCTCTGCATGCTCATTTTCTCTAAATTCATAAAGTGCCACTTTAGTCTGCCGTTTCAACTGTCTTAAAGTATGCTAGGCATTTATTATCCATTTTCCTTCAACTTTCATTTTGAATGCCATATAGGATCATGAGAAACATACTTTTACATGGGGTATTTAAACATTAAATCCATGTAGTATTTGACACTAATACCATGGTAAGTGAAATGAACATTTACCTTTATTCTCTCTATGTTAGCTTCTATCCGTAGCTGTTGAACAGTCCTTCTGGCCTGGGCTATGTTATTAGAGCTCTGCATCTTAGATGACATCTTCGATTATCTTCACAGACCTGAAAAACAAATGAAAAGTTGATTTTGACTTTGAACAGAAGATCAAAGTTACACATCATTCAAAGCATGCTAAACTAGAAATTTGTCTGTATGCAGTGCTTAATTTGTGCCAGAACAAGCCAGATCCGGCACCTCCGAAATCTGATCCAGCACCTCATTTGGCATATCCCCCTCCTCATGCCATAAAGAAAGAAGATTTTGCTGACAATTTTTTAGGCTTGCTCCGATAGATGTTAAGCCGCGTCACTGGTTATGTGACTTGCCCAATGGGCCACCATCGCTTAGATTTTTATTTATTTATTTTTTTTTCCTCGCTTTCTTTCAGTTTTAATAGCCAGTTAGCACAGTGTTTGTTTTACTTTCACTTTTATATTAGCGGCAATTCCACATCAATTGCTTGAATTCAATTTAATTCAAGCAACAACAAAATACAACGTACATAGGCTATAACTTTTATTAACAAAACAAATAAAAATACACCATGCTGTATGCCTAATATGAAATAACAAACAACTTACACAAAGTTTAAATAGGTAGCCTACAAATCCAAAAATCTATAAAGAACAAATAATGCTGAAAAATAATGATTTTCTTTTAAATAAAACAAAAATCAGCAAAAAACGTCGAACCAAATAAATAAGAAACCAATGTTAAAAAAAAAAAAATCCTAAATATTTTAACAGGTGCTGTTGCTTTTCATTTTGAAACTCTTCCGTCATCGTTTTGCCTTTTTCGCCTCACTCTTCTTATCCGTCAACTGTGCATATGAAAAATCTTCTATTATGTGCGCATTTGCTGCACATACAATTTAAAATAAAGATCTTAATTTAATATAACTTAAAACTATGAAAAATAACTCAATATGATACTCGCGAGACGGCTTTGGATTTGACTGCAGGCCCTCTTTTAAGCTACTGGGGCGCCAGAGTGTGAACCGATGAGGTGCAAATTATACATATTTGTGATGATACAAAATAACTCGATTAGGCAAGCGGCAATTCTATCAATTGCCCCAAAATTTGAGCAAAAGTCTGGCTCAGTGTGCAGCAGCTAGTTGTATTGCAGTTACCTCTCCCTGCTTTAATCACATGCCGGATCAGTCACCCCATTTTGTTCTGGGACCTCTACATTTACAAATTAAGCACTGTCTGTATGTACATGTTAATACACACATACTGTAGTGAGACAGCAAAAGCTCTCTGAGGAGGTACACAGGGCCCCTTTGACTCCTGCAGAGGTTGGGGGTGTTTAGTGCGTCAGGCCCCCAGCGAGGGGCTTTTCACTGAGTATGCTTTACGACTGCAGGAGGGAGAACTAAAGCAAGCTGTGTGTGTTTGAACAGAAGTCTCTGCAGCTACTGTCTGTTCCTGCAGAGCACACGCTTTCCGTGAACTATCGTCACCGGTTATTCTGCCAACTCATCTCACACAATGAACGCATGTGCCCATGTGCACAGAGACAGAGTCAGCAGTGCAGTCGCTCAAGCAGAAGGAGTTGTGCAATGCAAACGGTAAAAAAGGAAATGTTGAACTCAAATGGGTGGTCTCTCACCAACCAGGAGATAAAAAGAGAGTTAGCCTTCTAACTTCCTAACTTCAGAAGGAAATAAAAGCAATGTTGATACCGGACAGATTGATACTGGAATACAAAAATTTCAGTAGATACTAAAACCAGTGAAATAGCACAGAAGAATGAATTTGCTTAATAAAGATAGAAATACAGATTTAAATTAAAATAAATTCTAACATTTAATAATATAAGTACATTTTTGCATGTCTATGCCACGTGTTTTTGTTTTTTTCCCCATACTATTTATATGCACATTCATTACATCTAGTAAATAAATTAAATAAATATTAATATAAAATATACTATACATGTATTAAAACAATGGTATGTAGACTTGATGCATTTAGGTAAATACTAAAGTTAATATTCAAGAAAACTGTAAAAGTAGACTCAAGTCATATTTAACCAGATTTTATAATTCAGATAAATTCAGAAAACAAATTCTATCCATCTATGAAGCAGCTATAGACAATACTGTCATATTTCAGATCAAATGAGTTCAATGTTTATTTGACTTAGTTGAATAACTACATAGCAAAAGTTTATTAAAAGGACAACTCCACTTTTTTTTCTCCAACTCCTCCAGAGTTAAAAAGTTGAGTTTACAGTTTTTTATCCATTCAGCCGATCTCCGTGTCTGGCACTTTTAGCAAGCTTAGCACATTTACAAACGACCAAAGAGTTTTAATGTTTTTCCTGTTTAAAACTTGACTCCTCTATGGTTACATCGTGTACTAAGCCCGACGGAAAACGAAAAGTTGCCGATATGACTAGGATCTACACTTTCATTCTGCTGTAATAATCAAGTAACTTTGCTGCCTTACCAAGAGTGCAGCAGGCGCAGTCGGAGATCGGCTGAATGGGTTCAAAAACAAATACCATTACAAACCATCAACACTCAACCAATAAAACCATTAAAAATGGTTTGGTGTACTGTAGTGTGTTTGGGACATATTCCATTAGGATTTAGTAGTTTTATAAAGTCAATATAAAGCCCATTACCAATAGAAAGAAACCAACAGGCAGCATTACAGTTTCTATTAAAACCACTGCAATTCCTAAAATAGCCAATAAAACTAACCATTACAATTAATTTTTTTTAGCTGGGTGACCAGTGACAGGTCTTTTAGCAGAACGACAGCTGCTTGATTATTATGGAAGAGACTTAAAAACATTGTTCGTGCCTGATGTAGACAAGTTGTAAGTGTCAGTTTTAACAACGCAGGAAATGTTTAACAGAGTAGCTTCTATATTGCTACATGGTCAGCCGCATAATCTCTAGCACAACAAACCCTGATATCCTACTTCCTGAGAAGCCCAGACATAGCTTTATCAAGAATTGAGAGGAAGAGTGTATGACTGTCTCCTGTTGCTCTGGCACAGGGCTGGTATCTCTACACGGAGGTCCGTGTTGGGGAGTGACCTTATCTGGCCGCACACCAGACATACTTAGAAGGGGTTAAGAGGTTTGGATAACAACTAGTTGTTAATGCAGTGACATAATTAGTGTGAGACAGAGGCCATAGTTGCTCCCACAAGCCCTGAGGTCAAGGGGCCATTCATACATCATGGTCCAGAGAACAAACCGTTTAGCTGCAGCTTAACAAGCACAGACAAAACATGACACCTCTGACAACAGCAGTTTACTAACGATTACACCTTCTGGACAATAAAGCATCACAGATTGCTAATTTAATTTTAGGCAAGAATTGATCAAAAGAACTGTTTGCATCCATTTTGATTAAAGGCAAGAAATGGAAAAAATTTATTAATAATGCATGTGTTTACATGAAGTTACAATTGAGCACATACAGTGTGTTCTCTATCAAGATATACAACACAATATGTAGTTGAAGGAATACAAATGTTACTATAATAAAATTTCTTTAGTTTTTATGATTTGTATGTATTTATGTGTTTAATCATTTTGTATTAATATTTTTGCTGACTTTTTTATAGAACTTTTATATAAATATTACAGTTATTTTTATTTTGCTTTATGTCAGTATGTTTTGAAAAAATATAAAACTGAGAAAAAGATTCATATTTATTCTAAAAACCAAACAAGATGGGAAAACTACATTGTTTTTCTTTCTTCTAAAAATATAGATATGCATATGTGGGGGAAAAAATGTCAGAACCAGTACTATTTTAATATCACTGATTATTGTATAAGCGTTTATAAGTTTTATATTTTGAATGAGTTTTTATTGTTAGATATTCGTTTTTTAATTGTTACAATTTTTGTCATTTTGTTATGATATTTTTTTAAGTTATTTTAGTAAATTAAGCTCAACCAAAAGATTTCCTGGCAACAAAATGAAATAAATTAGTTTTATCAATTATATTTTCTGTATACAGTTCTCAAGTAACTCAAATAATTTGTATGATTTTGAAAGCAGTTTTGCTTATTGAATTCATTTTATAATATGTCATTTAAAACACCCAAGGACACTTTACAAATAAAAAAATACATATCCATGAAAAGGAAACGCACAATTAAACACAAAACTATATCAATCAGAATAAGCTAATCTGAAAACAACACGTTTTTTAGCTGTGTTTTAAAAATTAGGTAAAGCTTTACAATAAGGTGTCATATGGTAGCATTAGTTAATGCACCCTCAGAAAGAAAGGTACAAAAGCTGTCACTGAGGTGGTACCTTTTTTTAAAAAGGTACATGTTTGTATCTCAAGGATCCATTTTAGTACCTTAAAGGTACATATTATTACTTAAAATGTGCATGTTTAAACCTAATAGGTACAAAAGTGTACTGTACCTTTTAAAAAGGTACCCTCCCAGTGACAGCTTTCCTAACTTTATTTCTAAGAATGTGTATTAACTAACATGAACAAACAATAACAAATACATTTGCTAAAATTAACATTAACTTACATTAATTAATGCTGCAGTATTGTTCATTTTTAGTTAGTTAACTAATGATCCTTATAGTAAGATGTTACCAAAAACTGAAAGTCACTGTAAAAGACACTCAATGTCAATGTTTCATTTGCTTTGATTAAACCGACAACTCTTACTTTTTTTTAAAGTAATTTTTTAGATTTAATCTGAAATAGTACCAGTTTGAGTTGAAAAAAAAATGCAAAAGACAATGTCATTTGTCCAAGGACAGCTTGTGTTCAGTTGATCTCAGTCAAGGTTGAGTAAGAATGCAGCTCTGTGAAAGGGCACAGTGTTCCTGTGAGGTAATGCTTCATTCGCTTAGAGTGGCTCTGAGGGACAACGAGTCAATTTTCTGCAGACGCAGCACAGAGAGCACAACTGTGACGCAGACAGACACGGCTCAAGAGATGTGCCAATCAAACTCCGCTCGCTTGTGACCTCTGACCCCTCAGGCCGATTGTTGTGCTCCTCAACTCACAGCAGCCAAGCAGAGGTTCATGTGTAGAGACACAGTCAAGATGACAATGTGATTAACTGCCAAAATCAGCACCCAGCGAGCCTTCCAAGAGCCCACATCCGTTTCATTAACCCAATCCCTCCTCTCCCTGCAGTATAAATGATTAAAGATGTGTATGAATGTATAAATAGCAGAGGAACAGGAAGAGGGGGGCGTCTGTGAGCCTGGACTCAGAGGAGAAAGGGTTTGCTAATAACTGCATATCCGGACCCACAGGATTTCATTCATCCCTCTCACGTTCATCCTGGTAAAACCCTTCATTTGCTCGTGAATTTGTCCTTGCTGTGCTGGGAAGTCAGTGTGTGACGTTTCCGCCACTAAAGTGCTCTTAGTATTTGCCCTCTGCTGTCTACGCAACACTAACTTTGAATCATCCAGCAGGTTAACCGCTGGTTTAAATGCGGAGTGGACACAGGACGCCGGCCAGTAGAGCTGGCCATTGAAGAGAGAGAGAGGACACTCGAGGTGCACTCAACTGTGCCGGACGGCTCATCTGGACGTCTCGTCTGTAATTACAGCTTTAGAAAGAGAGACCCAACAGTCAAGCACACTCTAAAAGCTCAGGCTGACGCCGCAGCATTCGGTCTTTTGTTACAACTCTCTCACCTCTGCCCTCGCTGCGACCCTGCCCCCAAAAACAACTGTGCCCTGTTCACACTAACAAATGTTTGGCATGAAAATTCTGATCGTCATGTGCAAACCAAAATGGTAGCTGATAGAGTTGTGCAATTAACTACCGTTTCGATTTCAATTTGGGCTTCCAACGATTATGAAAATACAGTTATTGAGATAAAACAATTCCTGTGCCGCTCCTCCATAAAAGGCCAAATTTCATGAACAAAATCACATAACATGACTTTCACAAAATGGGACATTCTTGATTTATTTGTGCTCTGTAAATGCACGGACACTGTAGATGCCATAGCAATCTTAATTACAGAAATATATTTATATTAAGACATTGATTTTTTTAATTCACTATTTTTGTCACAATGCGTATGCAAATGTTTCTGCCAGTCTAAACAGATGCATTAATAGCCGAAACAAAGAACACTGAACAAAACAAGGTGCTGCATTGGATAGCTGGAGCTCTTCTAACAACGGAGGTCAGGAGGGGTCAGCTGGATGTTTGTATGTCTTGCAAACATGTAGAAACAGTGTGAGAGAGGGCGATTGAGAGGAGAGAAAGAGAAGGGACTGTAACTGGCTTTGAAGTGTGTGACTCGAGCTGAATCACTAACAAACAACAAGAAGGGGAAAACTAAGTAAGACCACCAAAAGGCAAAGCACAGACCACCTTGAGGCGCAGAGCAATACTGCTGCTGACTGAGCTGCCCACTGGGCCACCCACACCTCTACAGACGGGCCCGTGCCTCCCTCCTGCTCTGGCTCAGCCATTGCCTGCTGGATCTCAGCCAGGACCCGGTGGCTCCAGTCATCGGCCCAGCCTCTGATGTAGCACTCCAGGAATAACCGAGCTTTGGCATACTGAGACCACCACAGCAGTGAAGAGAGAGAAGGAAGTGACTTTCAATATTACATTACAATTTATAAATTACATTTTCAGAAGAGCAAGTGTGTCACTGCAATGCATGGTTAGTAAGGGTTTATTATGTTGTTAGCATTATGGGAGGTGGCAACAGCCTTGCTACATATAGTTGCTGACCAACATGCGGACAAAACAACAAAAATGCTTGGGTCCCTTCCTCAGTGTGAAAGTTTGTTGCTATCCAAAAGTATTTAGAAAAGCGATAGTATCTCTTCTCAACAGCCTGCATGATCAAAGTATGTTGCAGACGTGCAATGGTACAAATGTCTGATTCACAAGTAAATGACTCTTTAGAGAATTCTGTTCAGTTTTTGGAGTCTTAATTAATTATTTGTAAAACTTATTAATGCCACAAAATAATAAGATTCTAGGCTGAATCATGTTGTTTCAAACACATATGATTTTTGTTCAACTCCACAACTGTTAAACAGTTAATAAAGACATCTTAAATATACTCTATCAATATAATCTGGCAGTTTAACCCAAGTTTTCCACATTTTGATGAAAAGATCTAAATTAGGCTTTCATTCACATATATCAACAACATACAACACATCAAAAATGGTAAATGGACAATTAACCTTCTTGTTTAATGTGTGAGAACCAGTGAGGTTTGTTCTGAGAGAGAGATGAGAGAAGGGTGGATAAACACTAGCATGAGCAATAGTAATAAAGATACTTGCCTTGGCAAACACAGCTAATAACTACTCCTACTGACTCAAGGCATGAAAAAAATGTAAAAAATGCTTTTCTCAGTACTATGTACTCTATGCCGCAAGAGTATTTGTTGGTATGTACACTACAGTATGCCTTTCAAATTAACATTATTCATACTCACACATTGCACTAGCTGGGGGGAGGAGGAGGAGAAATATATATACAGCTGTGTTTCCAATGGTCATACCTCACATGAGAGCTCTTGACCACAGTGACAGGCCAAGTCTGACTGGACCACCATCGCTGGGACAGAATCCAGCAAGTATGCACATTAAGTCTTCGGCATTCTGAACATAACGTCTTAAGATGTACATGAATCGAGCACTGTGTTCCTTAATGACTGGGTGGCAACGTGGGTTACAAAGTTCTTAGAAGAAAAAAAAAAAATAAGAATTTTTTTCCCCTCCTGTCCCACAGTGTTCTTTTGCCAGGTCTATTATCTCTCCTTCACACGGCCTGATTGCTAAGCGACAGTTGTGGCTATAACTGTGCCTGGTGCTGCTGTAACACAATAAGGCTGTTGAGCCCTGGACGCACAGTGCACAGAAAGGACAATGAAGACTGTACTATCAGAGAACCAACGTACACGGGCTTGTAAAGTGAGAGATAGCTTACGGCTAGGCAGCAAAACATGCTAAGCCGAGGTAACCAGTTTAACAGCACCCTCATGGGAGCTAATCTCCGAGAGTCTGATATTATCAGACAGACAGGCTGAAGCCATGAAGCGTGGGTAAGAAGGGAGACAGCCTCTCTCACAGTGACGCAGGGCTATGGGAAGAGAAAGAGGGGGTGAGGAGTGTTGACAGAGGTGTGTACATGCATGTGTTTGTTTAAATGGAGAGATGGGAGTCGCAAAAAAGGTTCCCACCCACATAAAATTGCTGAACACTTTAGAACTGACTGTGAAGGTAATTCTATAGATAAAAGCACATTAAGATGCTTGATCATGACAGACAAAAGATGACAGATTGTGTGAATGTCTCAGAGGTGTTCTGGTATGGGCGCTAATCAGAGGTTGTTTGATTTACAGTGTGTACTCTGGACATTTAGGCAGTGAGTCACAGCTTGCGAGTTTCTCCCATGTCTCCAGAGTGTCTCGGACTTAGGAAATGAAGAAAAGAGGTGAAAAGTAAATGCACACCTACATCCCTGACACATCCGGGACAGTAAAACTCCTACAGCCTCCAGCCTAATTCAGACAGTATTCATTTTTCGCTTCTTATTTCTGGCTATGGCTATGTTCATGCAGAATAAAAATAACATTATTAATGCACCTGTAGAGAAAATGCAGCGTTAATGCATTCATTCCACCTCTGAACTGCATTAAACAGTCTGTGTAACTACAGTTAAATGTAATGCATAAATGGAAATTTGTTTGGCACAGAAATGTTATTATCTGATGTGATCACACCAGACAGTGCTGGAGCGAGTAAAAGCGCAGAGGTAAAATGCATTTGATCTCTCAATCCCCAAACACACAGACATCAGATCTCTCCTTCCTCACACATTCTTTAAGCTGCCCAGTGCAGTGTGGACGGGCCAGGTGAGAGACTTCAGAGACTTCGACTTCACTTTCAAGTGTACGAGCATCTCAACACATCTGCGCGGCAGGACAAGAGCCAAAGGAGAGAATCGCCATCAAATGCAGCGAAAAGGAAGGATGTTTGCATTTGGGATGGGCGGCCCTTCTGAGGTATGGTGGGACAGGAAATGGTGCGGCACAGTAGGGAGAGTTCAGTCAGGAACAACCAGATGCAACATCAATGAACGAACCCACCATCTGCTTCTATTAATATACCAGCATGGCACAAAGAGAGACGGGTGGGGGAGAGAACGCAGACCTGCAGCAGACGTCGGTTTGCTTTTAGACCTTGGCTATTGAACGAGACAATCTGGCATGAAGTTCTGGTTAAATGGGTTGAGGGTGTGTGTGCACCTTGAAGTGGCCTCAACTGGCCTTTTGTAACATATTTTTACCCGTTAAGTCCACTTGTACTTCTACGTTTGAGCCATAAGTAGAGGCTCCACCCTTACCCTGACTCTTAAAGTCAGTATGGAATTAAAATAATTTTTTTAATGCATGCACTATTCATCCACGCGCATGTTTTTATTCATGCATTTATTTTACTTAGTAATTTTACTTCGTAATTGTTGAAACATCTGGTAAAAAACAGATTTCTCTTTGGTGGCGTATACCAAATCTCTCAAATCCTTTTGCCCCCTTAAACTTTTCTTACAGTTGACAGCAACACATTAATTGCTTTCCATTTGTCGCATCGACGAAAATGCATGTTAACACCAGGTGAAACAGGGCCTATGTGATTTCAGAAGCAGAGTTAGAATGCTACAGGCCTTGATTAGTTTGAACTTTAGTTGGGAGCTAAAATCTTGAAAACTGGTTTAGGCGGCCCATTTTTAAGTCGGTGTACAATGGAATTAATTTGTAATATTTACACAACAACATGAAAGTTAATCTCCAGATAAATCACTGGCCGTTTTTTCAACAGGTATAAAAATGCATAAACTCAAAAAAACGCCCGATTTAAACTTCACTATGTTGTGCCAAAACACATGTATTTCAATTAAAATCGCATTTTTATATCATTTCCAATCACTCTTAAGCAGCATAACTTTACTCATTCAGTCTTGTGCACTCGCTGCCCCACAAAAGGGATGCAGAATGTGACAAAATAGGAAGGGAGGGAGAGAGAGAGACTAAATCTGACATAGGAGACGCCTTTAAAATGCATGTTAAGAGCAGGTGTAAATGCTAATATGTCAAAACTGACCACTTATCAGATCACTAAAACATCTAAACACCATGTGGAAACAGGTCCATTAAGCTATATACACCAAATGGGATAGCAAAAAACACCCGGGAACACGCAACCGCTGAAACTCAGTCTTTGTGTTCTTGCGTGGCATCAGCAGCTTTTACCCCTCACTGTTACTGTGTTAAGTGCACTGACGAAGAGACAAACTATTTAAATCACTCGACATCTTCAGAGCTGCTGGTGGCCTGTCACCTTTTCTTCACCCTGCTGTCATGTTATGTATAAGCGCATCTTTAAGGAGATGAAAGAGGACCGGTGAGTCATGCAAAGGTCATCTTTTATGACTGTGTGCACGCTCACCTTCGTTGAAAGCCTGTATGAGCAGATCACAGCTTTTGTTTGGGTCTTAGGTGTTTTATCGTGGATTGGAGTTTGATAGGGGCTCTGTGTGTGGTGAGAAAGTAGAAAGGCTTTCTTCTGTCTCTGTACAAACAAAACGTGCACTATGAAGCACTGACTCACCTTTACAAACCTGATAAGACATACCAGACATGAAGACGAGCAGACTGTCTGGACCCTGTTTGTTCTTCAACGATGCACAACAGACACTTTCATTTTCCGAAGTCATTTTACGGTTCATGCTATCAAAGTGGATCCTTATATTCTGTGAGCTCTGCCAGCAGACAATAAGGAAGCTGTGGTTGCATGTGTGCTTCAGTTTTAAAAATACAAGAAGGATTGCATCAAGATTACCAGAAATGACAGTAGCGCATATAAGTTTTCTGGTTCCTCAAAATCTCGAATACTCATTGACCTGGTGAGAAAATGTTGCACTGGTGAACTCTGCTTGTGAGGTCTACATATATGTTATGGAAGTAGAAGAATCTCTGAATCCCAGTCGAGTGCATCACTGCTGAGGAACGACACTCAAGCATGTATGCAGTTACATTTAAAAAAAAATGCAAACCTAGAATAAATTCTAGTATATATAAATAATTTGTAAATTGCATTGTATCATCTGACTGGTGCAACGTCAAGCAAAAATAACAAGCTGTTGCATTTTGGAATGTCTTTTTATTACTCAGACTCATTTTGGTGTTAAAGTGCCGCTATTAAGGAGTAACATGGCTGCAGCAGGCGAAGAGATATCAACAGCAGGACCCTCTTGCTTGCACCGGGAGCGTGTCTTGCAAACTGGGCCCTTTTTTCCACAGGCGCTGCTTCATATCATTGCACCTGCTGCAGCCATGATACGGCAGCAGAGTTCCTTGATTATTACGCAAGAATGAGAGTATAGTTCCTAGCCATATCAGCCAAGAAAAATTTTTATCTTCCGTTGGGCTTAGTACACGGTGTACTACAGAAGAGTCGAGTTTTAAACAGGAAAAATTTCGAAACTTTTCAGTCATTTTTAAACGAGATGCTTCTGGTCTAATCAGATTCAATGATCTATGCTAAGCTATGCTAAAAGTGCTATCCGCCATGGTGCAAGTTGGAGAATGAGCTCATTTTCAAAAGAAATTGGAGTGTTCCTTTAACATTAAAAACTTCCTGTTACTTTTTATTTCATGTTAATTCATGTTAATTTCATTTCAGATGTTCATAACAGATCCTGTCCCTGTTTCACTTTTACTGGAGGGAAAGAGCATGAAATGACTGGATCATTTGTGTCAAGAGAGCAAGTAAATGATGACAGAATTTTATATTTTGGTCAACTATCCCTTTAATTCAAGCTTCAAAACAAAACCACATCACCACTGTCATTTACTGGAATATGCTGCTAGATAGTTGCGTAAAGACTGGAAGAGCCATTGAGTATGTGTAGTACATGTTAAGCTGCTCAACTCTGCGTTTCCTGCTGTGAAACAGTACAGACGCACAACTCTGACGTCCGCCAGTCGTGCAACGCTCCAAGTGAGCAGGAGGGATGTCATCATTTCTCAGCGGAGTAAATGTGAGGGACACAATAACAGAGGCTCACCGGCAAGCCTCCATGCAGGAAAGCTACAACAGGAAGAGCATGTATCTTACGCTTGAGAGGAGCGGTTTGGCCATGGTACCCTCCCCAGGGTCAACAGAGGAGGGGCCTATACTGACAAGAGCTCAATCCCAATTTTTCCCTTCACACACCACTTCCTGGAGCTTGAGCTCTGGGTTAGACTATTTTTGTGCTGCTCGAGCAAACACATTTAGGTCCTGCCAACGAATCCATTCCAAGTTTACGGTCCAGGCCAGACTGAGCTCATTTCAAAAGAATCCAGTTTTAAACACACAGTTCCTAACATTAACACATGCTGTGACCTCAAAAAGTATTTAGACACATAAGGCACATTTAAAATGTAGAAATGCAATTGCACGAGATAAATCAAAGTAAATCTGCAAAATAAGTTCCGGGCTGTTCTGACAACCAAGCCAATGACAGCTGTTTGTATTTATACTGGATTAAAAACTTTCTTTTCTTAAAAATGGTATAATGACTTTAAATGGTAATGGTGTAACCAGCACGTAAAAATTCCTATACTTTCTATGAATGTCCCCTAAAATGCTCAAAAGCCAGTTAGAGAAAAAATTGCACATGCTGCCGTCCAACTTTGCATGTAAACTTTATTTACTCTCTGTATCTCTACGCAAACACCTAAATCTCTCCACAAACAGTCACAGTAAAAGAGCAAAGCAAGGATTTGTATGAGTGCGCAGGCAATGTGTGCGTACGTACAAAACACAATAGCTCATAACGTAAGCGAAAGCAACACAGGATCAAGAAATTGCTGTAGATGTGAGTACAGTAAAGCTTTGGGTGTGTTCCTGAAACTGACCCATCAAGGATGCACGGCAAGGTTGTTTGGTCACCTTTTACCTCCTTTCCATTTAAAAACCATCTCTGTTGTCTTAAAGGAGTCATACAAAGGCAATTTTCCACAAGCTAATATGATTCTTTAGGGTCTTAGTTTGTAATATAGTTTGTTTTAAAATTTCTCAAAGATAAAATTTCTCTGTCATAAACAGCTCTTTTGAAATCACTCTGTTCTGTGTACTTCCCCTTTAAATCTTCACGAGCTCCGCTGACCCCGCCCCTC
>JAUCMU010000104.1:8701743-8743406 GCA_032275025.1 Enteromius treurensis
CTTCCCAGAGTATTTTCTCGTTGCAACGCCGATGGGGCTGACTCGGAAAATGCTGAAGGGAGGGGTGGAAAAAGGGCCGATCATGAAAGTGGAATCTAGCTCTTTTTTGATGAGAGCGTCCACTGAGCTTGGGTCTGTGGTGGCGGATAAGAGATTGGGGCAGATTAGTGACTGGGTTGGAAGGGCGCTGACTCCTGGGTGGAAACCGTTAGTTAAACCTGATAACAGAAAATGTGGGAAGTTAGAATCAGGATAAGAAGACAGTTCATTTTTTAAATGCAAAACATTTACAGGAGTCGATAAATACTTTTTTGTGTTTTTATTGAATGAGGAACAGATGGTTTTGGAGTGGGCCCCCCCGCAAAATGAACAGATGTGGAGGTACTTGCAACGGTCCCGGGAGCATTTATTGGAGTTGAAGCCTATGCAGATGTTGGGCGAGGGTGAGGAAGGGCGGGGGATAGGTTGGTGGAAGAGAGAGGGTATTTTCGGTATGTAGTTAGTGGGTTTAGGTCTGTTAGAGGGAGGTGGGTTGGGAGGAGATGGAGAAGGGGAAGAGGTGAAGGGGCAGGAGGAAGAGGAGTGAGAAATGGACCTGCAGATCGCGCAGGTGAAACTACGACAGCCGGTGAAGATGCGTTGGTGGAGGTCTAAGTCGAGGGCGCCCCAGTAGGTGCGCTGGTTCCACTGGGACACCCTGACAGCTGCTTTGGCTGAAAACATACGGTGGTAAGTGTAGAAGTGGGTGCCCCCATAGGAGGCCGCGAGCTCCGACACGATGGCGAGGTAGTCGTTGAGCTCGCGTCTCCTATGGGGATAAACTGAACAAATAACGTCAGTGAAGCGGAGGAAGGCAGTGGAGAATTCGGGGAAAGTGAGAGGGCGTGACTGGGTAGTGCTGGGAGTTTTTAGAGTGAGGGTAAAGCTATCGTATTCCACCTGGCGATCCGTGGGAGAAGGAGAGAAAGGAGAGAGGAGAGTGAAGAGATCAATATCCTTACCTGCCAGAATTAGTTGTCGGAGGTGGGAGGAAACCAGGGCGGGTTCGGAGGAAAGGGCGTTGGGAGGGGCTGGCAGGGCTTTTGCTGAGGCTAGAGTGAAAGGAGGACAGGGGAGAGAAGGGGGAGGGATTACAGGAGGGGTGACAGAGGTAGAGGGGAAGGAAGGAAAATATGAATGGGAAAAAGACTGGAGTGGATTGGCCGTGCGGGAGGGCCCGGGTTGGGAATCTGGAAAAACAGAAAAAGAAAAGTTATTGTCAGTGTCCAATTGAGTGTCTTGTGGAATGGGTTCGTTGGATTGGAATGGGTTGGATGGAGCAGCGGGCCAGTTAGTGAAATAGTCAGAAATGGCTTGGTGTAGTTGAGCTGGGGTGATTGAACCGGGTTGATTTCCGGGTGGGAGTTGGCCTGAGGGTGGCGCTGCAGAATGGCAGCGGCGGCTTGGTGGAGGAGGCTGAGCTGGATCTGCGTCGGGAGTGCGGCCGAGGCTGGCAGATGGAGTGTGGCGGCTGGATCTGCGAGGGACTGGTGGTGTAGCTGGTGGAAGGTGAGTTGCTGATTTTTGTTTTCTTTTTAGCGGAGTTTCGGCCAGTGGTGATACGTTGGGTAGATGGATGTTAGCGAGTTGTAGCAGGTCTTGTTTGCTGGCCTTTCTGGAAAAAGGGATTTTGGCGGCAGAGAGAATTTGGCGGAGAGAAATTATGGTCCATTTGTCTGTGGAGGATCTGGCCAAGGTGTAGGAAGAGGCAGGAGATGGTGGTGGTTGTCTGGCTGGTGGCGGAGAAGTTTTGCGGGTTCGCTTAGCTGGCGAGCTAGCGGATCTGGCTTTCGCCTCGAGTAGGCCCTGCAGCCTCGGGCTGAGCTGCTTGCGGGGCTGCTGCTTGTTGCTTAGCGGAGCGGCTGGAGTAGCGGGTGCATAATCTGAAGAATCAGAGTTGGACATTTTATCTGGCTAGCAGAGATAGCAATGTGCAGGTCAGGAAACGAGGTGATTGGAAGTTGGTTAGGGGATTGATTAGCTAATGAGCTACCAGCAGTGCGGGATTAATCGTTTCGCGATTCCTCTCGAAATGCGTTATTTGCAAAACGTATACTTCTTTAAAAACAGAAAGAGTGACTTCTTTTTGAAATTCTGATATTAATGATCTTCTCTGAAAAGAAGGAGGCAAAGTCATTGCATTTGCTGTCAGAGAGCATTTCACTGGGAATCTGAGTTGGGGGGTTTGTTAGTCTCTCAACAGTAGCAAAAAGAGTGCAAGTGTTGTTTAAGTTCCTGTTTGTAAGGTTTTCATTAATACATCACTTTCTGACAGAGACAGAGCTAGATTCAGTGGTAGCAGAGATCAATATATCGAAGAAAATACAGAAGTGATCAGATAGCGCTACGTCTTTAATGACAGTGGGTGAAATGTTTAGACCCTTTTTAATGAGTAAATCAAGAGTGTGTCCATGATGTGTGTGGGTCCATGCACATGCTGAATCAGCTCAAAAGTGTTTAAATTGGATGCCCTCCACCCAAACAAACTTTTTGCAAGAGTGCTAAAGGACAACATCTATTTTTCACTCCGTCATCCTTCAGTGGAATGTACCAGTCCACCCAACACGAATGGCACTCACCCACCTGGACAAAGTATGAGTGACCATAAGACTTCACATCAGCTTCAGACTAATCTTGTGGTCGACACATCCCACAAGGACACTGACAACGCCACACAGCTACAACAAGCACTGCTCATGGACACCCTCCTGGCTGAGCCCTGCCCACAGAGCTCATCACAGACATGAACAGCTCCAAGACTCAGCACCGAAGGACGACTTTCTGGTAAACAGCCAGGAAAGCCAGAACAACATATTTCAGCCACCGAAAACCCCTCTCTCCAGCATCTACACTTCTAAGCTTCTCACAGAAAATGGAGAAGCTGGTATATGCTGGAACCGGACTCTCCCACTCCTAAGCTGCAAGACCCCAGATATCAACTAAAAAACGCCTGGCACTACAACCACCAAAGCCTGTGGGCACAGCTCACCCTCCTCCTCCTTCAAGTGCTCTCCGGCCGCTGCCACAATGCCAGGAACCAAACCCTCTCCATCAGCTGTAGGTGAACCAAAAACAACTGATAAAAACTGTGTTGGGTCCCCGCTTCAATTGCAGAAACACTCAGGCATGTTTACCCAGTGTGCCTGCAGCTTTCTCTATCTCTGTTTTAACAAGTGATAGAAGGTCTAAGGCCTTCTCAAGCCGTACAGCTGACCCATCTAATCTGCGGCCTGTTAGGTATCAAATTAAGCCTGCTTTAGAGACAAAAAGTAATGGCATCAAGCTAGCATTTTTAAACATTTGCTCACTAAATTAATAAATTATTTCTTATCAATGATTTAACAACCACATGCTGTAACATTCTTGTCTGTTTTAGTTCTGTTCTTAGTTTCGTTTTCATGTCTTCCTGTTTTGGTTTTAGTTTAGTTTTGGTTTATGTCTTCCTGTTTGCCCTTATTTGGTCCTTCCTGTGTCATTATCCCATTATTAGTTGGTTCCCAATAACCATGCACCAATAACCCCATATGTGGTACCATTTGAAAGCTTAGAACCCCCCCCTCATCTTAGGACAGACAACGTATTAAATCATATTTATCACTTACAGCAGTTTTTTTATGTAATTTCAAAGGGTTTTCTTTAAAATAACACCAAGATATTGCATTTATTTAAACTGAAACTAGGAGACTTGGGGGAAATTTTGGTAGGCGGAAATCTGTATGAAAATTTTTTAATTCTTCCCTACAGTTGGATTAGAATAACTCTTGCATAGATTATGATAGAAATACATTTTTCCTGTGCTTGCTGGCATGTGTTGGAAACAAATAAAATTGTTTGCAGGGAGCTGAGGCACTCAGAACCCGAATTATACATTTTCAAAATTCAGTTTACAACAAAAAAATATAAAAGCGCCTTTTTTTTTTTATTATAACATAGACAATATATACAATAATTTAAACAATTTCAACAGTGTTTTATGTAATTTCAAAAGGTTTCCTTTAAAAGGATACCAATCTTTTGTATGTACACCTCTGCATGTGGGTATGGGAAGCTTTTTAATTTGGTAGGCAAAATGCAGGGGGAATTCCCCAAAATAGCAACAGATTGTAAGAGGTTAAGGCTGTCAGACTGTGTGTTTAGTTTCCCTGTGTTTTGCTCCCCATGTGCCTGCCCATATTTGGTTGTTCCTGTCTTTCATGTGCACTGAGTTTTGCCCTCGTCAGTGTCTGTACTTAAGTGCTTGTGTTTGTAAATTCTATGTCTATCCACAAGTGTCCTCCCCCTGTGTCAACCTATGTCTTCAGTAAAGTCTATTCGTTTGCAACATTTGTGCCTCCGTAGTCTTCAGTGTAAGAGCGAGCGTGTAAGAGCGAGCGTGACGTCTAGGTTCTGTATGTAACCCTCGTTGCCTGAAGAAGAGAACGGAGACGCCATATTGGATATGACCATCGAAATTGGGATCTTGCTTCGAGAGACTAATCCACTTTGAGTGTATTAAAACAAGCCAATGAACATTGGCAAGCACCAATTGCATCCAGCTCAAGCTGATCATTGTGAGTATTAATGAGCAGCTGGTGCAGCGCATATTCAGGTTTTCGTTGAGGAGCCGAGCTGGTGACACGGCCACTCAACAGTGGTACGGCACTATTGGCGACGGGACGTGACATCTCCATTCCCTTCTTCAGGGAATGAGAGTTCCATACACAACTGAGACATTCCCTTTCAATCAGTCACTCAGAGTCACGTTGGATTTGACGCCATGGACGTTGCCCTTCCCCCTGTCATGTGGGAGCCTCTCAAGTCCCCTCTGTCTGGCATAAGCTGGGGCTCACCGCAAGAGGCCAGCAACTGTTATCAAAGCATTACCCATTCAGTAAAACTGGAACACTGGGAACACCCCCGTTCTATTGAACAGAGACATAAAGAGAGCCCTCTTAAGGTAGCTGCTACCTAGCCTGCTGTAGTGCTCTTAGCACTAGAGACAGGTCCCAAGAGGGTACAGAGGGGGGCTGTGGAGGATTCAACCTTCTGGCTTCCCTGAGAAATCTGATGACCAGGTCATGCTTACCATCGGACCTCCCATCTATGGGGTTGTGGTTTGCAGAGATAGCAGCCACATAGACTTTAAGTGTGGAGGGAGAAAGCCTTCGCTCCAACCTCTGCTGCAGGAATAAAAGCATGACTCTGATGCAACATGCGATGGGAACATAGACCACCTTGTCAGTTGATGTACGCGACAATCGCTTTGTTGTCTGTACGGACCTAGTCTTGCATAGCCAGACCTTCAGACGGATGGTAGCCGTGCTACGATGCTCGTGGTAAACATCTGTTTGAAGCATATCTCTCCACTTTTTAACACCCACAAGCAATTCTGGAGAACCGAACACAATACTGAATCTGTCAGCGTCTGTGGTTTTAATGTTTGCCAGCAAACGCGGCTGATATCCCCTTCTCAAGTACTTCACTTGATCTTCCATAATAGATAGGAGGGGATGCACAACTAGTCAAACTGGATCGCATACTTTTGAGAATCCAACGTTTAACTGATCTTAATAAACGCTTTGCAGTTTATTATGTTTATTATGTATTATGTATTATTGTCACTCATGTAAACGCGACAGTTTTTTTCCCGCAATCACACTTCTACGCTTTGTTTCCCAGCGGACTGAAAATAAACGCGACATTCGCGTCTCCCGGAAATACTATAAAATTTTATCAATCATTGGATGACTTTGACATTCCTGAAGGGTTTCCAGTTGAGCGTACCATATACATCAGACGTTCAGCCAACGTTCAGCCGTCTGAGGCTGAGACTATTTAACGACCCTCGTGCCCTTAAGATTTATATCGCTTCCCTACCTGTCAATATAAAAGGACATCGGAGCAAAGCCACTGGTTTTAACCTTTTTATGGTAAGTTAAATAATATAATGTTTTCGTTATTAATTATTAAGAAAATAACATAATTATAACTTCGCGGCAATATTATTGATCAATTTCTGCAGGCCATCATTAACAATGTTAAACGACAAACAGTTTACCTCAGACGACCATGGCTAACGTACATGTACTCGCATAGGCCTAGACGTAACTGTTATGAAGGTATGTGAGACGACAGATTCATATAACGTTTGTTGTATTGAGTATCAGACAGTCAAGCAAGGCTGAAATATGTGAATATCTGTAATAGAGGAAATTTAAACACCTGCAATTGTCCATATCGACATGTAAATAACATACAAATTATGTCATTGGACCGCAAATCTAAATGAATAGATGTTCCAGTTCAATTAACATTAAACCGATTCATAAATGTAAAAAAAAGGGATTCCCAGAAAGGAATGACATTTAAAATAGCAGATCTCCCAGGGATTGATCATAATTAATGGACAGGTTTTGTATTTGTTGCCTTACACAGAAACCTGTCAATTCTGTCAATGCCCCATAGTATGGTCCCACCCCTGACACAAACTGACAGGTTTGCGGAGACCAGGACACCTAGATGATTCCTAGTGAAGACCACATCACCTCGATGGACAAATGAGTCCTCTGCTACAGCCTGAAACTGAACTGCTGGTTCATCTGATCAGAGGAGAACTGGCCCCTCGACTGAGCCTGTGTTGTTGTTGTTGTTTTTTTTACCATTTCTGTAACTGATGGAGTTTTGGTTCCTTGCCACTGTCACCTCTGGCTTGCTTAGTTGGGGACACTTAATTTACAGCAATATCATCAACATGAAAGCACAGATACTATTTAAACTAAACTGAGCAGAACGATAAATCACTGAATCAATGAAGAAAATACTTTTTACTGCAGTCATTTTGCAGTAAGGCCTGCATTAACACAATATTTTCCTATTTAACACTGAAAAACTACTTTGATGCTGTATTTTTAAAATATGATAGGCTCATTAATCATAACACACAGACAATACAGTTGCAAATGGACTTTGCTTTTCCATCTGACATTTTGCAGTCACTGTGCATTCATGAAAGCGAAACAGTATTGCAAGAAAGGTTATAATTGTGTGTGGATTATGTCACAATTTGTCACGTGGAAAACACAATTGAAAATATAATTTGCAGTTCTTTTTTAAAATTGTACAGCTGTAGACCTTTGCTTCAATGCTTTTTAAATGTTTGACGACAGAATTTTCATTTTTGGGCAAACTGTCATTAATTACTCACCCTGCTCTGAAAGCTCTGAGATTTGGTCTTATGGGTTTGTACCGACATGAGGGTGAGGAAAAATGTGAACCATGCTTTTAATTATTATACAGTAAGCAGTGCACATCTACCGAGTCATTAGAAATTTTAAGTAATCTTTGATTTTGCATTGTCTTTTTAAATTTGAATTGTCAGTGTGATTTCCCTTTGTATTTAAATAGTTTAACTGTTATGTTAAATTGACATGTAATTTAATAATAACTTTCTAATTTATTGCAACTGCACTTGTGTGATTTTTGCATTTTCAATGAAAAAAAAAAGAAAATGGCACGTTGTTTGTCTTTGGGACACATTTGTGAACGTCAGTTGTCATAAAAAAAATAAATCACTTGCATTCTTCATTATTTATTAATCCATGGTTGCCATGTTAAGCACAGGCTAAACTATAAGAATCACCCAGAAAACAAAAATAACATAAATGGTAAAAATTATTATATTTTGGGTGTTCTTAACAATCCAGCCTGCTGGGTTAAAATGTGTAAACCAGCGTGCTGGCTTACTTTAACCCAGCATGTGTTCTGTCCAATATTTACCCAGTGCTGGGTTACCAACTGAGTTATTTTTCACCCAGCCGTTTTTAGAGTGTAGATCGCTAGGCAACAAAGTAGGAAACCCATCATGGACACAGGAGGTGGGGGGACAGAAAGCACTCCAAATGAAACGGCTTACTAAACAACAAGTCATAAAGTAGAGGCAAAGTCCAAACACTATGTCTCGCTGCTGTTTTAATGTGAGTATAAATCACTATCATGCTTTTTTGTCAGCTTCAAATATTTTCGAATTCATTCAGGGCACAATTTCCCTTCAGTTTGTGTAATCTAGTTGTCACAACACAACACCGTGACAAAAGATAAGGCCTTGTGGACAGTAAGAACTGAGGTCATTCAAAGAGTCACACTTACACAAAACATCAATTCAGATTCTGCAGTCCGAGCACCACCCAATCATTCAGACAGAAGTATAGAATCAAATAGATTTACAGTCAAATCTCTGTTTCCTTCAAAGCACATCCGCAAACTCATTCGTCCACACCTCAATCATCTACTTAATCATATTTGGCTCAAAAACAAAAGATGCTTACACCCAAACATCATGGCGTGTGCTGTTTTGGTTTAGGTGCTGAACCTATATTGTTTCTATATTACCTACCGTGTTGTACAGTTTCTAGGCAACCGGTTGCTTCTCTAGCCAGTGAGTTTGTACAGGGTTCCTTTCCACGTAGCCAATAACATGACCACTGCATTCATCTGCAGACACCTAATTAACCAGCTCTTAGCTAAGTGACCCTGTGCATCATTATATGAGTGATTCACGTTCACCTCCAGGTCAACAAGCTTCCCACGAGAAGCTTGAAAGCTCACAAAAGACATCTCAGATGACACGAACATCTGGCGCATCAAGTGGTGACCTCAATAAGTACTACTGTACCTCTAGCCACAAAGCATTGGATGTGAAAGATAATGGAGTTAAACCAACTGGGGTTGATTAGGTAATTAGCATTAATTTTTATCAAAACTGCAAGACCTTCGTTCATCTTCGAGAAACGTCAATTGAATTACAATATTTTTTGGATGAAATCTAAGAGCTTTCTGTCTTTCTTAAGACAGCAATGTAACTGGAATGTTCCCAAATAGTCCTGTAACTTCAGTAAAAATCTGGTTGAACCATTATGTCAGATATACTATATTCTACCACTCTCCTTACTGTGTTTCCGGGCTTGGAAACAAAAAAACTCACTAATTTGTGCTCCAAAGATGAACAAAACCTTAATAATGGACAGAACTGTAATTTTGGGGTGAACTATCCCTTTAAAATAGCAAACCAAATTAGTCTCATTTAAGTCTCATTGTTATTTGCCATAGTCTGTCGTACTGAACTCATTTTTGGTACATTATTACTATAATGAGAAAAAGAAGCAGTTATGCTATGTGTATCCAGAATGATCCAGAGTTTCAGTCGTTCTGTTCCTGAAATCAAACAGTAATCTCAAAAATAGGATCAGACTCTGTACCTCTTAACGAATAAGCAAGTTTAAAAGTTAAAAGGTCTCTACATTTGCACAAAAACAAGGGCCAGTAGAATGCAGTATGGTGAAATAAATGTACTTAGAAAGAGGAAAAATTTATTTAAACAGTTCATGACAATGACTTTCATGAATTATACTCTTTAACACCATTACATGCAATGACTAAACTTTTTAATTACTACACAACTTAAAGAAGTGAACTTAATCAATCTACATTAACTTTATTTGTAAGAAAAACACACAAATAAAACGTTTACCCTGTTTGCATTTGCAGATGTCTGTTATGTATTTTCATTACTAACATTTCAGTTACACTGCTATATGGAGGGTCAGACAGCTCTTAGATTAGACAACATGAGGGTGTGATTAATGACAGAATTTTCATGTTTGGGTGTACTATCCCTTTAAGTAATCATTGCAAAACATTAATCAATACAATGAAGTCCACTTAGATAAATATGGAGGCAAGCCAAGAGCTTCTTTTAAAAAACTTTTCAATGTTTAGCCACAATTTGCTATAGGGAGTTGGAGCTTTTAAATAGGTGTGATACTGTAAGTGCTATAAAAGTACTGTAAGTGCTTCGCATGGGTTGACTCAACCACCCTGAGTACAGCAAAGCCTTCTGGGAGATTAATGAAATGATGTTAATGAGTAAGGTAAAGTGCTCTCTGATGGTTAGATTAATGAGTTCTACCTTGAATCCACTGAGCCAATGTGCACAGGTGTAGTGGGGACCAGATCACATGGGGTTCGGTGCAATTTCATTCAGCAGTTCCACTGAGATGAATAAGCTTTTAATTAAGCTTTTAATCAGAACTGGTTGGTGGCTGAAAAACCACACCCGCCTTGAAAGTGTGCTTATGGTACAATTCATGTGGGCTCAGGTAGAATTTGCAAGAGTAATGAAAACAATCCTGCATTATTTACAGAACTGAACAACTGTAAATGGCATGTATAGCTTTTAGACCAACTGGCCTTAGGACCAAAACAAGAAACTTGATAAATATTTAAATGAAATACATAAAAACAACTCTTACTGTCTGTAGCGTTTGCAATAAATACATTGTGAAAAAATGCAAGCGTGTGTTCTGTTTAGGTAGTAAAACCAAAAGAACAAAAATTTGTCAAATGGCAAATCAAATTTGCAAAATAAGATATTCTTAAATTAATTTGTGATTTAGTCATTAGAAATTGTCAATATGACTATATTTAATTTAAAAACAAATATCAGAGCAATGTCAGAAGGTATCAATATATTTAATATTTTTAGAATAACAAACCTGAATTGCACCTTTTTATTACTCAAAAAAAGCATGAAAAAAAAGGATTTACTATCACTTCTTTAATCAATTTAATTTTTTGCCTTTAAATAACAATTAAAAATAATCACCAAAAAGGCACTGTGAATATCTAACTACTACATTGCATACCAGCAACGGGTTATTGCACCTTAATTGCTGGTTAATAATGAAACGCAAATGTTTTGTCTAAGCCAGGATAAGCCAATAGCTCCCAGCTGCTAAAGTCATGTCATCTACCACACCACACCTGAGCATTACGCTAAGCATGGTGACTTTGTATGTAATGACTTCGTCTGAAATAAAATGCAGTAAATTAACCAATTGCATGAGGCAAGCGTAACTACATGTTTACACCTTTCTAAAACACCCTTAACTCATCATGAGTCACAAATAGATAGCATACTTCCAGTAACCATGAGATGGCTACACACTTTAAACTGCAAATACAGTCATAGCCTACATATATTGAGTTGTTAGATTTACTATATTCATCTATATTTTTCCAAAAAAAAATGATTGAGGCCCTCCATAAAAATTATGTTATTATATTGTGAAACTTTTGCAGTCTTTGATCTTGAAACCGACTGACCAACTTCTCTGAAATGCGCAAATGTGTTGCTTTGATTAATTAGACTTGACATATAGTATGGAATTTCTATAGAGCATTTAAACAGTTTTAACAAATCTAATAACTAAAAAGGCCCTTTAGTGTGCTCCACTGTTTAAAGGCACATTACCATATTAATTTAAAGCACACACACAGACTAAAAACCCCCCAAAAATTCATGGCAATCTGTTTTCATGGAGACATTTATAAGAGTTAGACATGCATAATATACTAAATTGTTTGGGTAAAAGGGCAGTCGTGTCTCAAACTCATGCCATTGGTTGACACATCAACGTCACTCAGTGTTTTCAAAGTGCCATAAAGCCAGAGTGTTTACATTTATCAGTAAAACAACCACTGAATGGATTACTCATAGTTGGCCCTGTACATTAAAGTGCTATTTAAAAAACAAGACACTTGACCTTTAAAGGTCCATAACTTCAAAACAAAGAAACAAATCACCCATAACACACCACTTCAAATCAATCTATGGAAAAAAGTAATAGCCCAACTCTTGCTGTGATCAACAGAGCAAAGCTGCTTAATTATGAGAATAATAGCTGCTTAGAGATCAAACCAAGTCTCCACAGGCCAGTGGCAGAATGTGTCACATCCTAGTAGAGGGTGTGTTTATAAAAGAGTGTCTGTCATAGCACATTTATTGCCTTGTATGGCTGAATCATATATTGATAAACGAAAGACGACTATAAATATATGGCGAAACTGAGATTCAATAAATAATAATAATAATATGTTTCTTAAACAGCAAATTAGCATTTTAAAATGTTTTCTGACGGATTGTGCGACAGAATGTCTGATGACAAGGAATTAAATGGTTTTAAAAACTTGACGTTTGAAGGTTTTATTGACAGATAGACAGACGAACAAATTAAATCCTACACTGAGATATCTGAGACCCTTATCTGACAAACTTATTTGAGTTCCTGGAGCTCTTTCCTAATAAGCTGATAATCTGAATTAGGAGTATGTAAACTAGACATGCAAAATATCCAGAACTGTGGGTCCCAAGTTTGAAAACCACAACAGCTAATATTGGCCACAACCCAATGCACGTTTGATAATGATTAAATTAAAACTACAAGGGTTTAAATAGAAAAAAATGCAAACATGGCTGATATGCGAGCTCAAAAATGTGTTTTGAGTAATTAATCAAAATCTAATCTGACAAAAGTATATTACAGTGTGTAATCGGCACTATATGGCAAAAACACTGTGAACTTGAAAGATATGTTTCATCATTAACTTAAAAAGCATCATGTGCAAACACATGAGGAGAGATTTTGGAATGAAAGGCCTAAGGAGATCAATGTGTCTTTTCATTTCTGTCCATTGCAGTATGAAATTGAATAAAATGTGGATGATGTTAACTGTGACAAGATGTGTGACGGGACAGTTTAAATGGTGATGCACAGAGAGGTCAACTAAAGATGTAACTGTAATGAAATAGTGTGCCCCACTCCCAAAGCTTGCTTATTCAGTTAGGGCTATATAAACTATTATTAAGGCACAGTATAAGTAGCGAATTGGGACGCACCTCGGTTTGTTTACAGCTAACTTGTTGCTAGCATGTTTCACACAGGCCTACTATAAACAGGGGTGCAAAATTGATGAAAATTATATATATATATATATATATATATATATTATTATATTATTATATATATATACCTCACATTATTCTAAACTTGTATTGTACACACATCAATGTTGTCTTGGACCCCAGTGACATTTTCACTGTATGGACGAAAACTATATATTCTTTAACAAAATATTCTTTTGTTTTCCACATAAGACAGGAAGTAATAAGGTTTGGGAAGACATAAGGGGGAATAAATAATGTACCAAAAAGGGGTGGACTATACCTATTTTCATGAGCTATAACTCCAACCAAAAAAAGCCAGTAAATGAATTAAGCATGAAAAGCTGGTAAAGATTTAAGAGCTACTGCTGACAAAGACATTTCACAAGATCAACAGCCTAGAAACATCCACACAGCCAATGCTTTAAATGTGTACTGTGTAAATACAATATTAAATTAACATCATGTAGCAAACGTTCCCAGAACAAATAATACATAATGCCACTGACAGAACTTCCATACCATTTTTTTTTTTTTTTTTTTTTTTTTTTTAATGAGAATACCCAGAATACCTATTGAAGTCTAAACTGAAATGCACTACCTGCATTTAACAGATCAATGTGCAAAGTCCTTTACAGTGAGTTTACATATCTGGATTATGTCAGAATGAATGAGTTTGTTCTGGCTTTCTTCTGGATGACATGAACTATGCTCTTGAATTTCCTGTGATATGGCTCATCTTTCCCAAGAATAAAGAACAGAATGCCAGGTATAAACTGTCTAAAGACAACAGCTAAACATCACTGGAAATACATCCATAGCAAATAATTAAATGTACCTCAAATGTCAACAACCATAGTAATCATTTTGTTATTTTTGAACATGGGCTTCTTCTTACAACAACTATCAAACACGAGACAGATAATATTGACCAAAGCCAGGTTAAAACAATATCGTACACAAATCAGTCGTGCCACGGTGTTTATAAACATTTAACGTTACGCTCTTATTTACCCCTGAACAATATCTGACACTGCAGTACACATTTAAAAGCCTTTATACATACTGTAAACCTAAACACGCTTACCGTGTCTCGTCTGGGTTTGGTAGGGAGAGGAGAAAACGGGAATAGGAGAACAACCTTGGTGTAATACTGGCAAAACGGAACGTTCTTTCGATGGCAATTCTTCACAAGTAACAAACGTTACGTAAAGTTCGCCTGTAACAACTGTTACCTCATAAACTTCGTTTTTTTGGACTTCGGTGGTCTGCAAAACAGTCTATGTTTATCTGAAGGAACCGAACTCAGAAACCGGTCGACCTTTCACTTCTGTACGCGTAAATAAGGCGGAATGGTGGGAACGGTGGAGGACTGGAGCGCAACAGTTTCACTACACGTCCACAGCGTGAATTTACGAATTCTACTACGGCGGAGGCAGCGTTCATGAATATTAATTAGGCCATTCTGACGTTGCATGGTTACGCTCCGACAGCGTCCAGTCACGTAAACGGTTAATATTCTTAAGCAAATGATTCAGCGAATCAGTCTGAGCCACTCGGAGAACGTCAGATTGCGTCATTAATATTAACCGTTTCAAGCCTTTGCCATAGTAGGACTATCATCTCCAATAAGGCTACAGGAGCGCCCCCTGTCGATGCATCATAATATAACATCCACGTTTAAAGAGTACAGGTCACGGTTTCATTCTTAGTTTTCATTTTCTGCATTATTTCTTTGTGTTGTCATGAAAAAAAAAACATTCTGGCAATCACCAACAAGAACACTTCATTCAAAGTTTATTCAAAATACTTTCATAAAAAACAGAACACAGGCTGTCTATAAAACGGGTCGACTTTATTGCTTAAAGAATACAGCTTACAGCTTTTGCAAAGGCATGTGAATACGCTTCTCAACTACACCTTACCAGTCATCACAAGATATGAATTAACCACACATTTACAACTCCACTTTTACACATTGCACCTGGAAAAAATCTGCTATCAAAACATTGTACAAAGTGAGAGTCACAGAGCGCTCAGTGCAATATGCACCCAAGCACTCACGTCATACAGAGAGCGAATACCATGAGCAGATTTCCGAAGCCTATCTGGTGACTAATTTTTTTTAATTTTTTTATAGTTTTTCTATCTTTGGTACTATGAGACAGATTTTATTCTGCACATGTAAATCTTTTCCTTGGAATACTGTTCTGAACACAGGGCAGGTAAAAGCCTATCTACACAATGTTTATCCTCAATTAAACTTAAAACAAAAAAAACAAAAAAAAACAAAAAAAAAGCAACATCCTACATTACAAATCACATTCTCTGATCTCACTCAGCAGAACAAAGAGAAATACAGAAGCGGGGATGAACGGCTGTAAAAATCACTTTCCAAAAAATGTTCCCCAAACTTGTCTCTTTAAGCTATTTTACAAAGACAAATATAAGAGAAATACGCAAATCGCCTAAAACAGGACGCGATTCAAAACACCGGCTCCTGAAGTTAATCAACGACAATTAACATGGTGCGCCTCATGTCACAGCCACATTACATGACTTAACATCCTTCCCACACACACATTGAAACTTATGGCCAATGCCTTCAATTCAACCAGGAACAAATGAGAAAGAAAAGAGGGATTTTCAAAAGCTAATAATTCTAGTTAACAAGTGAATCGAGGCAAACATAGCAACAAATCACAGGAGAACACCCATGATTGCTCCTAAACCGTCACTATGAATTTATACTGGTGATCTGGGATTTAAAAGTTTTTATAGAAGAAAACACTGCAGAGGTCCCTCTCTGCTGCGGTTACAGAGAACAGAGCGTGTGTGGGAGACCGACCATGTCTGTAAATATATATATATATATATATATATATATATATATATATATATATATTTGTCAATCTATCTGTGTGCTTCGGTGAAAGCCTGCCGAGATTCACATGTCATCCTCTTCATCTTCATCCTGGGAAGATCCGGCCTGCTGAGCGGAACTGGCTGAAGCCGCCGCTAGCTGTGCCTGCTGGGCGGCCTGCTGCATCTGTAACCACTCCTGCTGTGCCAGCTCAGCCTGCTGCTGCCGTGCCTGTAAGACAGCAGAACTTATCAGAAGAGCCGCTTGAAATCACAGCGTTCATGCTGTTACACAAACACAAGGCATAAACCAGAAAGCCAAACGGCATTGATTTCAATCCTTTCCATGAATATTTCCACATGCTTTTAAAGCTCTTCCAGCATTTTTACCTTGGCAAATAATTCTTGTTGTTGACGGAGAAGTTCTTCCTCGGGTATGCCAAGGTTCTCTAGTCGAGAGCTGGCCTTCCTCCGTTTAAGTGCTACAGTTTTACACTCTTGCAGAACGTCTTTTACTTCTGCAATGTATGACCCGAAACCTAGACTTTCAAGAGCTGAAGACAAAAATAAATAAAACCAAAAAAAAAAAAAAAAATCAATCACTCAATCATCTTGCAAATTTAAACTGAAAGATAAAATACTGAATGCATCTTCAGATTGACCTGAATTAGTCTGCATGGTAACCTTTCAAAATGTGCAGGTTTAAACCCAGAAAGGGACAACAATCCAGTCACCAATGTGGATTTGATAAGCACATTTTAAGGGACAGCTCAAGCTGCATACCCTCATGCTGCTCCAAACCCGTTTTGACCAAATTAAACACTTTACCGAAATATCCTGTGTTCCAAAGACCAAAGTGTGGAGCAATCCAAACAATTTTCATCATTAGATGAACTCCAACCAATCCAAGCCAACTTAAGGTGGTTCCCTAGAAATACTCCTTTAAAAATACCCCTTTAAAAGCAGTCAAACAACTAGCATGACCAGGGGACAAACATAGTCAGACTAGGTCTTAAGACAAAGTCTTACGCAGCTGGCCACAGAGTAGCTAAGACCAGCAGACCAGTTCAGGCTGGTTTTTCACCATGAATTATATGGAAAATGAGCCAATGACAGTGAACAGTGATTGGCGTTTGCATCAGAAACAAGCATAAATGCAGGTTTTGGAATGACATGAAAATGAATATGAATAAACAAAATGTTAATTCTTGAGTGAACTCAAACCTACTAAACAAACTTAAGAATAAAACCCTCCATCACGTGTCCGAACGGATTAAATAGCTCTTAATGACCTCACAGTCCTCAAGAAGTCACATCCTCACCGTTTATAACATGTTCTGGGGATATAGTCTTCTTCTCTGATTTATTGCAGATCTCGTTGGCCTCCGATGAGACGAGGTGAATGAACTCTGTGCAGCAGTTTACTACCAGCTCTCTGGCATCGTTCGCTACTCGCACATTGGGAAGCGTTTCTTTAATCATTTTATTGATCGCCGCCCTCGGGATCGTCAGATCGTCGTCGTTGCCTGATGAAGAGGCCATGAGGGGTGAGCTACCCAGACGCTTCAGAGCTTGAAGGAAGTCGAAAGCGGGCGAGGAAGTTCAATGGGATGTTAACGTTACTGAAACAGACACCCACAGCGGCGGCTTTGTGTGGAGATTCAAATGGTGTGGTCGGCTTTCTTTTAGCATATGACGAAAACACTGTCAGAGAGAATGCATACTTTTGAATATACGTTACTTCTGAATTCGAATCCAGGGAAAGCGTGTGAGTTTTCGGACTCAACGAAGGCAGGATGAGAGGTGTCGGTACCTTTAGGCTGATCAGTTTACGCTGACTCTCCACATCCACACATCAGAGCTGCTTCTGCTGCTGTTCCTGTGCGCGTTTATGTTCATGATTCAGCTCCGATCATTCATTCTCAAGCTGCCTGGATAAACTAACAGACGCCGCACGCGTTCAGCTAAAGCCCGGGGCGGAATTTTGTAAGCATTCGAAGCTCTTAATTCATTACTTCACCCACTCCGTTAGCGATCAACGAAACGAACCCCACAATGCAACACTTCCGGATATCCGGTGATTCTTCTGCTTGTTATTGTTGCTTGGAGTTGCTCGACACTGCCGTCTACTGTACGAAACGGAAGTTGGAAACTTTGATCTCGAGACTCCCAACAACTCAAAATCATTCAAACCAATGAAGACTGTATTTTGAACAACTTGACCCTGTAATTTTTGTACTGGAAAGGTACTAAACTGGAAATGTGAGCGCAAGATTAGAGAAAGTCACGTGATTATATAGTTTTGGGTCCAACCAGCCAGTCGCTTGAACCTTGTGTTCGTTATGGTTTTCTTTTCTTCCTTATTTATGCATATTACCATATTTTAATAAAATTGTGATAGAATAATTTGATTTTATTATTACTATGCACTGACATCAGGTGTTGCAAACCAAATTAAATCAAGTTTAGGTCATGGTTTGTGGATATCTACACAATCCTCTTAGTAATCCTTTAACTTTGTGGTTAGGACATTTGCTTGAAACTTTTTATGTTTTTATTTGGTAGAAGTGCTGCATGTCTTAAATTAGAAATTTGTTTAATCTGGATTAGAATAATCCCTTGTTTTGCCGTTCAGGATCAGGAAATCTTATTTCTGGGCCAGTTTTTCAAAGTAACGCTGGATTAGATCACCTTCATACACTCGTTTAGATGACCAAATCCAGCTTATCAGTGATTGGGACTAATTAGCGCAATGTAGGCTACTAGGTAAAGAGCAACGGGTGGAACATTCAGCGAGTTTGAAGTCAATCCAAATATGCACAGAACAGCACACAAAATATCCAACTTGTTCTCATTTTTTCAGCAGTCAGACCCACAACAAATAAAGAAAGTGAACATATACATCACAAATACATTGAGTGGATATTCTTAATTTAGACTTCTAAAACCCACCTTTTGGGATGACTTTGGTTTTGTAGTAGTTTGGTTAGAGTGATCGGTTACTCTGCCAGACAAATTTGCACTTATGCTCTTTGAGTTTCTAATTTAAGAAGTTGAAGAATTTAGGCATTGTCATCATAATTGTTGAGTAAAGTAAGGAATGGTTCTGACTGAGGCCTCAAAATACTGGTTTGCTGACAGTTTCATTTAAAAAAAAAAAACGTTAACTGTATCTGGTCTGATATTCATTCTTCCCTTTAAATTACTACTTTTAATATCGTATCATAAAATCATATCAAGCATTCTTTGTTGAATGAGTGAAATTAGTGAAAACGTCAGACTAATGTTACTTTGAGTCCAGAGAATCCAGATTAAGTTCATTAGAATACCTAATTTTCGAGTTAAGATTTAGATAAAATTACTTCATGTTTTGTCATCGTGCGTTATTCACATAGACTGTAATATTTGCATTTACACGCATGTAATTCAAGTTTTACATAGTTTATACTGTGTTTATGCAGTGTCAAACGCTGTTGGTCTGAATAATGTTACTTGATTCTGATTGGCTGTCAGATTAATCGCCTCTAAACTAATGCGCTGCCTTCACTAAAGCAGAAACGCATTTAATTTGATGCAGATTTCTTTGGATTGTTTTATTCTATATATTTTTCATGAACTTGTTTTTTGTTTCTCTTTGCAGATAATCAAGAATTTTTGGGAGTTGCCGATAAGGGAAAGGTAAATTTTGTATATAACTTTAAAGATGGCAGGCATTGTCTCTGTCAGTGTCATAGGTGCCGGCTGTAGCTAATCGCGCTCTCGCTTCCAGAATGGACAGGCACGACTCGGAGGCAGGACTGAACGATAAACGTGAACATTTATAAAGAGAATAAGAAAACACAAAGGAAACTGCTAAGAGCAAAGCAACAAATTACAAACAGACATGCAACGTTATTGACTGACAAACAAACAAGACTTGGGGCGTGAATTTATACAAAGACTAAATGCGGGACACCTGGAGAAACACAGCTGGTGGGGAATGAAACACTGATGACGAGGGCGGAGTTACAGATGAGAGACATGAGGAATCAGGTAAATAAACACACTGGAACACATGGCACAAGATATAAATAAAACCACAAGCAAAAGACAATGACAAGACACGCCTACGGCGTTACATAGCCCCTCCCGAAGGCGTGGATTCCAGACGCAAGAGGGTGACACCAAAAAAATAAAAGGTCCTAAGGGCGGAGCAGACGGCGGAACAGCCCACCTGGGCTTGCCGGGCGACGTGGACCGACCAAACAATTCAAATGCCCTCAAGGGCGGAGAAGACCACCTGGGCTTACCGGGCAGAGAAGATGCTCTCCTGAGTCGACCAGACAGTTCATACGCCCTCCAAGACGGAGCAGCCCACCTGGACCTACCAGGCAGTGATGAGGCTCTCCTGACCCGACTAGACGGTTCGTACGCCCTCCAGGGCAGATCTGACGGCGGAGAGGACCACCTGGCCAGACCAGACAGCAGAAACGCCCTCCAGAGTGGGGCAGACGGCAGGGATGACCACTTGGACAGACCAGACGGCGGGAACGCCCTCCAGGGCGGAGCAGATGGCGGGGATGACCCCCTGGACAGACCAGATGGCGGGAACGCCCTCTAGGGCAGGGTGGACTGCGGAGAGACTCACCTGGGTTCACCAGGCAGTGAGGATGACTTCCAGGGTGGAGCAGCTAGCAACACCGCCCTCCAAGCCATAGCAGGCGGCGGAGAGACCCACCTGGGCTCATCAGACACTGACAGTGCCCTCCTAGGCCGAACATTCAATAAAAAAATGCCCTCCTGGCCCGAACAGGCAACGATAATGCCCTCTTGGGCCAAACAGTTCATAATAGTGCCCTCCTGGGCCGAACAGGCAACGATTATGCCCTCCTGGGCCGAACAGTCCATGGTAATGCCCTCCTGGGCCAAACAGGCAACAATAATGCCCTCCTGGGCTGGACAGTCCCTGGTAATGCCCTCCGAGACTGAACCAACTGTGGTTGCACCCCTCTTGGCCGACCGGACAGCGACTCAGCCACCAACGGAACCCCTGGAGATTCCACGGCAGGAACCGACATCTCCAGAGGTCGTGCAGCCACTGGCGGACCCGACGGAGACTCTGAGCCACACAGGAAGTGTTCTCATAAACCATGTTTACAGTGTAGTACCCATGTCATTATACACATTTTTGTCCTCTTAAACCACAAAAACTGACCCCCCACCCCAATACCGGCAGTGCAAGCTGGGTATCTCCAACATTGGATTCACCACTCTATTGTAGTGAACATGGGAGTTTACCGGTGTTGAACATGATTGATTCAATTGAACAGAAGCCAAAGCACATAAGCTAATTAATGATTAATCGGAGTGTGTTTGAAAAAATCAATTACACAGCCATACTGTTTAGCCTTTCCCTGAACTTTCAGTTTTGGGTTGCAACAGGATGAGAGTTTGGTGTATAATTCAGCTCTGGCAACACAGATATGTACAGATAAATGCAAGAACTTCAACCTGAACCATGATTGAATGACTGGATCTAATCCAATTTTTGAATTTTATAGTTTTCTGAATTCCACTTTAAGAATCCAGGGTCATTCTACATCAACAGATGAAAATCCGATCCGTTTAGCGTTAAACAACTGGGCCCTTAAGATCATTTCTACTGTCATTTGCAGATCATAAGAAATGTAATACAATTATTTTGAGAGAGCAAGCCACAAGGGGGTGCTATAAAAAGGTGTTTTAGATTTTTGTGAATTATGAAGCTTTTATCTGACTCCTGAAGTCCTTGAAATCAATTGGCAAAATGATGTTTTACTGCCGTCTATGAAATTTCAATAAAAAATAAAAATAAAAAATAAATAATTTCCATTTTTAATTTAATAAAAGTGAGATCTAAACTTTAGATTATAAATTCAGCTTTTCACAAAATAGTAAAAAATGTGAACAAATTAGTTTTAAAATGTACACAAATATATATATATATATATATAAAAACCAAGATGAATTCACTGTTGTACTTTTGTCTAGTTTAATTGCTTATCTGTTTGCGCAAATCTTCATCCCTTAACTAGGGTAAACTAGTCCTTTTCCCTTAGCCTTGCCTGACACATAAATTTCCCATCTAGCTCCTCAACTGTTTATGTTCTTCTTAACATTTGATAAAATAACTTATTGGTTTCATTCATGACATGCATACATTTATTGGACAACATCTAAGAGTTCGGAATAACATCCCTTTCCATTATGTTCTGATTACTAAATTGACTTGAGTGTTTTTTTGTTTGTTCCATGAAATTTATCCAGATGTTTGGCAAAAACTACTTTTTCTTGGAGCTGTATGTAAGAATAATCTATTAGACTTAAAGTCCAGTCTATTAAATGATAAGACTTAAAGATGACCCAAAAAAAATGAGAAACAAAAAGACCAGAGGAACAAATACTTTTATTCATACAGTATGTCTTCAGCTCATATAGGAAAATAAGACTAAGGAAACAATTAACAACAGAACTAGTTTTGCAAACATTTAGTTAACTCTCTTTGAATTAAAATAAAAGATTGTATTTGCTTTTTTTTTTTTAAAACAAAGAAAACATTTTAAACAGAACGGGAAAAACGGCTCATTTGTCCTTAGAAGGTATTCCAGAAAACAAGGTTAAATCTTGGTCAGTTAACTTGTAAAAGATGTGTAATTATTGGTTCTAGAAAGGCAGTCTAGTTAAGGCTGGAGTACACAATATGACTTTTGTCATCCAGATTTTTCATTTAGGAACGCACTGATGCTACTGTAGATGCTGAAAGTCTGAAGGTTTACAGCAGTCAGTGTTGATTTTGCAGAACATTGCATAGCTTATGATGGACAATCAAACATGTCTGATATATGTTTTTGAGAATACAGATGTTTTTATTTGTCTAGTATGTTTGAGTATAAAGGCGCACTTAAAAAAAATCTGGTAATAATGCTCAGTTATTTAGTGTATGCCCAGTTACAATTAGACAAGTGTATGATAACGTGTGTTTTAAAACTCAATGGTGAACTTAATAGTGAACACAAATATTTTCCCAACAGAGAATATAATCCATGAAACAAACTCCATGAAAACAAATGCTAAAAAAAGCACATTGGTAGTTAATGACTGTTATGCATGCAGTCTATTTTTCAACACATCCTTTTTTTTTACCTCTTTCTTGACAGGCCACTGTACTTCCGTAATGCAAAGTAAACTTCTGTAATCAAATCAAATCAAATATATTATGTCTTGTAAATATATTAAGGCTGTATTATGGCTAGGTATTATGGCTACCAGCAGAGTTTAGCCTAAATATTCCTTTTATTTGAAGGATACCTCCACATCTCTCTATGACTGGCCCAAGAATAACAGTCAACTCAGATCACATTTTTGCAGGGTCTCCAACCCTGCTCCTAGTGTGCTACCATCCTGAAGATTTCACACCTGAACCAGCTGAACAAGGTGTTTAGGGTTACTTGATAATCGGGAACTGAATTCTGCAGGTATGCGTTTCCCAACTATTTCCTATTGCATCCTAACTGTTGTCACAAGTTCCACTGAACTATGTGAACATAGTTGTCACCACAGATCTCCAGGAGCAGTGTTGAAGATCCCTGCATTTTTGGCTTAAAGACAGTAGCCCTTAAAGAGCAATACTAGACATCCCAGCCATCTACAGCATGCACAGATTTGATTTAAGGTTTAGCCATTTTATTTCCACGTTGGTGATAATGTGTGATGTGTCTCATATGCATGTTAATTGTATTTTTATTTATAAATTATATTGCATAGAAATATTTAGTACTGTAATGCTTTAAAACAGCGATTCTCAATCCCCGTCCTCACGCCCCAACAAATATCCTGCTCCGGAGCAAGTTATGTTCAGAGTAAGTTGTTGTATGGCTACTTACACACCATAAAATTACCTTACCCAGTTAAACTGCTTCACCTGTTTTCTGGAATACCCCCAGGTATCCGGCGGAATATTCTTTAAGAGGCATTCTTGTCTTCCAAAGAGAAGCTCGCACGGCTTCTCCAGCGCAGGAGCTTGAGGAAATTGAGACTTACTTTGAACACCTTGTCATGTTCAAACACCATTTTGTAGAAGGTTTCAATGGGAAGGTCACCATTTGGATCTGTATATCTTAGGGTGGTCATGGGTGTATATAGATGATTAGTTTGATGGCGGAATGGTGGGTTGTTCATGGTAATCGTTTTAAAAGTGTGCTGGTTATAGAAGAAACAACATATGGACAGTTAGTAATTCAGAGAAAAAAAACATCTGGAAAGAAAGATAAAATACATAAATAAAATGTTGCAGGAAATATTCTAAAGCTCCTGGGTGGTGCAAGTACCTCTGCAACATCCTCTGGAGTTTGTCCAAGACTCTGGGATATCTGGTTGTAATTCTTCATGTAGATGTTGGTAAACATATCTGCTGTCACTTTATCGGCTTTGGAGAGGTCTACCTTTAAGCCTTCCTCATACACCTTACGCTCAAACTCTGTGATGACGGGTCCTGGTTCAATGAGGCTGATACTGCACAGGTGAGAATACAATATAAATACAATTATAACTTAAACGTGGGGGTCAAAACACATTGAAAATCCTGATATTACAGCTGCAATCTATTATCATTACAGACTTTTTCCAGTTTGAGTAGTTCTAGTCATTCAAAGCTACCGTTGGTAAGATGTGATGAGGCAATGTGGTTCATGTCCACTCTGTCTAGATTCATGTTCAAATGAATAAAAGCAAATGTGGGGTGTTTGGGATCATTTAATGTTTGGACCTCTATATATGAATATGATCACTCACTTTAGATTGAATCTCAGAGCTTGAACTGCCAGACTCTCACAGAACCCTTCAACAGCAAACTTGGAAGCAGCATAAATGTCATTAAACAAGATACCTGTGTACGTGAACATGAGAGTGATTAGAGATGGTAAACCCTGATTGAATCCTCTCAGAGCTCCTTTAGTCATTGTTGTTAATCCTTTAAGTATCTAAGTAGGAACTCTCACCCCCTGTAATAAAGAGCTCAAATGGAAGTATCGGCTTAAGAAAATCAGTCATTAATAAAAGCTGGTTGTTGTCCATTTTTAACAACTCACCCTGAATCCCTATTACACTGCTGATTACCACTATGTGGCCACTTTTTCTCTTCTTCATATCGGGTAGAATCTCCTTCACGATTCTCACAAGCCCAAAAAAGTTAGTGTCCATGACAGATTTCATCTCATCAATGGTCTGACACTCAATGGGGCCAATGATTCCTTTTCCAGCACTGCTAACTGAAACACAGACAACAGAAGGATAGTATCAACAATGCTGTTTCACAGAAGACAGACAAGCAAAACATTTTTTTTTTTTTTTTTATATTCCAGATTTGTATCTTATCCACAGCTGCAAAAGCATATTGTATTGTAGTCATTGTATTTCATAAGCTGCTGCGTTTTTAATGCACAGTTCACATCACATCCTGTAAACAGCAATTGCATGGGTAATGATATTTTCTGAGAGAGATTAGAAGTGAGTTACTAGAAAGAGTAATAGGAAGGAATTAAATAACATTGTGTTACAGTAGAGCAATGCTGAATGCAAAATGTTGAATCTTGAAGCGATTCACGTCTACTAGGAAACTGAATGTACTCTAATGGCCAAATACATAGCTACTGTACAGTTATAACATCTTCTCTGCATAGACCAGAATCTCTGATTTCCTGAGGATCTTGTTATAGACAAGAGCAGACTAGCTCTTTTAACTGAAAGCAGGACTTCCATACAGTATAGGCTTATTACAACATTAGGGCTCACACTATAGGTCATTTTAAACCTCAGGTAAATAAAATTGTGGTTTATCTTGCTTTATGTTTCACTCATATTTAACCTGAGTTTAAAATGAATCTGGGGTGTTCAGTTTCGTACTGTATTTATAGCTATTACCAAGGTTAAAGTTCTGTCTACATCCTTGCATTCTGCGTTCATTCAATCAGCACTGATTCACAAAGACGTTACATTTACATTCATCTTATAAATAGCCTACTCAGAATTATTTCTTTAACACAAGGTTTAGAATTGGTTAATTATTTTGATTGAAGCCATGGCTGTCATTTGCATCCAAAAAACACGTTGCTAACTTTGCACCAGAGCAGGGTTTCACAGCCTTGTAAAACAAACCATGCTAACCCACTTTAACTTAAGAGTTCCTTTACCAGGGGTTAAAAATGGGGATTAGACTTAAGATAATCCGGAGGTTAAGGGTTACGATTATGTCCATCTCCGCTTTAGGGTGCACTGCACATGGCAGGAAAAACAGATATTATGGCCACATAGTTAAAGCACAGCGTTTACATTTTGATGTAAGAAACACATAGGAAACCCTTACTGAGAATGTCAACTCTGCGCATGGGCAGGCTGTCCACACAAGCTTTGACAGAGTTCTCATCACACACATCGAGCTGCTTGATCTCCAGTGTGTGGCCCAAGGTACGACCCGCTGCCTGCTCCAGAGCTTCACGTTTAGCCAGATTCCTCATAGTTGCATACACTGCCAAAGTCAAAACATTTAGCTTAACTTTCAATTAAACCAGTCAGCCTATAAGTGATTTCAGCCAACAGATGACATTAGGAGACTTTAATGACTAATAAAGCCCATCCACTTATTTTGAGAAAATCTCCAAGGTTTATTTTATTTTAACTGCATTTGTAGTAAAAGCAGTGCAGTGTACAGCTTTAAAATTGTGCATAGGCTATTTCCCTTCTAGTGCAAGTTACTGTATACTGTGAGTGTGCCGTTGCACAGATATATATACAGGCTAGTTTTCATTTGAATTATTCTGATGACATTTCCAAGTACTAATAGATTGTGAACACAGTCGTTATTTAATGACAAATGGATTAGAGTTCCTCAGCTGCTTACTTTAGAGTAATTCTACATGCAATTTATATAGGCTAAGTCCGTTTATAAGGCTAGAAGGACATTTAAATTGCACACACACATAGTTCATAGTTGTAACAGTTGTTAAATTGTGAATATTACACAATTTCACTTGCACATTAGTCCTTTTCAAATGAAACATTTTGGGATGTGCCTGTGTTATACTAAAGTCAAACATACAGTATGCATACATTAAAATGCTTCAAAACAGAGTATAAAATGTGTTGTGTGTTTCACTTGAGTGTAGAGCTATTATTTTAGCACTGTTTAGTGTCACAACTATCCCATACAGGTTTTTGACATTTTGTTGATAAACTGAAAATGGCATCTTTCAAAGATAAACAGATCTATGATCATTCTGCTCAGTATTTTGCAGAACAACAAAAAGCAAACATTTTACAATTGCTCTTGGTCTGCACCACTATAATACGACTATAGATATTTTTTGGCCTTACCCATAAACCTCTTTTTCTCATCCTTGGCAAGACGAACCGCAAGTGCCAATCCAATGCCAGAAGAACAACCAGTGATCAGTACAGCCTTCTTATTCATGGCTGCTTACTCTGATGAAGGCTGAGGGGGACTGGAAAGAAGATAAAGAGGCAGAATGAGTAAGAGCTTGAGAGATGAGCTAAAACACCTGCTAATCCACAGTATAAAGACTCAGCAGAATGACCCACGTGTCACAGCAGTCTAGACATGTGGGTAACAATATGTAACATTGTGACTGCAAGGTCTATACACCCACGTGAATTAAAAGAAATGTCGGACAAAACACCATCATATGCATATTTTTCAAAAGTCAGTAAGTTCCCACATCAACAAAGACATAACTCAGCAGTATTTTAAAAAGGTTTTTATTACTATAGAGATACATTAAAATCTTTTTCAGCGCCTACAGTATCTTCTCTCGGATATTCCAATTTGCAAATTTGCGAGGCATTATCCATACACGTGTACAGTTTTTAAAAATCCAATAGCACCAACTTGTCGAATACAGACAAATGTTATTGTCTTGCTTAAAAAACATTTTCCATTTCCGTTTTATTGGAACATTCATTTACAAAATCATAAAGACCGTGTAGTTGTAAATGTCACTGGAATACTGAAACTTATAAAAGAAAATATAAAAGAATGTGATAGTATTAAAAGACAAAGTCAAGTCAACATATAGGAATCAACCAGGCAAAACGTCATTAATAGTAGCAAAATACAGGTCATAGAGGCTTAACATGCAAGATTATTGCATACTGTGATCCCATCTGCATCCTTTATAGACCATTAATGCATGAAACACAATTTTTAAGCTATGCAAAAGTATATAATGGTTTGCGTGTCTGAATGCGCATGCTTTTAGAAACGACCACGGATGCGATCCAGTGGGTCTGTTTCCCACATCTTCGTGTCCCAAGCCTGGAACCAGCCAGTGAAGGTTGGGGGCTCAAAACCTTGCTTTACAGTGATGATCGGGGTGCCACGGCGACCAGAGGGGTCGGAATCCACATACTCTTTGGCTAACGGTAAAGAAAAATGCACATTACTAATCAGAATTTACTTTTAATGACAATGTTAAATCAAACGCACTGTTCTAGAGGGAGTTTAGCTTTTAGGGACCTTAATTGTATAAATGTAAGTGATGTAGTTAGTGCTTCAGCATCTTAACTTACCTATTTTATCTGATCCATTCCGCTCCACCTCGTTGGCATCGTTACCAATCCAAACGAAGACCTGAAGAAAAAAAGATTTAAGAAGGATTTCATTAACAAGGCTTATGCCTAGTCCTAGACTAAATGTAAATCTGAGTTGTTTTAATTGAAAGAAACTTGAAGTGACTGATTTTAAAACATGTCAGTGCCTTTGTTTAGATGCACACCAATAATGCTTTTTTTTTTTCAAACGCATGTTTCTAAAAATTACTTAAATGTCCCGAATGAACTATGGCATACATATATATATATATATAGTATGTTGTTAACAGTACAGTCAATCAAACACAATGTACTTCTATCCCTGAGCCTCGTTTTCATTACTGTGAAAAATATGAGACTATTGTGTCCTTGTGAGACAATAGTCTCACTGCATTATTACAATTAATGACAAAAATAACGTTTGGAAATGAAAACTGATATTTCGTTCCTGCAAGAGATAGAAATAACCAACTTAAAACCTTTTTTTGTTTGTTTTTTATGTTGCTGAAAATACTTTTGCACAGTACTGTATAACTGAAATTCATTCTGTGTAAAATAATAATAAATCAAATCTGTTCTCATTCTGCATTCATTTTTTTTGTTTGAAAATTCTGTTTCACGATTCCAGAAGTAAACATGTAATTATTGGTACTTTGAACGCTAACCTGATCCCAGGTGTCCAGCAGCATGACATCATCAGTGGCCAAATCAGACTGGGTGAAATCTCCAGGCACTTCTTCAGCCTGAAATGAAATAGGAGAGGAATAGTAAATTGTATGCATTGATCTAACAAATACATTTAAATGAGTAGCAAAGTCCATTTGTTAACTAACAATTAGACGTCCAGTCTTGTTTGAGCAGCCAAAGAGACGAGGAGGTTTAACAGTTTTCTGCAGACTTTTAGAGGTTTGATACTCCTTCTTTCCACCCAAAGCTGTCCAAAATCCAGCTAAGGAAAGATACAGATACAAAGTACCAATTAGTTCAAAAGAACAGGAAATGTGATTAGTTTAGGAATGCCTTTTAGCTGCACAAATTACAACGTTTGAACAATTTACAGAAGGCAGACACCCACCCGGCTCTTTGCCCTCTGAAATTTCTGTTACACTGCCTCCGAGGAAGCTGCAGATGTGTTTAGCAGCAGCCATTTCTTCCTCTGAAGCAGCCACACCTTTCCACAGAAACAGCCCACCAGGGCTCTTCAGGACAAACACATCGTTAGTATTCAGTTTAGCTGCAGTCGGTTCCACCTGATTGAGAAGAAAGAGCGAGAAAGAGTCAGAGAGGAAGATTTTTGCCTGATGGTTATTGCTGACTGTGTCCGTGTATGTGCCTGCCATCATCACTGACCTCCACAGCGCGTGTCGCACGGGTGGAGCTCTGGCGGATGTGGAAAAGGCGTGTATTGCCAGTCTGACTTTGACCACCTTTACGTGAAGTCCCACCCATGTGGATGACCATGGGTTTCCCCTTGAACAGGCTCATCAAATGGCCCGGTTCCTGGCCTTGTGTGACACGTACCTGCAGAGCGACATAACGGTGGATTCTAAACTGGTAGATCTTTTTATTTCCTACAAACTAAGCTCTTCTCTGCATCATATAAGATATAAACATAAACCTTTTGGTTGAGTTTAATTTAATTTCAGCATGGAATAGAAATTGTGCTGAATCAAGAAATTAGGCTTGTGTTGGAAATACCTGGACAGGGGCTCCTCCCATGGAATCATCCAGCCTGACTGTTAGAAACGCTGAGGCAGCCAGCTCATCTTGTGTACACTTCAGTCCTTGCCTAATATAAAAATAAATACATTTAAGTAGGCCATTAATATTGACTTGATTGGGTAAATATTGGTCAATTGGGTAGTTAATTAGCACGTTACACCATGGAAACCTGTGGCTGTCTTGACTTACCAGGTGTAGATAATGTGTTGCTCTTTGCTTCCCTGGCGATAGGTGTAAAGAATCAGGTAACAGTCACCTCCATAGAACTGCCCATAGCTGGAAGCGTCCACAGGTACTTTATCCCCGCCTTCTACGCGCCATATCTGTCAAAGTCGGAGCAATGGACTTCATACAAGTTTGCCATTGTAGTTAAAATTATTATTATACTATTACTATTATAGATGTTCAGTCATAAGTTTAAATGGATCTTTGGGAAAGAGCTTTATTTATGAGTTTGTAGACAATGGACAATGAACATTTTTGCATGCAAGATTTGGCAGAATTTTTTTAAACTAAAACCTGTTACCAGTTGCCGAGGCCACACATGGCTTGAAAAAGTCAACTTCTTACAGACTGAACAGTTCTAAGTTCCTTGGCGTTATTAGCTTTAGTATTTTTACCTGGACCTTGCCAGAGCCGTCATCCACCATGCCATGCTGGGCAGCCATTGTTTTGTTGGAGTGCAGACTGGAGGCATCAAAGGGAACCTGTGAAACTTTGGCAATGCGGCCAATGCTGTAGGCCTGGCCAGGACCTGTGGTTTGATCCTTATCCTTCCAGTTACTGAAGAACTGCTTGAACAGTGTGTTCTCAGCTCCAGCCGGAATAACCTGGATCTGGTCACAGAAAGTTAAACTGGTTAGAATTTGGCTTTCACTTGACTTACTCTCATTAAAATCCTGGATCTAAGTCTGATACCTGTGTTTTTTGGGGGTAGTTCTTTTCTTTGATAAACTGCTCAGCTACCTTCATGGCTGCCTTACGTTCTTCAGTGTTTGCGTTTGGTCCTAAATTGTTAAAACAGATGAAATGGTCAAAATGTGTAATGTACAACTGGGGTTAAAGGTCCACCTTAAGAAAAAAAAAAGTGATTTTCACGCCACCTAAAATGTATAATTGCAGAAATATATATACTTTGTATTGAACATGAATGGAGCAACAGACATTGTGTGAAAATAAAAAATTCATATTTTTAAAAATCGTATACGTGTAGTATGAGTAAAAAGCACATGGTATTGATATAAATAATGCTTAAGCTAAAATGTTTTTTTGTTTTTTTTTAATAATGACTTTAGCAAAGTTTGCACTATTTTCTAATTATTTTGGAGAAAAAAAATCTTGGTTGAATAAATATACTGTCATTAAAATGTGTTTTTGATATAGTTGATATGATATAGGTTTCATTCTAAACATGGTGATTATCTCTAATATGGACATCCAACATATTATATGATATTTACCATCTGAATTTAACCAAGTCGTATCAACAAATGGAAAAGTCAGCCATCTATTAACTATCATGTTAATTACAGTGCACTTTTCGGCCACAAATACCATATTTTTACATATTCTTATGGACAATAAAAACTGTTGCTTTAATTATGTTAAACAAAACTGAAACTCATAATGAGGACCTTTTTATTTTAAATATATGCATAGATTTAAGGAATTCTCATTTTAAATCCGATGTGGATATAAAGATGCAATACAGGAGACCTATATGGCCTGTAAATGCACATATATGCACCTCAATTTTGCTAATATGTGGCATATATACGCATATATGCAGCATATATATCATCATTTATGTGCATATATACTGCATATAGGTTTCATATATGCAGCATATATCCTCATATAGGTTCCTTCCATGTGGGTTGACCATACCTTTCCAAACAAAGATCTTGTTGTCTGCTCCATTGTCTAGGATGTAGCACTCGCTGGGATCGAGTTGTTGTTGTTTGAAAGGGCTGCTCTGGGCCACCAGAGATGTCTTCATAGAGCCTGCAGCATCAGATACCTAAACCATAAAAAACACATGAAGGCACACATTAACACAATTAGCATAATTTAGCGCTTTTAGTGTGTGCATAAAACATAAATGTACCACGTAGAGTGAGCTCTTTTTCTGATTGGATTTGTCAGTCGTCTCATCGTCAGTGCTTCCTTCTGGGATGCTGGGCTTGGGCCCAAGAGCCTAAAAATAAACAAATACAATGAGAGTTTCCACTAGTTTTCTTCATGGCAGCAGTCAACTCAGGACACAAAAAAGCCTATTATGCAGAACCTCAACTAAGAAGTACTAAAAACCAAAACCAGATGGACTGTCCCTGAAGCTTAAACACTAGAACATTGCGCTAGCAATGCTGTGCTCATGAGTTCAGTTCCCAGAGAATGGATGATTTGGAATATACTGGGATTAAAATGTGAACGTCTACAGATTCATTTTATTTGAATCTGAAAATATCTAGTGTCTCTGATTTTATGTTCTGTTGATTTCTTGCTTGTATTACTGGAATATGTTTTTCAGTCACTTCTGCTTTTTGGAATAAGATTATGGTCACAGCAGCTAACAGCAGAAGCTAACTAAATCATACTAAACCCACTGGTAGCTACGCATGATTAAGGTCTCAACTTAAACATGCATGGATAAATTGTTTGCAATAAGATCAGTAACCTGCTTTGAGCTACGTTTCTGTAGTTGAGTGTCCATATCCTGATGTTCTACCAGTTTATTGGTCTCACTATTTTGCTCTTTTATTTGTTTCATTAAATAAACACCTCACTGAGGCGTGCCACCACTGACCCAATAACTTATTCTCATGCTCATTCCTTGCGCTGCAGGTTTAAACTTGCACCATCATTTAGTTTTTATGTTTTGCGGAAGGAGATAAGACTTACAGCAATGACAGCTTCTGGCTCAGCATCATCCTCAATCATTTGCAGACTGGCACGCCCATTCCTCTCATTATCACGAATGCCAATAGCCACCTCAGAGGCTTTCAACCGCTCAAAACGGTTGCAGTCTTTGCCACACCATTGGTAGATGTCCTAGAAAAATCAGAATATGATTTGTAAGGTTGTGAATTTTGGATTTCTCAAAAGTTTGGTAGTTTCATTCTTTACTTCACCCCATGTGTTTCTGACCTTGCCGAGATCAATGATGAAGCAGTCTCCGTGATTGAAGCTGGTCCAATTCATATTAACCTCTGTTGCACGAATGGCACGTCGCCCCTTAATGTGAAGCAGACGCTTCACATTCATGTCATTAGTCACCACATGCTGGAACCCAGAGGCCACACCACCTTTCTGTGTAAGGGGTAAAAGAACACAATATACCAAAATGTCTTGTGGCTCTCAAGTTACAATTAAACCATTTTCTCATGAGAGGATTATGTCAAAAAAAGTAACATTGCACACTGTGAGATGTTCTGCTGGATTAATTCTTATTTTTAAATCATCTCAGACTAAATCTGAAACAATATACTATAAATTTGCAAGTTAAAATCATTCAGGAAGTTTCCACTGTTGATTTGAATGTGGTTTGTCCACACCCTTCCACATAAACACATTTATTATTTATGGAATAATAACTCTCATTCCCTATTTACTCAGGGTGAGTAAAGCTATTACTCACATATACATTGATGCTGACGAACCAACATTAATTTTTCTACCAATATAGGATTTCAGTGACAGATACTTAAACTTTTACAGATTTTTATACTCCAGTTTTGAAATGTTACCTATTATCTCTAATTACCTTTTAATCAAAGAGGCTTTAATTATAGAAATTAGTGACATGTGATGTAAAGTGATTGTTCTGACAGCATATTTTTGACATAATACAACTCCAATAATGAAATTGTGGGGTTATATGGAGCGTTAAATGTAAAAAAAAAAAAAAAGGAAAGAAAGAAAGAAAGGCATATCACCAAATATGTCAATGAGTTAAATTAAATAAAGAAAGAATTGTATTGAATTCATTCAGCTCTCTGTAGGAAATGATTACCTGGTACTTAATTCCAGTTTTAAAGTAGCCAAGGAAAGTGACAGATTCGTTGTTCTGAACCTCACGGTACTGGACTGGTGCTCCACCCAGATGATCATCCAGTTGCGTAGAAAAGATGGCAGCCGCACCACTTTCATCTTGAGAGCACTCATTACCTGCAGTTCAGACACACCCAGAGTAATGCAAATACTCAGATTAAACACTGTCAAGGTGTGTTTTGTATTAGCTTACATATCCGACAAGAAAAAAAACAGTGCCACGTCTTTGAAAGGCCACTGAATTGTAAATGTAGTCATTTTCACTCACCCAACCACATGTGAACATTGTAGGATGGAGCAGGAGTGGTGTACAGGACTACATAGGCATCTCCAGTGAAGAAGTTTCCTTGGAGTTGTTTGGGGACAGGTTTCAGATCCATTTTCTCTATCCTCCAAATCTGCAGACCAGGCTGCTTGCCTGCATTCTGGAACTCTTTATGGGAAACCATGATTCCTGGAACACACAAAAATACAGCTGCTGAAAATCCATACAAGTCCAAAAGCGTATGGTCTGAAGGTGGAAACTAAGTGTGATAAAAACAGGTGGAGAACGGATATTCTAAAGGAAAACATTAAATGTAATAATTATATATATATTTATATATACACACACACACACACACACTATAACAAAGTGACATCCAATTCTATTTAAATATAAGGACAATGTGTGAATGCACTTGGTGAAAAATTTGCATCGATAATAATGCATGAAACTTCAGATGCATTCGTTCTCAGAGGACAACATGAGATTGTTTATATGCTCCCTGCATTGCTGTATCTGCACTTCATCAGTGAGCATTTTATTTTGCATTTTCAAGTCACATGGAGAAAAATGGCTGTTCTGCCGTTGAAGAAGATGGGTGCAGCCCAGCCTGGCGAGGATGTCAACAAATGAGTCACGCTGCATGATTACAGCTGTGGGCAGACATGCATGCCTGTTCCTTTGAGTTCCCCAGGAGAAAGTTTTATGCAAAGAAAACACTTTGCGTATCCATGAGAAGAAAAACCTCACAGTGAGATTTACTATAAACTATTAAATATAACAGAAACATTAACCGACTTTGAATGCAATCATCAGCCACGCAACACAAGCTAGATGACTTTTATTTAACTGTCTATCTATCTAATTTCTCTCTTTAGCACTGGAAAAAAATAACTCAAAAATAACTTAAATCAAAGTGGTGTAAACATTCCCTACACCATGCAATTATAAACTAGCTGCATCTTCTGAAGCATTAGTAGCTTAATAAGATAAACCTCAAATTCTTAAAATCGGATTTTATGCCTAAATATAATATATATAATATAACTTATTGCAAAGAATGGTTACCATGGCAATTCGTGTCAGGGCTTCATGTCCGTGTCTGAATGAACCACGCCCACATACTGAAGTTCTAACTAACCGGGATTTTAAAGAAGCAAAACTGTTTAATAATAACTTTTGACATTTTTAGTTATATAAGAACCAATAAAAGTCCATATGCACATACAGCGTACAAAATGTTCCTCAGATCATTCTCAGATTTCCCTGATCTTTTAAGCGCCTATTTTTTCCCGTTACGCTCAAAAAGTGCAAATGATCACGAAAGTCTGCAAAGCACAAAAATAATAGCAATGTTTGTAAACATAGATAAAAAGTTTGCAATAGTATAAAAGCTGTCTGCAGCTAAACTCCACGTCTACATCTGTAATGAAACTGTTATTTCCTGTTCTTCATTTTCCGTCATAAAGCGGGGAACTGGATAGTCTATTCAATGCAGACAAAGAAATAAAATCCGCTACCTCGAGCATCCCAGAATAAATATCGCCAGAAAGTAACAGATATAAAATGATAGCCCGGAGTTATAAAAACAGTGTTTCTGCCCTCTTTCTTTCGGAGACTCAATGAAGTATGAGACTAGAAGTAAAGTGAGTTCAGTTTTCTTACCTACCTGGTCTAAGAAATGCACAGAAGGCGATGAAGACAAATCTGGTTTTGAGAAGCTGCTCCTGGTTTAGTCCAGATTCAGTTTCACATGCAGGATTTAATAGATGCGAGCAGACTTTAAATGATCTGCGTGTTTTCAGGGGAGGCAGATGCGAGGTCCTCAGCCAATGACTCTCTCTGTTTCTCTTCCCCCCGAGGCTCATCTCTAAACCACATTATGCAACTTTATGGCGCAAAAAGAATTCCACTCCCCCAAACCAAATCATACCATAAACCAGGAGACCTCCCTATTCTTTCTTCTTGTACGGACATGGACCAGCACAACATACATTACTACAAAGAAATGCATTATAAAAAACTAACAAGTCACCAAAAAAAAGTATTGTGGGTGCAGCAGTACACAACAAAACAGTTTCAGCTACTATGGCTGTTTTTTTTAAATCACTTAAATAGTTTGTTATTTGTTTTTACAATTTAATAAACACTATTTTATCACGTAAACAATCATAATTAGTGCTGGGTAATGATTTTAATTGTGATTAATAAAAATAAAAGTTCCAAAATAAAAGTTTTCTGTACATAATATTTGTGTGTATGCGTTATTTATAAACAACACACACATACATGTATATATTGATATATATTTACAAAAAATTATATATATATATATATATATATATATATATACAATTAGTGTATATACTATATTATAATGAGTGTAAAAATCTAAATAAAAGGTGCAGAAGGATAAATGTCTCAAAGGCTGGGGAAGTAACAAATGACTAGAATTATAGTGCATGCAAAGGACAAAGAAAGGTGTTCACCACTTCTGTTTTCTTTTGATTTTTATTAACATAATGTGTTTTATGCATTCATTGTACAGTATCATTTAAAATTATTTTAGCAGTTGGTCGTTCAAGCAAAGCATTGTTCCCACATTTAAGGTTATGCTGACTGAACTCACATTTCCAGTGAGGTGGCATTCTGTCCTCTGTGAAGGTGAGACCACACCTTTCGTATAATTACAGCCTCAGTCAGGTCTGTTTGTTTGTGCTTCATGCACATTCGATTCACGGTAAAGCTAACAATTCACTCTTCTCCATGTCAGTCATTCCCTCCATAACGCTCTCTGACTACTTGTGCCGCCCTTCCCTGATCTACACTGCTCCACCCAGCCCTCATTACTCTCCAATGTCATTACAATCTCAAGGCTTTCGCTGAGCTCTGCTACACCTGCAGACCTGAGAATCTGCCTCACGGCAGCTGGTTGAAAACCTTTGGCAACACCACACTCTAAGATTTACTGTAATATTCTGGAGAATATTCCATCAAGACACCAGCTTTAGGAAGGTCCAAGCTTTCTATTTCATATTTTCATCAGATCCGTCATTTAATGCCCTGAGCGCACGGCTTTATTTGAATATGCCGTAGGGTTTAAAAAGCTACCAAGCAGGATTTCATAAAGTGAGGGGTAAATAAATCATTGGTGCAACTCTTAAGACACAATCTGGTTAAAGATTTGCTCAGAACAAGGCCTGTGAAATGAGAGAATAACAGTGAGGAGGAGTGGAGTGAGTGAGTCAGAGTGAGTCAGAGTCACAGGCTCTATATGTGCTAAACTTAGACTCATAGTGGTGTTTCCTCAACTTTCTATGGCTGGTTTCCATTGCATTAACTTGGGCTCTCTGTTATGCATAAAACAGACGTTTGAATACATCTGTGAGCACATTTGGAGCACTCTAAGCACTCGCTAGTTTTTGCAAGGAGACTTCTGCAACTGTTGCCATTTTGAATAAACAACAAATATTCGAAAACAATCACAATAATTCAAAGCAACTGACATTGATTAACACCTTGTAATGCAAAAAGCTGCATGCTTGTAATAAACGTTCCATCATTAAGACTTTTAAGGGTTGACTTCAGACTGTTGCTTCTGGCTAACATGAGTCATCTATCTAAAACATTAGTTTTTCCAGTGAAAAAGCAGTCTCCTCTGAATCAGAAGAGAAATACGCACAAATCAAGCACCATTTACAGGTGAAAAATAGCTGTTTAGCACCCATTCCTTGCTGGGGATCCTGAGCAAGTGATGCAAAATTTCTCCAGATCTGTTCAGATGGTGAAACAAACTCATCTACTGCACATCTTGGATAACCAGAGGAGGATTTAAACATTTTCAGCAAATTTTGCATGTAATTATTTCAGACAAATTTTTGAGTTTTTATGGCTTGCTTATTAGCTAGCATTTTGTATGTATGTACTAAATATTCATTAGCGCTGGGCAATGATTAATTGCGATTAATCGCAGCCTAAATATTTGTTTTGTGAACATAATATGTGTGTGTACTGTGTATATTTATTTTGTATACAGTATATAAACACACATATTATTTAAATGTAAATATTTACATGTATTTACCAAATTAAATGTATATTTATATAATTTATTTTAGATATAAATATATTTAATATATAAACATAACATATTGTCTTTAAAGTATACATGCATGTGTGTGTATTTATATATATATATATATAGGATGTACATAATAAATAAATAACACAGAAACCTTTATTTTGGATTTGATTGATCATAATTAATCATAATTAATCATTTTCAATTTCATGTTTTGCATATCTTCCTCATGCATCACGTCTCTAATATTTAATCCCAAGCATGTTCTTCATTGGTAACCACACTAACTTTAAAAAAAGGCATTGATGACACAGCTGTATTTTGCGTGGAACCGTCCTCATTCGTGTGAAAGCAGTGAAAGCGAAATTCTTTTCAAACTATAACTAAGTGGTTTTATATTTAGTCGAGTCTTTGTTTAGATTACAAAGGTTTAAAAATGTACGATTTAATACAAAAAAAAAAAAAAAACACTTTATGTCTTAATATGTTAGTGTTGAAACACATTGCTGCCTAGTTTGAGTATGGAGAAACACAAAATGAAACCACATCTCTGAAGTAATGAATGTGTATCAAGACCAGTTTTAGATATCCCCTTGTAACTTCCTGTTTAAGGAAGCTGCGACGAATGTATCTTGATGCTGGCACTGCTATGATACAAACTCTTTACTCTAACCACAGGCACAAACAAATGTTTCCAATGACAACAATAGAGGGTGTAAACACAGCTGCTGCATGTATAAAATCAAACCTGCAGGTATAACTGCACTCTTTATTATGTTGCACTTCGGTAAAATAGGATGTGACATCAATAGCTCAACTTCTGATCTACTGATCTACATTAGTGTCAGTAATCAATTAATTTTGGAGTAAACTAACCATTTAAATGTTTTTTAACAGGAATTTTTATAATGCAGAATACAAGCAATTTCTTTGCAATTTTACTAGTTTTTAGTTTATTGCTTTTAGTTTTTTAAATCACTAGCTGTCTGATTTGTCACTTGACTGTTTGCCAAAGGACTGAGTGCACCTTTATGGAGCCTCTCATAACTGGTGGAGGGCTGCAGAATCCCTAAACCCCTCTTTGCAACCTCAGCATTTTCTGCCATTGTCTGCTTTTTAAACACACACACCCTTAATACACAATCTTGCACACACAGACATACATACCTGCACACATGTGTATACATCCACTCGCAGACACACACACCTTATGAAGCGGTCAGTAACACACTTCAGTTGTCGAAACTTAAACAAACCCCTTTCACGCACATATTCACAAATTCAAAACTGTGATTTAGTGCTCACATTCAACAAAAGACAGGGATATACAGCTATTGTCGTCAGACCGGAGGAGTGTGCCATCAGGAATGTGGAATCCTGCACTATACGCTTATCTAACAATTCCAAACAAAGTCTGATGGATGCTGTTTCTAAATCATTTAAAATCTTGGTAGATGAACCAGTTTTCAGATTGTTATATCACAAACTGGCCTGCGACCTGACTGAATGTCCCATTTCATTAAAGCTTTCGGAAGGATTGGATGTGAATCCCCGGAGAAAACCTTTATTCTCTCTGCAGCTCTAGATTTGTTCCTGCGCCAGTGGAAATTTACTCTGGCTCCCCTTTCCAAACCTCACAGCATTCCAAAAATAAAATTAAAATGATTGCATACTGCCACTGCACTGATGGATTTGATTGTCACATTATCCAAAAAATCAAAAAATACCTGAATATCAGTCCACTAATGGCTATTACCTGTACATTTGTTCCCTGTTCCATAAACTTTGTGTCCTTGTGAACGTTGAACTCAAAGAGATTTGGGGGCAACACGTGTGCGGAATGGCCAACAGATGCTCCAGCGCTTTCATTTCCTGTTGCTGATTTTTGGGATCTTACGGTACAGCCATACTAATGCCACCAGATTTCATGGCAGGAGAATAACGCTATGCCACGTCTCACTCACAGGACTGCCATTCAGACGTGCAATCACATAATTTGCTTTAATCAGCTACATTCCCAGAATTCCCAGCATTGCATTTTGAATTTAGTTTTTTTTTATCTTAGTTTTTCTTGCATCAGTTATGTTTATTAGGGTTGTATGTTACATGCAATGTTGTTAAATGAATGCTTTTTGCCCATTTTAGTTTAATAATTCTTACCATGATGAGACTGTGCACCTTCCATATGTGTTACTATTTAAAAGCTACTTGTGAAGAGCTTTGGTTCATCATGTGACTTTCTCATCACCACCTGCATTTGGTTGTTATCAGTGTATTTCAAAGGTACAAAATAGATTTCATTACTTTAATAGATTGGAAGTTATTACGGTTTCTTATTAGAAATTACGGCATTTAATTGTAAATTTAAAATAAAACCATAAAACCAAAAAATACTGATACCGTATTTTTTCCGGTTTTATTCTAGCTGCGGTTTTTTTTTTACCGTAAATTTTACGGATTTCTTTTTAGAGTGTAGGACTAAAAAATTAAAACACTAAATTTTCATTGATTTCAGGAAATTGGTTCCCTTTTATGAGCAAAACAGGATTACTTACTAACCTCTTTGATAAGATATTACTAGTACAATGTAGTTTGTTTACTACAAAGCAAACCATACTAACTTTATGTAAACAGTTATCAAACAGGGTGGGAGAAGAATGCTCATATGACAGATTATGTGGTTTGTTTTGATGCTAATCTAAAAGACACAAGTCCTGTGCTCCTAGGAGAGCACGAAATCTCTTTTCTTGGACTGCTTGGGAACAATTGTGTGTCTAATTTCAAGACAACATGCAACAATAGACTGATTGTGATCATATGAAGTCACATAACCAAAATGCCTTGGGTCTAAAATTTAGAGATGTCTTGGGCATTTAGAAATGACCACATAGCAGTCATTCTGTGTCCTGACTCTAAATAGAAATTACAAAGTCAAACGACAAACATGCTCATATACTGGCCCCAAACAGCATTTGAACACTTAAGCCCCCGCTTATGTATAAAGTCATCGCATTACATTCAAAAACTAAACCAAGTGGCATTTGAAAACAAATAATAATGCTTCTTTGTAATGACATCTAACAGGCCCTAGGTTATTTTAGTGGAAGTATTAAGCAAGACACATGTGAAGTTAGCTAAGAAAATGTTTGAATAACATAGTCTCGCGTAGCCAGACCTTCAGACTGACGGCTAAAGGTCTGGACTTCATAGCCGCTTACTTTGGCAAGGCCCGCCTATAATGCCGTTTGACTGACATGTCAAACAACCAA
>JAUCMU010000104.1:8747284-8757880 GCA_032275025.1 Enteromius treurensis
TGTTCAGTGCTTTGCTACAATCTGTATTGTTAAAAGCGCTATATAAATAAAAGTGACTTGACTTGACTTGACATTTGTCAACGTTTGTCACAAAACCATTAAATATAGCTTTTATAGCCTGTAAAATTAGCTTTTTTAACGACTTTTTCTATTTATATAGTCCTATATTTTTTTTTATATTTATACTTCACTGGACCATTTAAAGTAAACTGAATAAATAAATAAATAGATCAAGTGCAAAGAATATTTGAAAACTTGAAAGAACCTATATTTCCCCCACTATAAAGATCCATTTTAAATGTACAGAAGTAAAATAATCATCTTAGATGTTTTGAATACATTACCCAGTTATGTTTTTATTTAGCTTAATTGCAGAAATATTTTCTGTAAACAAGTCATTTTTGTTGAAGTTCACTGAAAAATAAATAAATAAATAAATAAATGTAAATAAATATAATAATAATTAAAAATAATAAATAAGTAAATGAATATATAACACTACCAACTATATACACACACACACACACACACACACACATATATATATATATATATATATATATATTTCATAATTAGTAATTACGTTACATTATCTTGTCATTTTGGTTACCAAATGTAAAGTATAGATTATTTATTTACATATATATAAAAAAAATGTTTTTTCTTTTACTGTAAAACAAATATAAGTAAAATACAGATTAATATTGTGACTTGGTAACGCAGATTCAGATACAGACCCATAGTGTCGCCACAGGCTTTGCTTTCTGATTCCGTGTCTGTCTTCTTCTCCAGCAGGCCTTTGGTTTCTTGTAGCATCTTTTCCATATGAGCCAGCTGAGAGGCGTTGGCTCCGCTGGCCCTGCGGATGAGCAGCCGTTCTCGTTCTCGCTCGCTCAACTCTTTCTTACTCATCTTCTCAAAAGCACACGGTCAAACACTTGACAGCAGAAAGTAGAAGACTCCAGACAGCTTAAAACTGAACTTTGACTATCCAACCCCGATTTAACTGCTACTTTAAACAAAATATTACAAAACAGACAAATCTATGACTTTCAACCAAACACTACCTTGTCATTCTGTTTCCTGTAATAGTCTCCCATTGTGTTTATTCCCCGAAAGCTTGCCCATTTCATCTAAACTATTCTGTATCAACCAAAGCAGTTCTATAATCTCTCTGCTAGAAAGGAGAAGATGGTCGTCTTTTATACATGTTATCGAGAGCAAACTCAGCCTGCAGGCAAACAAACAAGGAGTGAATAGAGAGTTATGGTAGTCATGAGACCAGCCTGATTCACAGCCTTCGGCAACATGGCCCTTTATACTTTTCACCACACACTAATAGACAAGCAGCCTGGGTAACTCAACATTAAAAACAGTTTCGCTAATACCGAGATGCTCCTATTAAATGTGATTTTTACACTAATCCGAACTAATCCACAGTGCAGGTGTGTCTCTTATATGGCTTATGGAGATCTAAACACACATAAAAACACACTTTAAAACTGTCTCTCGTCTGCCTAAAGGGGCAACACGGCGCAGAGCACAGCAACTCTTCGTGTCAACATAGGAATGAAAATAAATGTCTTCACCACAGGCTGTTTATGAAAGAAGCCACAGCTCTTCCTTCCTTGTTCGATCTTTTATTGAGGACAGTTTAGTCAGTCTTGTGATGAGTCACGAACGCTTTGTTGGTAGCATGCACGGCCAGCAGGAGACAGAGGATGGGTGTCCTTCTCACATGCTGGCACAAGAGTTTCGATATCTGGGACAGCACCATCACTTATCACTTAAGTATGCAGGTGACTGATGAATAAAGCAGTTTTATAAGCATGATTCATGGATCAGATTATTGAGCTCTGCAATACAGTTGGTAACGTGAACATGAAGGTTATATTTACTTACTGTGGTGACAGTTAGACAGCATTGTTATTGTTGACTAACTGCATTTAATTTATGGTGATCGGAATCAAATCAAATCAAACTTTAAATGGAAAATTTTAAAATCTCAATTGAAGCTATACAGAAATAACACTGAAAAAAGCAAATATCAAAATTACCTAAATGAAAATATTTAAATTAAACCTAATTAAAAACAAGAATACATATTGTAATAATAATATTTAATAATAAAATAGTATTGTAAGTAGATATTGACATTTCTGTTTTAAAATTTCGACAGTGTGATCTCATTTTTTAAATTTTTTTGATACAAATAAATAGATTATTGCAAATTATTTAACTTACATGATCACACAAATATATTATTTAACAAATATTCATTTAAAATAATTGAAACATTTAATAATAGTCCAAATATACAAGCCCTGCCAGAACTATGGGTTATTCTGGGATACGAATAGCTTTTATATAGGGTTGCTTGTGGTTCACACACATAATATGATCGAATATAATAATTTCCATAAACATAACATACTTTAATATTGTTATTCATAAGCTAACAAAATGCTGAGAGAGTTAACTAACAAAACATTTCTATTCATTTCATCACACCCGCTGAACCCACACTTGACACTTTAGCAGAACACTGGGAGTATTATAACATCACAAATGAGATCTACTGATGAAAAAAAAAAAGGCTAATTTTGACTCAGGGCCTCGGGCTTGTGCTTCTTTGTAAAAAGCTGCTTTTATTTACTTCGATCATCTTGTTATATTAGGTTTGTCAAAACAGACTTACGAGGCAAACTGTTTTGAGATTATGTAAACCCACAGAAAAAAACTAATCTAAACAAATCATCTTGGGGTCTGCTACTGACCATTCAAATTGGTATGTGTTCAGTATGAGTTTCTACATTGCATCCCACACACTTCATTTCTCAGCATCTGAATATGGCTCTGTGAGAGGACTTGGAGGATTTATGGGCTGGTTTATTATTTTAGAATTTGGCAACTTTATGAAGGACTTTGTGTGGCTATACTTCTCTCACAGGAAATGAGGAATAAGTTAGGATGTTCAACTTTATAGTCTGCTTCTGCAGCTGCTGCGGGCCTGACTCAAATTCCTCCTGACAGCCAAATAATGTGGAGTCCAGAAACTTCACTTGCAATTATAAAGACAAATGAGTTTAGCCGAATGGCAGCGGGTGTCGCAGTCCTGAAGAGGATTACTTAGTTTACACGAGAACCGATTAGCCGAATATTATGTAACTTGTACTAACAGACTGCTCAGTTACTCCTGGTTACGTTTGTTAATGTGATCATTACAGTATCTCCTGGTCATATTAGAGAGGTGTTGTTATTAGCTAAATAGTGAGTTTTTCCAACAGAAGGTAATAGATAAAAAGTTAATGGATTGTTTCTAATTGCATGTAATAAATAGTGCAATATTCCAGCAGTTTACACTGAAACCCACACATTGTAAAGGATTCCACTCATAATCACTGATAAGAAGAGCATTTTTGCCACTGTGGATAAAGGCAAAAAGCAAAAACACACGAGAAGGTCTCTGTGGATCTCCCAACATAACATTCTGGGTCATTACACTCCATTTTGGTTAAGCTCATGGAATTTTTCCATAACCAGTTTTATAGTCTGAGCATTTCCACTAAATTATTTGTGACAGTCCGCCATTCTTGTGGTTTTCCTCTTTAACTGTGAGGAGTAAATATCTCCACTAGGTGGAGACAAAGATAAGGAAAGACCACCACAAGCAACCTTATGTATAAAATAAACGTCACACTGAATTTTTTGGGGGAGATATTTTTGGTCAGTGGAAAAAGTGCTATTAAAATATGTATAAGAATGCTAGATTTAGACCTCATTTGAACAGGTATCGTCTTGTCGAACGGTGTCCGGTTTCAGTTTATTCGGCAGTGTTTGGCTTAGAAGCAAGTTCGTGCACATCCAAACAAAAGCGCATTAACACAAATTCGGTAGGGGAGTCTTACTCTCCTTGTCACGCTGGCCTGATTACGTTGTGAGTAATTAGCTGTATAGTGGCAGATCCTGTTTGAAGTTTTGTTTATTGTCACCAGGCCCAGATTTTTAGCTGACGTGGTCTGGCACACTGGCACTTCCTGTAACAAATGAAGTAAAAAAGAACTGCACAGTTTCCCACACTCATTTCAAGAATTATGTAAACAAAGCATACATAATCACAACTGTTGATATATAAAACCCAGAGAAGCAGGGTTTTGAGGACGAACTGCTGGCCTACTCAGCTCTGCATAGTGTGTGCGCGCTTAATTATTCTTCTCAAGACACTTTACTTTTACTTTGCAAGAACACAGATGAATGATTTTCCCTTCAGTGCTTCCTGTCAGCCTTAGCACTGGAGAACAGACTAATTTATAGAATGGGGAACCTTTCTTTTGTCCTGAAAGTCTACAGTGTTCTCATTTAACTGTTCAGAATATACAGGAATACATAGGCATTTAACCATAAAAATTCTGTCTATCTATCTATCAATCTATCTAGCTATCCTTAAAATAAAATCACAGAGTTACAGAGGGGCATCTAAAATGGAAGTGAATGTGGTCAGTCCCGTAGTATATGCTGGTTAGGTATGTTTTGATGCTGGTAAACCAGTAAAAGACCAGCATAAACCAGCATCCCAGCATCAAAACATACCTAACCAGCTGCTGTTTTTTTCAGCAGGGTCCATAAATGTTAATGCCATAAATACTACATTTTAACCGCAATTGCTACCATAATTTTAGTTATATCGAATTTTTATACTTTGCTGCCTAAAATAAACCTTGGCCTGCAATAACCGTTCTAGTTAATTAAAAAAATAAAAAGACAGCAAAACTCAAAACACAGCTTTTATTTCCTTAAATACAATGATGAATGTAAACCAGAACAACTTATTCTCTACACTCTGTTCAAAACGTTTTAGAAGCGTCGTCATTCAGACACAAAAAGAGCAACAAGAAAATGCGTTTTTGGTATTCTACAAAGATTCAAGCAACACCCATCAAAGTAAACGATAGAGCTTAGAAAACTGCCCACATGCAAAACAACTGCACAGAGGTCATTGTTCCAGTCCTTTTATAGTACCTGTACGATGAGAACAAAATGACATGTGACTTCGGCCAACTTGGGCTTCAACTGATCGGTCTTAATCTCCAAAATAAATAAGCACAGAATGGAAGAAAGAATCCAAAGAGTCCTATTAAAACATTGGCTGTATTCCAATCCGGGAGGCCATCAGTGATGTGTCTCCAACTCTACGATGGTCCACTCGCCCTGTGGAGATGCAGCATCCTCAGGAGAGAAGCTGGTCACAGTGATGCTGGTGGTGGAGTCCTCCAATGGAGAAATAAGCTCGGCCCAGCGCTTGAATGTGTCCTTTTCGTGATACAAGTAGTCCTGTTCATTCAAACAGTCTCGTGACAAGGACAGCGTCTGCTTGATCAGATACTGTGCAAGGTTTAAATCCTCTGGGACTGAGTTTATGATGCCCAGATTGGATTCTTGGTCAGACAGCAGCTGTCGCAGCAGACTCCAGTCTTTTTCAGCAAACTTACTGTCTTCGCCGTCTACTTCATCTTTAACACCCTCTGCCTCAACTCCTTTGCTCTCCTCCTGTTGGGCATCATTGCCTCTTTCAGCATCCATGCTGTGTTCGATGGCTTCTCCCAGGTCCATCTCGTAAATGGGGGACAGGGCTTTAGACGACCGCCGGTCATGTGTGCAGGTTTGATCCAATGTGTCACAACCATCAAAGTCCCCTAAAAATAATTGACAATACTGCACAATGACCAAGTGTTTTATCCTTACGTGGGCTTTAAAAAAACAAGCAAACAGGAATTTTCTTGAAGACATGCGTTGTTTCTAGCTCCACATGATGTACAAAATCACCCCTAGTGCAACTGTGTCCTCTGTGATGCAGTTAAGCTTGAAATATCAATCCTTTTAAAGACTAGATGAAAAAAAATATATACTTAGGCAGTTTTCACTTTTCATTGTCATTAATCAAGATCTGATTCGATGACACATGCATTACAATTAAGCAGATGTGCAAATCCAAAGTTTTCCTTGGAGCAACTCTTGATTTTCCATGGCCTATCCATGGAGCAACTTCTGAATTTAGGATAAGGATGGACAGCTGCCATAAAGGTGATGCACAGAAGAAAGCCTACACTGAATGTGTCTCTTTTGTTCACAAGTGCTGTCACAGTAAAAGGCATGTTTTGCCGGCCACTGTATCTTCAGCATAACTTAAGCTTTGTTCACATACAGAAGATATGAATTCTCTAGAATTCTCTGGTCAAACTGAGCATTTGTCCTTCTTAAATATACACATCAAAAAGCAAGCAAGCACTTAATTTTTTTTAGTTTATACTTCTAAACTTAAAGATACACTGAAATTATGAGGGACATGCTGGCAAAAGAGTGCTTATTGCTTTACTTGGCAAGATATGCTTCTTATAAAGATAAAACTCCCCAAAAAACCATTAACAGTGATTAGAATCATGATACAAGTGTGAAAAAAGAGAGACATGAGGAGGACCTTGAGATTGTTCTTCTATAAACACAACATACAGGGAAACAATTCTAATTCTACAGAAATACACTGAATTAAATGAAATCTACAACAAAAATCTAGAGTTGAGAAAATGTTACCTACTACAGAACTACAGATGGTGTGATAAATTGTGAATGAAAAATAAAACAAATAAAAAAACACACAAAAATGGATCCAAACATGGAATTTCATAAATGAACAAAAATCAATAATGAAACCTAGTATTGGCATGAATGCTTTACAGGTTTGGGTGACTTAACAGACAAGAGTCTTGAAAAATAAGACAGCAACAGACTCAACATTGAAATTGAGTATAAAAACATCTAGGTTGTTCTAACACATTCAAAGCATCATGATGTCTGCAGAAGGTGTGGTCCGTTATGTGCAGTATTAAAAGGAAGCTTAGCTCACTGTATATTTGTGCATTTATATATACTTATATGTATATATTTGCTGGCCAAGTCACACGGAGCTTGTCTTTTGCATAAAGATATGGAAATGACTTGGCCTATGAGGGAGAAGCTCACTATTTAGTATGGATAAAGACAAACAAAAAAGACTGAGGACTTAAGTGCACTGGTACAACTGTGACTGCCTAGCCATGCCACATAACAGATGGTCTGACTCAGCATACTTCACCACACGCAGATAGATATTTTACTGTAAATATTAAGCTTGTAAACTTGTTAGTTGAGTTATTTAGGGCATAGCGCCTCAGAGAAGGCAATTTAGTTGTGTGTATAGCTTATTGAAATATTAGATTCCATGGACAGACATCTAAATTAATTAAAGGAAGGGGCAGTAGTGTGCTACTATCTAAATCAATAATCTGTCAAGATTTAGCCCATTGAAGATGATTGGAGGGTCAGGATGGGACACTGAGTAGATGTTTCTGAGGCTGCGGTCAGGGGGGATGGGCTCTAATGTTATACATTACCTGCTGGAGAGTGTGCGGGTGAGCTCGCAGTCAGCTGCGGCTCAGGTAAGTCTAGCCGCAAGTCAGCTTTTCTGCTGTCTATATGTTTGGACTGAAGATTGCCATACTGTTCCACCAGCCGGAGGTCCAGGTGACTAGGGCGCTCCTGAGCAGGAACGTCAGTGGTGTCTTTGTCTTGCACAGGGGCATCTGATTGATTAAATGCACAATCGTCCTGTGGTGATCCCTGGACCTCTGTCAGGAATACTGCAGGTTTGGGCTGCTGTTCATTTTCCTGGTGGTTGGTGATATGGTTGGCCCTCACTGTGCTTGTGGACTGCTGGGAGTGGTACTCTGTTTGAGAATTGAGAGGTTCACCGTCAAAGACATCACCATGTGCAAAGGAATCGGATGCCTGGTGTGTGGGAGTTTGGGTACCTCCTTCTTCACATCCAAGTTCCTCATACTCGTCCACCGAGAGTAACACAGAGCGACGGAAGTTAGAAGCTGACTGGTACTCGGGTTGCTCATTCTCTTGTTCCGCAGGATCTTCAAATGCAAGGTTGACGATACCTTGAAACTGTGGAGGTGACTCGACAATTGGGGGAGCCATTCCCCTCGGTAGCATCTCAACTTCTGATCTTTCGTCTTCAGTCTCCTCCTCTTCTTCCTCTTCCTCCTCTTCTTCTTCAGAGGAGAAAAGTTGGTGGTCCTGGACGCCCTTCAGGTTTTTTAATGTAGTATCCATTTCACAAGGTTCCTCCTCCACTGGCACCTCATCCTTTCTAATCCAAGAACGTGGTCTTTGACGGCCTACCTCTTCTTCACTTGTAGTCTCTGCCTCTCGTCCTCTGAGCCGTACCTCCACACGCAGCCCAGCCCCACTCTCGTACATCTTGAGCTCTTCAGGTGTGCTGGTGTCACTACTGCTGCGACCCAAGAAGTCAGGGCAACGCATGGTCCCGCACTTTGAAACGCCACGTTCATGGGAACAACAGTCGTCATCTTGCGAGCCCCCAGCATCATAGTCCTCTGACCGCGGCTTTATGTCATCAGAAGAAGTAGTGGCACTGCCAGTCTCTGACTCTGGGCTAACTTGAGGATGAAGCCCATTCCATGAGTCCTCTAGGGGCGTTTCAATGCTTCCTAGACTGCAAGGTGTATCAGGAGGAAGGTCTGAGTCCTTCATGGAATTGAGGCCTTGGTCTGGTCCTGTGACACGGGGTGGAATGGAATGGCCTGTGACCAGTTTACTTCTGCTTATCTCACTCTGCCCAGAAGTACATGTTTGCATGTCCGTTGTTACTGGCTGAGTCTTCAGTTCTGTGCTACTTAATTTGCTCACTTGATCACTGCTTTTCTCCATATCTTGAACCTTAGTGCAAGTTGCTGATATTCCCTCAGGAACCACTTCTTGCTTATCTAGTTCAGCTGGGCTGCCTAGCGAATGCTGCTCTGAAGAAGAAGGAACTTTGGAGCTCTCCAGACAAGGTGTGCCCAGTTCCTTGCTTCTTGTCTTATCTTCGGTAGAATCTGGATTCAACTGCTGAGTGACCTTTTTAAAGTCTGAATGTTTAGGGCTGGATACTGAATCTTTAGCAGCAGTGACTGGCTTTTTAGAGCCAGCAGGAGTTTTGATGGCCCCTGAGGATTTCAGAGATGATTTCGTTGGAAGTGTTTCTGGAGCCTTTTGTTTAGGTCCTGTTTTGTTTGGGACAGAAGGTGACAGCCTGGAGGAAGACGTGGAAGCTTTGACACTGGGCCTTGACTCGGGGATGGCCTTTGTGGTCTTCTTTGTAGTTGCAGGTTTAGATATATCTTTCTCTACCTCTTTTCTTGGGAAAGCAGGCTTTCTAGAGATAAGGGCTGAACCAGGTCTGGATGAAGCTGATTAAAAGAGGAAACAGACTTGAACTCAATTCTGTTAATAACAAATTACTTTTAGATCCATTCTGAATTGAGTATTTCTTACCAAGGTTCTCTGACACAGTGCTTTTGCTCTTTGGATCTGAGCGGGAAGCAGGAACTCCAGGTACTGCACGACTGGTTGTGGTAGGTTTAGTCTTGGTTGCTTTATTAGTGGGGCTGTAAACACAATGATGGATCAAAGGACTATCAAATGAAAGAAAATGGAGATAAAATTGTAGCTTAAGTAGGAGGAGGATCACAGCCTGGTTCTTTACAACTCACCTGCTAGTCTTGTCAGTGTCTGGTTTTTGAGCAGGTTTGGTCAGTGGAGATTTTGTTGTTGCCTTGGCTTGAAGATTTGACCTAAGACCTACAATGTAAAAGGATTATTAGGTTTTTACAAAAACGCAACTTTTATTAATGACTCAACATTTTTTTATGTATACTCCATTAATCTAATTAAAGATTGGTCCCAACATTGTCTGCACAAGAAAAAAACAAGATCTGTGATACTCTTGTACCTTATTGTAAACTGGTATTTGTCCTGCAGAACATGTGTGCAATCTAAACCTACATTCCTTAAGAACTCTGAGCAAGGTAACAGGCATGTACAATTTTAGTACCGCTAAGCAGCTTAATGGTGAGTTAAAACCTACTCTGCTGAGCAAAGACTCTCTGAGTCACAGAGAAGTCAGTACCAGGCAAACACCAGCTAGTGAGTAAGGTAAAATTTATATTTTCACCTCTGGATTTCAAGATTTAGAATTTTCTCTTCTCTCAACTTGATCATGCCATTAATTCACTTTTTGGGCCAGTTGTGGCCTAATGGCTAGAGAATTGGACCTAAGGTTTGAGTCCCAGGTCCGGTGGAAATAGTATGCGGTAAGAGTGAATATCCAGCGCTCTGTCCACCTTCAATACCACAACTGAGGTGAGCAAGGCATCGAACCCCCTAACTGCTTCCCGTGTGCCGCAGCATTAGCTGCCAACTGTGTTTTTACGGTGCGTGTGTTCACTGGTGTGTGTGCACTTTGGATGGGTTAAATGCAGAGCACAAATTGGAAGTATGGGCAGGAGTTAAAGTTAAAAAAAAATCCTGAGCCTGAACTTTTTTGGGGGGGGGCTTTTTTTATTTGAAGGACTTACTGTTACTGGTGCTGAACATTATTAAATAGAAGAACAGAGTGATGGTAATGTATGATGATGAGAATTAAACTATTAACTATTACATGTCTCAACCTCGCCCGCTTCTCTTCTTCAGCAGTTTGTGTCTTGGCCACAA
>JAUCMU010000104.1:8786224-8815458 GCA_032275025.1 Enteromius treurensis
CTTTGCACTTTCCCTTTAGTGTGAATGTATTTATACATGTGAGTTAACGTAGAGTTAATAAAACTTTTGCACAAATGCAATCTGCCTTGCAAATAAGCGTACCTTTACGGTTGTGACACCTGCTACATGCTCTAATGCAGTAATACTGTGAGAAGGCATTTTTCAAGAAAATTAACCTTCTTAAATACACTATGTGTTCGTTGAACGAAGAGATTAGTTGATGGTAATTCTGCTACAGTTACTACTGGCAGCTGATTTAAATAATTGCAATAAATCATAATTAATAGTAATTATTCATATCTTTATCTATATTCCCTTAAAATTATGTTACATATTTGTTACATTTAACAAATGTTAACAATCTTTAATACCGCTTTCACCAACCCAAGAGCTACCTCAAACTGCAAATACGTGTGTCTTTGTAACCTTCCCCCGAAGGGCCGTTAATAAGGCAAACCAGGCCTCAGATTTTCATGTCAACCGACTGATATGACTGGTTTATTGCTTGAAGGAATGTGAACAAAGCAACTCAGACTAGTTCACCCTGTTGAAAAGACAGTGGACCTTTCCCTAAATTAATTCACAGGAAACTTTCTTTTAGTGAACACATATCCTTCAGGTCATTGTGTATATTGTTATTGTGCTATACTGTTTTATGCATGTTTTTGATAGATCGTCAACTTAAGCCACCTCATCAGATAAACACATTTCATGTTTGGTACCTAAGGACTTGTCTTCAGACAATCTAATTGAAAGTGTATGTTATATGTTGATATCATTGGAACATTCAATGTTGTAAGAATCTCTTGTACTTTGTATACCTCCTCCAATCCAATGTATATGCAAATTAACATGCTTAGAAACAAAGAACCATAAAAAGTTCCCTCCAAAGTATCAGCACACCAATGGTCTTTGACCCAAAAGAGGTGTGACCTCAACATGTTTCAAAAGGCCCACGGCAGGGACCCGCCTCTCTCCCTTTGACTTCTCTGGATGCTGGAACGGACTATTCTCTCTTGACCAAGTCCACCCTCTGAGCCGATGCAGTTGCATTTAACTCCAGGGGAACACTTAAGTTTTACACCAGGCCTAAGCCTTGACTTTTCATGCAACTCAAGATCCATGGGTCGCAACAGATCTCTCTCTCAGCTCTCCTTTCATCTACCAAGCACCAGAGTCAGGACATCTTTTGGAATTCATCGCTCTTCAAACCAGGAAGACATGATTGCCAATCCAGATCCTTTGAACCATCAAGACTTTGAGACTGCATCGGATCATTGAACGGCACTGATGGTTTTACAGGTGGTCAACTGACTCTCTTTTCATAACTTTAATTCTAGCTCCTTCTTAATGGTTCACCCTTAAGCCTTCTTTGCATATTTGCATACGTGTATTTTTACGTGTGTGTTCAGTATGTGAGTTAAAGTAGAGTTACCAATAAAATATCCCTTCCCCTTCAGTTGAGTTCACTTTGACATTACATATGGGATCTCACTTGAGAGACCAATCGTCTTCGAGCCTTTGGAAAAAGGCCAATAAATATTGACATGCAATAATCACAGCCAGGTGCACCTTATTACAGCGTGAGTATGAGAGGGCAATGCTGGCGGCGAAGCTGGCGCCTGTATGGGAAAGTGGCCGTTCACGGTCACTGCTCCGTCCCAGGCAGACATTGAGCTCTCTGCTATGCTCCTCCGAGCTGCCGAGGGGATAGGATTGGAGGTACCGCGTGTGCCCCCTTCCGATCCTTTGAGACTGGATGATTGGTTTCTGAATTCTCAGCCCGTGACCCCGTCGTGGTCCCCCTCAGTGCCCTTCTTTCTGGAGGTGCATGAGGATCTGACCAGATCGTGGTGAGCCCTGTACTCGTCACGCCTGGCCCCAGCTCCTCTCCACCCTCGACGGAGGTGCAGCCAGGGGGTACGTGTCGATACCCCAGGTCGAGTGCGCTGTGGCGGTGCATCTCTCATCGCTCTTGTGGGCCGGGCAACTATTAAGGTGTATATTGCTGCCATAACAGCATACCATGATGCAGTGGAGGGTGAATCCCTAGGTAAGCACCAACTCATTGTCAGGTTCCTCAGAGGTGCGCGTCGGGTTAATCCACCGAGACCAGCCTCGGTACCCTCTTGGGACCTTGCCGTCACCCTAACCGGCCTGCGGTAAGCTCCTTTCGAGCCCTTAGCGTCAGTCGAGATAAAAAAACCTGTCATTAAAGACAGCACTCCTGATTGCTCTGGCTTCCATCAAGAGGGTAGGGGGATCTACAAGCCTTCTCTGTTGATGAAGAATGCCTAGAGTTCGGCCCAGCTGATTCTCACGTTATCCTGAGACCCCGGGCTGGCTACGTGCCCAAGGTTCCTACCACGCCTTTCCGCGATCAGGTAGTGAACCTGCAAGCTCTGCCCCGGAAGGAGGCAGACCCAGCCTTAGAGTCGCTGTGTCCTGTGCTTCTACACTGACCACGCTCGGAGCATCAGACGCTCCCAGCAGCTCTTCATTTGCTATGGCAGACAGCAGAAAGGGAATGCTGTCTCCAAACAGAGGTTGGCTCATTGGGAAGCGGGAAGACCGGCGGTGTTGGCTTGCTGCTATGCCCCTTAATTTTCCTCCTGCCCCGCAGTCAGACTCAGAGCGGAATCAGTCCTGACTGTGCTCCTACTGAACTTCCTTCACCGGTAGGTTGTGGCTTTAATATGTCCACACTAAGCCAGAAGGTTCTGTTTGCCTTCACTTATATCCATATCTATCGATGTAGTGTATTCCCTGAAATATTCTATGTAAGAAATCTTCATGTCTCCGCCCCCCCAACCCATGCTTCAGTTAAAAAAAAACAAAAAACTGGCATCCCGAAAGGGACCCTAAATTTGGCCCCCAGGGCGTTGGGAAGGTTACGTGCAGACTCTCCTGCTGACACACTGGCCTGCCTGTCGACACAGGTGTCTCTGCTCAACGCGGCCTCAGGGTCGTGGCCTTTTCCACGGGTCTGTTCCCATATGTAACGTCGAAGTGAACTCGACTGAAGGGGAACGTCTAAGGTTACGTAGGTAACCCACGTTCCCTGAGGGAGGGAACGGAGATGTTACATCCCCTTGCCACGACCCTGGGTCGCTTGACGCCGACTCAGCTCCTCAGCAAAAACCTGCAAGTGCAATCCAGCCGTGCCCTCTTATACTCACGCTGTGATAAGGTGCATCTGGCTGTGATTATTTCACGCCAATATTCATTGGCCTTTTTCCAAAGACTCGAAGATGATTGGTCTCTCAAGCGAGATCCCATATGTAACGTAAAAATGGGTTACCTACGTAACCTTAGACGTTCTAAATTGCACTGTGTTCACTGTATGAATAGATTAGTTGATGGTAATTCTGCTACAGTTACTACTGGCAGCTAATATAAATAATTGCAATTAATCATAATTAATAGTAATTATTTATATATATATTTCCCTTAATGAGCTAAAAATTATGTTACAGTTCTATAGGATGATTCACAATGATGTTTTGCTTCATCATATTCTTGGTTTAGACCATGCAGATATAGAAAATAACAAGAGATCAGATGAAGTGTGCATGAGTCACAAGTGTTTAAAGACCTTTCTTTCAAGAATGTGAATAACTGTGACTCAGGGTGTCGGGATGACACAATGAATCACCTTTTAATACAGCTTGCATTTAAGTTCATGTACAGTATATAATGTTTTTTTTTGGGTGAAATGCGCAGTTCTATTTGTGGGTGTATATTTTGCACTAGAATGTGTCTCTTCTTTGATAGGAACCGGAAATGAGAGAGAAATTTGCTGCATACAGTAACTTTATTTTAATTAGAATATGCATCTGTTTTTGAATGTACATGTACACCCTTTTACATACAGAGTACACATAAATAGCTAAGATGAAAAAAAAAAAAAAAGCTGCAAATGAAACATAAAGACTTGCTATCCATGAAACACTGTTTGTCTCTGTGCTATAGCTTCTAGCCACAAAAAGCCAGCTGATCCATGCTTTGTCTTACCTGTATGCAGCCGTGAACTCAGTGGATATAGAAATCCAGTTTTCTTGGCAGAAAACAATATTGTAAAAATGAAGTTGTAAGAGAGAGAGAGAGAGAGAGCGAGAGAGAAAAACTGCATTACATTTTTTTTCAATTTAAGCAGATTATCTATGATCTCTTTAGGTCAGCTGAGGCCGAATGCAAGTGCTTAATAAAGCAAAGGTCGACAGATATAAGGGAATGAGTCTGCTGGCCAATCAGACAAGATGTACAGTAGATCCCAGATGCCTGCTGTCACAAAGAAGAATGTACTGTATGCGTGCAATTTCACACATGCATGTGTTGTTTGTTCCTTCTGCTTTCTCCATCTTGCTTATATTTTTCAATTTTCTATCGGATACAATAATTTATTCCATATTTCTGAGTCATGAGAAATCCCATCTGCAGGAGCACTGAATCATTGAAATAATTTTGCCTCGGGAATAAGATTTGTACAGTGGCTGAACGGTTACTGACCCCCTGTAATGACTCCGGAAACTTAAAAAAAGTTACTCTAATTTTTCTGGCTGACTGGTGGTCCAGCCTCAATGTTCAGTCCATATTACCGTATAGGGAATAGAGTGGCGATCTGGTCATTTCTCTTCCTGGTAGATAATGAGGTGTTTCTCCCTTCCCCCAAATAAAACCATTACTGTAGTAATTTATTATACTATGCAACACATTTTCATACTATACTACTATATAGTACTATAATATACTATACTGATTCTACAGTCACGAATACTTTGCCCCTATGGTTTATTAGCAGCAGTCCACTGCAAGTTTTCCTGGAATATGGATCTCTGTCCTAATTGCTTTTTATAGATGTTGCCGGCTTTATTTTACATTTAATAAGTGGTTCCTTATAAAGTGATTCCTATATGAAGTGCACTTGAAACACTAGCAGGCAGAAATGGGATTAATCCAATCTTTGTCAAAAATCTGTCCAGCCCAGTAATTGCAAATTGGAGCTCAAGCCTTGGTAATTGGCTTTATGAAAAGGAGGAGCGAAAGAGGGAAAGCGAGAAATCATCCTTTCTCTGAATATTATCTCTGCTTTTATTTTCCTTAAAAGATATCAGGAACACCTGAGTTCATTCATCTGTAAATGACTAGTTAATCCTATTTCAGAGGAACATACTGTAGATGTACAGATAGCTTCAGTGGGGTCCAGGTTTAGCTGGTTAGCATGGCCCCATTTGTCCCTGCAGGTATAGACCATAGACCTTAGATAACTACAAGGCATCTTTTTTCATCTATGGGTATTTGAAAAGCTGTATGTTCAGAATTTTTTATTTTTTGCAAGAATTATGATGCATTATACGTTAGCAGTTATAAATTATAATACAGCAGATGTTTTATAAAAATAGAGACTGTGAGAATTTTTGCCAAGTCTGTGGTTTAACCACAGTTATACATTTACACTGTTGCTGTGGTTTTTTTTTAGTCTGCAGTTTAAAAAAAAAGATAAATGCGAATGGGCTAGTTTTGAATAGCAGTCGGGCTGGTTTGGTTTTACAGACCTGGCGACCCTGTTTTTTTAATGCCTGTTACTTTTGGCTGAGCATATTTGCTGGTGAAGATTTTAGGTTGTGCTGTCAGTTAGGGTTAGGGTTAGGTTAGTCAAATGTCATCTTTCCTTTTATCTTTAGAGTTATTGGGAGCATTTATGACTTTGGTGACTAGCACAAAAACATGTCAAAACTGAGTGCCTGTGAGCAAAGGTGGGAGTTTTTAAATTGTGTATGTCTGGGTCTTGTGCCAGAGGAAATTACCTACTGAGAAATTGCTGTTGAGTTCTTAATTCCCCCATTCTTTAGTAACAGCCTTGTTGCAAAGCTTGCGTTTCTGTGCCAAATAAGTTCAGAAAGAAATCATTATTGCAGTAATAAATGGTCTTTTTTGGGCTGGGGAGGATGTTTTACAAGTTCAAGCTCTTTATCTCAAAACATTAAGGAAAATTTCCTTGCACATAAAACAACCCCATATAGACGAGTGTGGGATTTTACACTTTTCTGTGAAATCTGATATTGGGAAATAAGAAATTAAAGAGCAGGTGTGGGAGTTTATGTGAAATTACCTTGAAAATGTTCTTCAGTACAGTTGTCTCTCATCTATAGTAGATATGGAAAGTATTCAGACCCCTTCAGACATTTTTCACTCTTTGTTATATTGCAGCCATTTGCTAAAATCATTTAAGTTAATTTTTTTCCTCATTTGTGTCCACACAGCATCCCATATTGACAGAAAAACACAGAATTGTTGACATTTTTGCAGATTTATTAAAAAAGAAAAACTGAAATATCACATGGTCCTAAGTATTCAGGGACAGGACGACTGGTTGCAATCGAGGGAAAGATGAATGGACCTCAGACTGGGCCAAAGGTTTACCTTCCAACAAGACAATGACCCAAAGCACACAGCTAAAATAATGAAGAACTGGCTTCAAAACAACTCTGTGACTGTTCTTGAAGAACTTGTGAATCAAAATATACATTATAACTGAATTATACACAAATGAATCAGAATTGAATCAATTCAACTGAATCAAGCTTGAATCAAAATGTATCTGAATCTGTCTGCCCTTGGCATCACGCCGGGGCAAGATGTGTTTGATGGCCTCCGTCTGTTTCTGGACTGCCAAGAACTGCTGGGCAAAGTTGCCCTGGGAAATGGGTGCGTCAAGAAAGCGCACTTTGTCGGCGTCACTCATCTGCGCCAGGTTCAGCCAGAGATGGCGCTCCTGGACCACCATGGTGGACCTCATCTGACCGAGGGATCGTGCCTGCTGGCCCGCAGCACTGTAACCCTTGGTAGCGAGGGCTGAAGACAGCTTACATTCTTTGTACAGTCTTTTTACATTCGATTCCTCCAGGTGGCGGCGTTTTGTGGGCACAAGTGCATCGCAAATGCACGCTCTGTCTGGAGGATCTCTGCGTAACCCCTGGCCACTCCGCCATCGAGGGTCTCAAGCGCATTCTAGATGTATACGGTGCTTTCCATGATTTGGTGAGTTCCTGATGAACCTCTGGGAAGAAAGGTACTGGGGCAGAGTGTGGCTGTGAGTCACGCCCGGAGCCCCTAAACCAATCGCCCAGTCTCGAGTGTTCAGGGTTGCTCCTGGAAGGGGTAGTGGACGAAGCTAGCCTTCTAATGAAAGAGAGCCATGACCTGAGCTAAGCCATGGACATGCACTCGCAATGACCCATCCGCGAAAGCTGTCCCAGCGCAAGTGAGGCTCAGACAAGGGAGACAGCAATCACGGCCGTCGTCAGAGGTGAGAAAACTACCACATCCAGAAGCACACAGTTGAAAAGAAATCCCAGAGGACCATGTAGCTGTAAGAAATTTGCTCTTTTTAGGCCGGGACTGCCAAAGGGGAGGAATGCACACACAATTGTGCACCCAGTGCAGTCTCTCTGCTGAAATGCAGGAATGCTCAAACCGAGGATCTTGAACAGCAGGTAATACTTTTCTTCTTTTCTTCTCCAACTTTGTGAGAGGTCGGCTCCTCAGTATGGAAACATTTGAATCAAGGGCGTATCAATTTAAACAAACATTGTAACTGAACCACACTCCAGTTGACTCACTTTAATTGAATCACAAGCTCACTTACTAGTACAGACTTAGTCAGTTCAGAATAGTTAGCAGATGCTATAATTACCATGCTGTTTGTTATTTGATGGCCATTTAAGAGCAGCTGTATTGATTTCTGACATTTTCTTAAAAAATCTGTTAAAAGCTTGAAATAGACTCGTGAAGCTGAAGTTTTTGTATCTAAAATGTGAACTACCATTAAAGGGGGTTAAAGAAAGCAGAGTTAGTGATTCAACAGCTGAAAGGGATGATGTAGGTATGGAGAGAGAAAACGAGAATGAAAGGGAGAGATCATCAGTAACTTCTGTCAGCGCCAGTGTCTTGGGACTCACCAGTAGAGAATTTAAATCAATAAGAGCAGTTTCTTCATGCACACAGAAGCGTCTAAGATATTGAGAGGTAATTCGTACCAAATCTCTCAATGGGGGGAAAAACACCCCTCTCACATTTATTCTCAAAAATCGAAACCTTCACAAGTCTTTTCGTTTCTTGCTAACTGATATCTGAAAATATCTTCTCCAAATGTTTTTGGCCTCCCACCCACAGCGCTGTTTCTCCAGCAGCTGTCAAAAGTGTATGTTGTAGTGCATTATGGGAACGAGGTAAACAGCAGAGCTGATGTTTACAGAGTTAGCTGCCACGCTAGCTCAGTGACAGCTGCTGTCCCCTCGCTCGTTACCAAGCGCTTAAGATGCAAACTCAGTAATTCACCCTATTTCCACAATTTCCTGAAGGAAAAAACGAGAACGTATAAAATGGCGAACAGCAAAATCAACAACTGCAGCCGCTGCACCAAGACTCTTCCATCAACACGAGTCCATTTTTAGCGAGGAAGGACTGACACATTTTGACACAACTGTCAGCATGGACAGATGATTCAAGTTAATGCTCTATTCAAACTGCGTTCTTAAACTATAAGGTCCATTAGACATCTGTCAGTTACGTGTTTAGGCAGTGACATTGACACTTGCTTGAAATTATCCACTGATTATACAATCTTCAGATGGTAAAATTAGCAGAAAATCGAGCTTGGCATTCAACTTTTAAAGGTCATTTCTAGTTTCTGTGATAGTGTCCTTGTTTGAAGATGGTGTCACGTGACAGCTTGAGTGAGTAAGTTTGCCAACGTGTTTGCACAGGTATGTCTTAGGAAATTACGAGAGCAAAAAATCTTCAAAAAAGAATTTTTGGACTGTCATTGAACAACTTGGAAATGAACAGCATAAGGTCGTGCCATAAATAAATTATAATTAACCTATAATAATTCTTTAAGAACAAGTCTTTTAATATCCAGTTGACATTTACCTTTGCTAAATCAGTCGCTTAGTTGCTCTTACTGTTCTTAAGGAATGTGATATTGTATTACAACCACAGCTGACTGATCTGCTTATTTCATTTGTATTGCCTCGTTTCTGTTGTGTTGTGCTAATTTTGTTGTGTTCTGACTTAAGTTTTGTTGCAGCATTTTTTATTGTATTGCATCTTGTTCCCATTGTGTTGTGCTAATTGTGTTGTATTGTGGCTCGTTTCCATTGTGTTGCTACTCGTTTAAGTTGAATTGTGCTAATTCCATCGGGACTGTCATAGCCTAATGGGTAGGGAGTTGGACTTGTAAGTCCCAGGTCCAGCAGGGATTGTAGGTGGGGGAGTCAATAGCGCCCTCTCAATATTCAATACCACGACTGAGGTGAGACCCTTGAGCAAGGCACCAATCCCCCAACTGTTACCCGGGGCGCTGCAGCACTGGTTGCCCACTGCTCTGGATGTGTGTTCATTGCTGTGTGTCTGCACCTGGATGCATTAAATGCAGAGCACTAATCCAAATATGAGTCACCATATCTGGCCACAAGTCACTTTACTTCACTTCATTGTGTTGGGACTTGTTGATGTTGCACTAATTTTGCTGTGTTGTGCAAATGTGGTTGTGTTGTGGCTTGTTTGCTTGACTTTGTCTGCAATGCTAAGCCTTGAATTCAGATAAATGGTCATGTAGTGATTTTTCCATATCTATTACTTTGTTCAAGCTCATTTCTCTTACGTTTTTTATTTTTATGTTCAGCGCTCGCACGCATCCACTGCTAATAGAAGTCAGTGGAAAGGAAAGCATAGTGTGACCAGCCCTTCAGTTTAAAATCAATCACTTTAACAATTACCCGTGTATTTACAACAAAAAATTGATCTTTAAATGAACCATTTGGTCCAGTTATCATTCAGGAAACCTGATGAGTGATTTTGAATATATGTCCAGCAGGAGGCTATGATGCGTTGTCACTGCAGGAAGGGAGTCCCAATGAGCTGTGCTGAATTCATTTGAAAAGCATCAGCCTGTTCTGAGAGGTGTGACAGAAATAAAGGGTCCACTTTTTTGTTGTTGTCATTTTCACAGGCAGAAATGAAGTGGAAAATAATGGTGTGACATTGGATAATCCTTCAAATTCAATCTCGTTCCCTCTTAAAACACTGTACAATCCTAGCGCTGTATTAGTCCTGTCAAGGGCCATCGCCTTTACTATACCATACATCCTCAGAGGGGGGAATTGTTTTGCAATCTCTTTTTCATGTTCGTTCTATCTCACCCCTCTGGCTACCAGTGAATAACACCAAGGGAATTGGATGAAACAAAAGTTATTTTTTTCCTTCCTCTTTTCTTATTTGTTTCATCTGACTTTCGGAGTGATAGACGCTTCCTGTCTGTTTCAGTCTTCGCTCTTCGTCATTTGCCCACCCTCTTTTTTCCACTCGTCAGCTTTTTTGACAGTTTTCCGGAGGTTTTTTTCTCTCTCTTTGCACAGTGCGTTGATGGCGAGGCAAAGTTCAGGCGTGCAGAAAGGCAATATTAGCTGGAAATTGGAAAGAATTCATCCGTGCTGCTTTGGAATGAATTGAAACCTAGTCCCCTCTGCCGTATTGATTTCTTCTGCTTTTTGGCACAGCCTTTTTTTTGTTTCCTCTCACCCTTTCTCCTCAGACCAGCCCAACCCCTCTTCCCACCAAGCCTCAAAAAAAACCCCAAGGGCCACATAAGGTCACTGACACTAGTACACCCAGATTGACGGCTCGGCCACTCAGAGTCAGCATAATTCAATAAACAAACAAAAACTCTTTACACAATCCATATTTCAGCTCAACTGTATTTATTTGGTTAAAGGAATCTTGTTCGACATTGATTACCACAGAAATCTAGGTAACTTTGAATGGTTGCCAATATGTAAATCATCAAATATTTACCGTTTCAACTGCTACAAGATAAAACAATGTCTTAACGTGAGTGTAATGTGAAAAGATGGCACACTAACCTTTTCTATCTAAAGTTATTTACATTTTCCAGTTTTGTTGCCCTGGCGGCATAATATCTAAAACTTTAAATGACCGTTAAATCATTACAAATCAAGTTTTATATATGTATATATATATTAGGGGTGGGCATAGATCCTTTTTTTTAATCTAGATTAATCTACATTAAAATGGCTCATTTGAATTCTGCCAAAGGCACTTAGAATATATGAGCTACCTAAATAATGACTAAAAGTAAAGCCCTATTTGAACAGCACTAGTTTTACAGGGGGTCGTTAGATATATATTATATATATATTTGTTTTATATTTATTTCTTTATTTTTTTTATTGGTAATTATATTAAATATATTATATTATAATTTATGCTTTTATTTTGTTTTATTTATTTGTTAACATAAGTTAATATATTAACAAAAACCAACAAACACTACATTTACATTGCACTCTTTATTAATCTTTGTTAATGTTAGTTAATAAAATTAGTCATCCATTGTTATTTCATGTGTAAGAAATTATTAGTCTGCCTCGACCCAAAACTTTCACTAGTTAGAATATTCTCCTTTCACTACCGGCTTAATTATCCTAGAGAGCGTTCTTTCCAATCTCAGTAAGATGTAAAGATTCTCTTCAGGGTGTCACTTCACACTTAAAATGTGGGAATGGCAGTAGACCATCAAGAATCATCTGTTAACCCATAGGGCACATGAATAAATCCCCTCACTGTAACATTTGGTTGGTTCACCATATACATGTGAACAAAAAGTTATCGCTCGCTTTGTTATCCCACGCTACATTCAAGACGAAACTTCATTTACATAAAAAGTTCAAGTTGAGAAGGTTCAGGGTTCATTCTCACTCCGCTGAACCCAAGGTACTACATGTGCTTTGTCACTGCTATGCTGCAATAAACATCTTCATCAAAGATCTTCTACGTCCTCTTCATATTTTTCTTACACATGTTAGTTTACAGTGCAGTTACTAATGATAACACAAAACTTCAGATTTTAATATTGCATTAGTAAATGCTTAAATTAACATTAACTAATACAAGAGATTAACAAATGCTGTAGAAGTATTGTTCATTCTTAGTTCATGTTAACGTATGTAGATAACCAATGAACCTTATTGCGAAGTGTTACAAAATATATAAAATAAAATACATATATATGACAAATGCTGTCAACTTATACTGTACCCAGAATACTCCTTTAACACAACAAGACACAAAGCTCACAGGGAAAACAACAACACTATCAGACGATTATAACATTAAAGTGGTAATTTTCATGATTTATTCATGTTAAGTGCATGCTGGGAACAAGAGTCCTGCTGGGTACAACGAGCGAATCATATAGACTCATCTGGAGGTGTATGGCCTCACCGCTGGTTTGTCCCAGATGATGAAGTGTGAAGCGTCTGACCTTTTGCCCTCTGACCAAAGGTTCAAGTGCAGCCAAAGCGTGATATATTGGGCTTATTTTTAGCGGCGCTTTGACAGCGGAGGTGACCAGATGAAGGACACGTCTCTTCATTACGATGGCACTGCTGTTGTTGATTTCTCCTATTAGACTCCACCGTCTGCCTGATCCGGCGTGATGGAGAAGAGCGGAGCTGCGTTTACCACTCATTCGCTTTCTCATTTCAGAGACAGAGAAATTCCCCACAGTATGGCAGATTGCTGCTTCTCTTCAGAGGGCAAAAGATCATCTTTTTTTCTTCGTATAAGCTCTTCCCTTCTCGCCCTGGCGTTCTGTTTCTCTCTCCTCACCCTTTGTTTGGATGAAAACGAAAGCTATTAGCTTAATAGTTTAATCAGGTAGTTTAGGTACGCCGGTTCCTTCATGCTTCACCTGTGGCCTTGATTAAGCATTGTTTACCTGCGCCGAGTTTAACACCGGCAGATTGGAGGCTGTTTCTGATGTCTAAATATAGCACGGAGGTTCACGCGGTGTCAGGCTAAGAGATGCTTCGTTCTCGTCAAATGTGCCATTCTGAAACGTGATGGCATGTCTGGGTGTTGTAATAGTCATTTCTGCAGATGGCTGGAACATGAAGAGCGTTCAAGAAACTGCCATCATGTTGAGCCTGGAGAAAACTAGCAGTCCCCTCTATCTCAGTGGCAGTTGTTCAGTTAGCTTTGCACGTTTGATCCATAAATGCTGTGACTAATATCTCTAGATCCACAGGAAATTATGTCTAGAAAACAGACTCAAACTCTTAAAAAGTGACCATAATACTAATAAAAAAAAGGTTACTGGCTGAACATTTATTAAAATCTAATAAAATGTTTCTTAAACTTGGATTTGGATTTTATTAGATAATATTTATTGATATATAATGTTATTGTTTCAGAGCCAGTCCTTCAAACTTAAACTATGTAAAAAAAAATTATAATAATTGTACCGGTATTATTATTATATTAATTATTATTATTATTGTTTTTAAAGCTATATATATAATAATAACTAGCAGCAGTAATAAAAAGAGGTATAACTTATTTATTGTTATGATTATGTTATATATTAACAGAAGCATCATTATGATTATTATTAAATTCAGGTCTTGTTATTATTATTATTATTATTATTATTAGTACTAGTAGTATTATGATGATGATTATTATTATTGTTTAAATTATTTTATTGTAAGAAGAAATTATTAGTTATACTGCTTCAATTAATATATATATATTATTGGTATGTTAAGTGTTTTTTTAGTTGTTTATTTATTTATTTAAAATTTTTGCTACCTCACTCCATATGACACAATCTAATTTTTATTTGTCAACTATTCACATACAGTACACTAGGCCATTGTTAGTAGACATTATGCAAAGGATAACCCAGAGGGTTAAATGTAAAGTATTTTCTGAAAATCCTTAGAGTTAAAAGTGCTCATTTCTGAAATCTGCATGCATCTGAACACATGGTTTACTTCTGTGTGTACCATTCAGTGAAGAGAGATTTTTTATGTTGTTGTAGCATCACCCATTGTAGCATCAACAGGGCTTTGCTAACCCTCCAAACCTTGAGTGCTTGATCTAAACTAAGATTAACTCCCAATTGTTTCTGTGAACTCTGCTTACTTACTCTGTGGCCATTTGTGGCTGATGAATGGTGTATTTAGCGTGACCGTTCGTAACGCAGTCCTGCGCATGAGGAGCTGATGTATGAGACAATAATTTCAACAGGCAGAGGAATAAAATATGCCTTTTCTCATGCTCTCTCGCTCTCAGTATCATAAGATATGTGAATCCAGCCCGGCCATTATTAAAGGCCTAATAATTAAGCAATATTTCCTAATCAGCCAAACTGGTTAGCGATTTAGCCGCTGAACCACCCCAACTGAGGTGCAATGCATCATGGGATACGCCACAGTCGGGATCGGAGGAGTTAAACGATCTGTGAAATTATAATTGACAAACAACCGGGGGAGGAAAGGGAGGACGGAGAACAAAAGGGGACAAGATAAAAACATTTACAGTGTAATGTGGTTTAACCTTGACATGGTTACAAGACTTTGCATATGTTTTATGCACATGTTTTTATTTTAAAGGTGCTCTATGCGATGTTGCAGGATTTTAGCTCGATTTCATTTCAAACCATACGCATCACCCCTTGATCGTCTTGCTGTCTGCCCCAGAATGCAAGAGGTGTTTAATGCGTGTTAAACCCCACCTCTTCTTGCCGATTGGTTGGCCAAAGTTTGTTTGCACGCATTAAACCCCACCTCTTTTTGCCGATTGGTTGGCCGTTTATTTTTGCTTTGGTGTACGTCCTGCACCCCTAGTGTTTTGCAAGATCGCATAGAGCACCTTTTAACCACGCTTTAAAAATATGTGTTTCTTTAACTCTGAGTCACTTCAGTTAAAGTTTATTTTATGCATGGATTTTATTACATAATTGTTGTTTTTATATACATGTTAATGTGCTTGTTCCAATTCTAGACTTTAAAAGAATAAGAAACAAACAAGCCATAACATTATGTTCTTGCAAAACATATTTGTATTTTGGGGCACTTTGACTTATGTACTGATTTTATTTTATAATTTATTTATTTTTTGTTATATTATTGCTATATAATGTTACTTTTCCAGAACCAGACTTTAAAATGAATAAATAACATAAAACTACTTAAACTATAGGAATAATAAGTAAATAAACCATATTTTTTGGTCACCAGTATTTTGCTGTACAATATTTTTATAAACATATTTATGTTTCTTCAACGTTGAAACACAAGAACACACCGTGGGCATGTGTAACGCTCTGTTTCCTTAATTTTCATTCTATCACTGTTTAAGTTTGGTTCCGTTTTCATGTTTCCTGGTTTAGTTTCATTTTCCTATGTTATTTCCTGTTTGCCCATATTTGGTTGTTCCTGTCTTTATGTCATTATTGGTTAATTCCCTGCCACCTGTGTTTCACCAGCTGCCCTCATTTTCCTCATTTTCCTCATCAGTTCTTAGTGTTTATAACCCCTGTCCTTTGAGTTTGCTTTTGTCCGTCAATGAAATGTCAATGATAGTGTTTGGTTTGGTGTTATCTCCGTGTTTGATTTATTAAAGAAGTATTATTTTGTGAAACTCTGCGATCTCCAGCATCTTCCTTCATCTTCCTGCACGCAACCGTGACATATATATATATATATATATCTATATATCTTTTGCTTGATGACGGCTTTTAGTTATTTGTTGCAATTCTTAACAAGTAAGCAACCCATTCCTCCTCAGCAAATCTCTTAAGCTTCCTCATCTTTAAAGGTCTGAAGACTCTCCTCTCTTCAGTTCTGGACTTATGTGTTCCTAGTCTCTGTAGAAACTGTTATGTCAGCGCCCTCCTACACACACCCACCTGCCCACCCACACACACAAACACACACACAGTCAGTGCAGCTCTGCCCTGAGACATAATCAAAGTGTGCTTCAGGAGCAGATGGAGGGCTCAGTCATGCATGCATGTCTCACATGCTCCTAACACATACACTTCGCAAGCAAATTAAAGCAGTATTTAAACCAGGGTGTCCACAATTGTTTGAGTTATATAAAAAATTAACTGAAACATCCATCATTTAGAGACAGCCAGCAGTTGATTTAATACCGATATGAACTCATTTTGAAAGAATATCATTACAGCATTAGCAGTGAATTAACAGCTGTTCATGCACAGCTCAGAGAGCATGAAATCAATCTCTTTCCATCTTGACAGGGATATAAGCACTTATGAATATAATTCTTGTCATGATGTTCTTTTAAGTTGTGGCCATAACATTTTGAAATACATATATCACTTTTTTCCTTTATAAACAATCAAACAAATTTGTTATAAGCTGCAATATCTAAAGCAAAAACATCAGCTACTTCTCAAAAAGTTGCTAAACGTATAATATTAAATAAACATAAATATCAACTTCAGACACTAGAGGGCAATATTTTGTGTAAAATTAGTTAAGCATCTTTTTTGGCATTCAAGACACCTACAAAGCTGCATAAAAGATTATAATATAATATAATTATAATAAAAAGATTTTATATTAGACACACAAGTACCTGAAGACATTTCTGAAGTAGTTGAGGGCCCCAGTGAGGGCCCCTGGCTGTGAGAGGGCATGAAGGTATGCTTCGAGGTCTTCTGTGGTGAGCCAGCGGCCCTTACAGCTGATTCCTGTGCTGCGGCTGGTGAATAAACTCTTCAGTGCCTGAAAATGAAAAAGCCGAATGAGCTTGAAGAATTCAGTACTATTATATATTAGATGTATTTAACTACTAGGTCTAAATAAATTCATTCATTTTTTAGGTGCAACATAGAATGTAATCAAGATATAACTGAAGATTACAGATGTAGTTACATGGAGGTATTTTTTAAAACATAAAATATGTACACAATAAGTACACTGTATTAAATTATTGATTTCAATATAAGTACACAGTAGTTAACAACCGTAACTCAATCTGGTCCAATCAAAAAAAGAAATAAAAAGAAAATAAAAAAATATACATAATATTTAATTTTACTAAGGCAGCTAAACAAAAAAAGTTGAAATTTCCTCTTTATTTTATACTAGACAACTTCATACTTCTTTATTTAAATATGTATTGCAACAATAGTACTTACTATAGCTGGGCAATTAGAATGCATAATATACATGTAATAATCAGCACACTAAAACTAGTGTCTGTCCAGAGTTGATTCATCATGACTAAGCTGTGTGTGCTGAAGACAGATGGATAATCTTGGCCTAATGATTCACTCTGTATTCATAATTCTTACACAAACAAATTCACATGCTGGACCCAAAAGCTGGTTAGTTATGTAAAACGATGGGTAATTAAAACATGAGAGGATGATGTTTTCAGTCCATATTTTAGAATTGAGTAATTCTGAGTTTATATGTACATTCATGTCTTTAAATCTTGAAATTAACAAAAGAATATACAGCGTTGGTATGAATAAAAAAAAAAAAAACATTTTAAAAGTAGTCTCTTATGCCCACCAAAGCTGCAATTATTTGATGTAAAACAGTAATATTATAATATTATTACTATTTAAAATAACTCTTTTGCTATTTTAATATATTTTAAAATGTAACTTATTCCTGTTATGGCAAAGGTGAATTTCCTATTGTCTTGTGTGTCAAATATTTTTATGGAAATTGAGATTTTAATGTTTAATGAATAGAAAAATTCTTAAGACAAATGTATTTTATTTTAGCTTTTTTAGTGTGGTAACAATAAGCCTGCACTGTCACTTTTGTTACTTTTTTTTTGCATAAAATATCTAATTTCTTTAAAAATGGTAGTGTATTGGTCAACCTCACCTTGAAATCATTGATGGAGAGCATTAGCTCTGGGAAATATGGCAACTGGAAAAAAAAGTAGTAACTTGACTTGAGCAACTGACTGGGATGATGAAGGGCGTAATCTGGACAGAGAATAGAGAAAGCAAAAGGAAACTTAACCCAACACTGTACAGTAACAAACCCAAATGCTTAGGTTTTAAAGTTCCCCCTATTATGGGTTACGAAAGGTTGATTTTGATTTTGGGAGTCCGAGTCCCCAACAACAGCTTGACAAGCATACAAGGTCAAAAACACTTTCAGTTTCTTATAGTATGCATTGATTTACTTTTTTACCTTACTTTCTCAATGACTCGAAGCGATTCATTATTCTAAACACCTCCAGGGAAAGGAGTTTTTAACGCGGCATAGTGGCAAAGAATGAATCTACATTTTCATTCAGAACCCTCTCGAAAAGATAAACAAGTAGGCGGCACATATGCTAATGTTTCATTTCGACGTCAACATGAAACGGCTTGGGACTCGTTTTAAAAACGACTCGTTTCAATGATTCAGAGTCGACTCTTTCTTTGAGAGACAATAACTTTATAAACGGTGCACTTTAAGATTTAGAATTTTGCAGGACGTTATCATTCACTTTTATATTTCAAAAATCCATAATAGGGGCACTTTAAGCACATGACTCGCATATAAATTGGCAATAATATGGTTAATCATGAAGGGATAAAAAATGTGGGTCAGGCTATAGTACATCCTGGCAGTCTTTTTAAAATGTGGCATGACACTGTGTGTGGACAGCACACATTTTGTGCTCTGGAGAAAAGCTAATTTTATTGATTTTTTTCAGCCATCAAAACATGATTCACTTTTGTTCAGTCAATATACCCAACTGTAAAACATTTATAGTCTCATACATTATCTTCACGTTAATAAATGTGTTTTTTGCCTATAAAAAAATGTGGAACACTGGATAAAACATGATAGAGAATGTCTACTTTCCTAGTATTACTATACACAGGAAACAGGTTTTCCCGCTAATCTTAGTTTGATTATCAGTGTTTGGTTTCTGTTCCCAGTGTTGTTTCTAGGCAACATACCTTTCTGATTTCAATAATGAGATCCATGTTATGTAAGAAAATGGAATCCTATCATGTTTTATAACACGTGCAATAGAGGATTAAAACCCGAAGACAGCCCTTTAAGCAGAGATACATTTCAAATGAACAAGAATAGCAAAAGGTATAGTCGTGTACGTGTCACTCTCATCAGGTACTGAGTGTTATTATAAGAGGGTCCCGTGTCTCTGCCAGAAGCCTGCCCGTAATTACCTCCTGCGGGCTGGAGCGCAAGAGACAGATGGAGGGCAAAGCCCCATGATTCCCTGGGCCTAACCACAATATTTCATTGTGAATGATGCAGATCATACTAATGATCCCTAAAACCAAAACAGAGTCTCTGGGGCAGGCATGATAGAACAGGACGTCTGGTTGTCAGATGTTTAGGGCACTTACCAGTAAATACACAGGGGTGAGGGCTGTTCAGCACTATGAGTTTTGTCACCATTTCAGGGTAGTGAATTGCACAGAGCCATGCGATGACGCCACCCCAGTCATGCCCCACGAGAAAACATCTGTTGTATCCTGAGGAGAGGATCAGAAGGAAGAAGCTGGCATGTTTGTGTTTGTTGTGGTGTTGTGTGTGTATGTCACATAATTAATAAGGAAAGTGAGAAACACGACAGGAAATTGTAGCAAAATCAGTGGGAAAAGGATTGAGATATGATTCCAATGTATCTAACAGTTCCAACTTTCTCTCTCCTCACCAACATGCAAATGCAACCAATATAAACATTCCTATTTATAAAATATGTGTGTGTTGTGTATATTTAGTATTCATATGAATACATACACATAGTATGTATTTTGAAAATATTTACATGTATATCCATATATATATATCAATTCTTTAAAATATACATTTATACATAATAAATATACACAGCACAAACACACACATATTATGTAAAAGGAAACTTTTATTTTATAATCGATTGACTACACTAAATATTTTGCATATGGATCTGTTAATATATGCGATCACTTGTTATTTTTTCGTTGTGTTTTGAACTCAGTACGATGGAAAATTCTGTCAATGGCAGGAAAGAGAAATGTTGACCTTTAATTTAAATGACATGCGAAAAAAATGTCAATTCGTTTCCCACTTATTAATCCATTTCCACTTTTTATGAATTTGTTCCTCTCGCAAGTAAGGCCATGCTTTAACAAAATTAAAATGAGGGAATTATTAAGTACAATGGCCACTATTGACCTAAAATAAACTATTAACACACAAATCACTTTTTCACAAGCTCCATAATTTTCTATATAAATGTGAAAACTTTTAATTCGCATTCAATTCAATTTTATACTAGTTAGACACATTTCCACAATATGAGTCATTTTTCAATCCTATGTATAAACTAATTATTAATTCATGGCTACTTTATCTTGTTTATCTTGCCCCTGCATGTCATGTGCCAGGCTCCTTACAAAATAATTAAAGTATTAAAGCCAATTAATAAGCTTTGAAATTAAAACAATTTCTGTTTAATCCCAAGTATTAATGTCTTGCTGCACAATAACTACTGTTTACACTTTGGTTTGATTGTAAGTCATCTTCTTTTGCAATAAGAATATCATGCTGCAGTTCATTTAGTGTCATATCAAGGACTGACTCAGGATGAATGGCACCCTTGCCGTGAGCCAGGGTGGAAGTTTCCAACGTCTGCAATAGAGCGATTCCAATGTCAAGGAACTGAGACCCTGGAGCAAGACATCATCATGAATCCTAATAACGTGTCATTGACGGCCTGTCACAAAACACCGCCAGCCGCTTGCACACATGCCACTCTGTGCAAGCAGACAGATGTATTTAACTACAACATTATATACAGTGTTCATCTACATTTGTCCTTGAGTCACATTGTAGCATAGCTCAACTAGTGATTGTGTCACATTTGAAATCTAGAGGCAGACAATTAGCAGCCTAACCTGACAATACAAATCTAAAAATCCAAAGGGCATCTATGAACGGGTCACCTTCACATTCCAGACTATTGGGAAGAGTGCTACATTAGCATTCACTACTACAACAGCCTTATCAAAACCTCTAGACAGGCTGGCATGTGAAATAGAAATAGGGCTGAGATAATGGAGGCAGTCTGTTCTTACCCAGATACTCCACAATGTCCTTGATGTCAGTAACAAGGTAGTCCAGTCTGTAGCTCTCAGTGGAGGAGGGCAGGTCAGACTCCCCGTAGCCTCGCATATCCACAGCAACAACACGGAACTCGCTCTTAAATTCCCTCAGCTGGTGACGCCAGGAGAACCTGAAAAACAAGGGGTAGATCTTTAATAAACATTTAATACCAATTATAAATTCTGAGCACATTTTTGTTAAATTTGGATCAGCTGTATAACTTTTTTTGGGTTACTCTCTATTTGAAGGTTTCCCTGTTACAGTGTAATTAAACATTTAAGTACTGATTTTTTATTAACTTTGTATACTTACTATATGGTTAGGGTTGGGATTAAGGTTTATAATTTATTGTTAATAATGCTAATAATTTATTGATTTTTAGTAAGTAACATGTATTAACAAAAACACTGTATTATTAATTTAAGAAAAGGAGATTTCATGCAGTGTGTAGCACAGCTCATAAGTAAAAAAAAAAAATCCTGCAAAGTTTTAAATCTGAAAGTGCTCATTTAGAAAGTTATTGTCTCTCAAAAGAAAGAGCAGACTCTGAATCATTTATAACGAGTCCAAAGCCGTTTTATGTTGACGTCAAAATAAAAAATTGCCTGGCTTCTTGTTGATCTTTCGGTTCTGAAGGAAAATGTGAATTCATTCTTTGCCACTAGATGCTGCTTTTGCAGCGTTAAAAGCTTACAAACACTGTTTTAAATCAAATCCTCTAATCGCTGGAAGGTTTCGGAAAAATTAATCGTTGAAGGAATCGCTGATGAGCAGTGTTAGGGGTAACGCATTACAAGTAAAGCGAGTTCCGTAATAATATGACTTTTTCATACTTTACTAGTAAAGTAACGCATTACTATTTAATTTTAGAGTAATATAACTGAGTTACTTTGTTTTCTTATTTATTGACTGACAAAGGTTGGGACAAATCAGAAATACAAAGGAATCGTGCACCGTTTGTGAATACAGTGTAGTGTTTAGACTAAATGTGCATTAATTCATCTCACTCTCAAAAAACAGATTTAGTATTTATTAAAATTAATTAAAATAAACTCAGAATATGATGCAAACCCGCAAAACTTATATTACATAAATGTATCTAATCCCATTAAATTAACCAATGTCTTTGCTGCTGACCTTGATGATCCAGTTCAACCATACTTACAAGCAAAAATGACTTTTGTGCTTTATTGTTTTCTTTATTGCTGAAGATTATTGAATTTTCTTCTCCTGTATTCTACCGTACAAATGTGAATTGACTTTTTCTTCAGCCTGAGGTTTATTCGTTACACGTGTGTCAAAGGGCTTTTACATTTGCTATAAACTTCTTAAATGAAAAACAAACACTCAAGCTCTGCCCATATTTAAACAGTAACACGAAAGTAACGCATGCATTACTTTCCATAAAGAGTAAATAAGTTATGTTATTAGAAACGTTTTTAGGGGAGTAAAGCAATATTGTAATGCATTACTTTTTAAAGGTAACTTTCCCCAACACTGCTTATGAGTAATTGAGCATGTAAGGTCAAAATAAATGTATATTACAAGAAAATGTATGTGTTTTTGAGCTTGTATGCATCTGAGCATGTTGGTGGTGACTCCCAAAACCAAAATATCAACCTATTGTTACTTTTTTTGTATTCAAAAGAGAACCGAATCTATGGAAAAGTAAACAGAATGATGGAATCACAATTTTTTATTCCGGGGGAATGCACTAAATTGGGCAAAAGAGGCAGTAAGGATGTTTAAACTGTAAACAAAAAACTCATCTAATTCACATAAATGCTATTCTTTTAAACTTTTTATTCATTAGAGAATCATAAAATGTACCAAGGTCAAATATAAAATAATATTACCAGTATTTCTTTTCCATAGTAAAAATGTAAACAGCTACCTCTTTATTTTACGGGGTCCCGCAAGTTATGCCCTAAAGACCTTGTGGAAGGTAAGAATTCATTGGACTGACAAAATTTAGACACCGAATTGGATGATTTCTGCCACACTTTTGTATCTACAATAATCATACAAATTACAATGATTTGCACTGATATGTATTTAGGGAAAAATCTGATTGTGCCACTGGTTAGCGGCAAAACCATAGAGTACATGTAATAATATGTCAAAATCAGTTAAATTGTATTGAAATGAACAGTGGAAGCACTAACTAGCGACTGAGTCTTTAAAGAATGAGAAGAAAGACAGAGAAAGAAAGTAGAAGAAAAGCAGAAGGAAGCCTAACTATGATTCTGATGAGTCAGTGCAGAAAAGGCTCTCAGGACCCAAACACAATATGTGAGAATATAGATGAGCGTTAAACTAGCACACACACACACACACACACACCATATTCTAACCTCAACATTTCTCTATTGCACAGCAGTGAGAGAAATCTTTGACTTGCACTTTTTGAATGCACCAAACTAAAGTGGAGCAGAAGTCAGAAGAAAAGGGCGTCCTCTAGGTCTCCTCTACTCGTCCAAGAGTTCATCACCGATTCTGGAGCAGTAGATTGGCCAGTGAAGCAGAAAGGAGCCATGCCACATTAATTAGGCACAGTCCTGTCCTGATCGCAGTTCTGCAGTCTGGCAGTTCACTGAAACGACAGCTTCACCGGTCCCAAGACAGGCCGAATGTCACGACACTCCATATCACATTTCAGGACTGTATAATACATTTTACCGCCCGTTTTACATTTCATAACAATAACAAACATATCTGACTCTGAGAGTTGAGTTGATAGGGAAGCTTTGAGTGTCAAATATTATCTCTAACTCCATGGGTATAATGTGGACTAATTCCACATAAACATTTCCGATCTGCGCCTGGCAGCATCCCAGTAGAGAAGTGTTTCCCTTGTGTGTGTGTGCGCGAGTGTGTTTGAGTCTCACCAAAACTCTGGGAATCCATGCAGAAACAGCATAAGTGGCTTTCCTCGTTCTCCAGCGGCAACATAGTGAAATCTGAGTCCAGACTCCTAAAACCATACAGAGACCAGAGGCAGTTATTCTTCAACATAAACGGAGGATATGATAAAAGCAGTCCGTTCTCTTTAATCACACGGGCCTATCCATCCTAATACAAAATCCATTCTCACATCACTCTCTGCTTGATAGAGCTATAAAATGCACCAGAGAGAAGGGAAGTCCTGTCCGCAAGCTTTAGCTATTATTAAAGCAATATCTTCCATTGACATTTATGGGGAAATTCATACCCTGTTAAATTACAGCATGTATCAAATTGCATGTGATAGTATCCTCGGGTTGTCTGGCTATTTTGAGAACATTCTTTGCCATGCAAAATTTTCCTTTTGAATACAAACAAGCTGGCGCGGAAAATGTCTAACCTCAGAAAACATCTGATAAAATGTAATGTTTTTCACTCTGCGTGGAAAAAGCAGCTTACCATATTTCTCAGTTCCAGCAGTTGCAGAGACTATATTCTCAGGAACAAAATTTAAAGTGACTCTTTTTTAGTCTAAGACTTAAAGGATGCTACGTTTTTAGAAAAAGTGCAAATTTAGAGTACCTAATGTTTGAACGGTACGTTAAATCTTCAGGTATATTCACATCACATCTATCCTGAGACTGCCTAAGCTGTTTTCAGCACCACTCGAGTGGACAGCGAAGTCCAGGCAATGACGATGATTTTGTGGGAAACGGATCACTCTTCTGACTGCTGCAGGACATTGCTCGGTTAATGCTCAGTGATGGAAAATGCTTGCTTCTGAGAGCAACCCCATGGAAAAGAAAACTCACAAATGAGATGTCTTTAAAGGGTTAGTTCTCGTAAGAAAAAAAACATATCACCCCTACATGAAAATCACGTTACACTCTTGTTGTTTCAAATGTTTCAAAGGAAGAAATTTTAAAGAATGCTGGCATGCAAAAGGTGTGAGTTACTGCTGGGTTACATTTAAAATAAAAACAAAACAAAGCAGACATTTCCTTTAATATATTTTGGGCTTTCCCATAGAGCATTGTGCTATGCTACCAAGGTCATGGGTTCAATTCCCAGGGAATTGTTTATCCAAAACATGCCAAAAGCAGAAATGTAGACCTTCTTTCACAGAAAAAGAAAGAAAGAAAGAAAGAAAGAAAGAAAGAAAGAAAGAAAGAAAGAAAGAAAACCTATGGAATGAATTATGACACAAGTTTCATTTTGGGTGATCCATCCATTTATTTTTTTTCACCAATGAGATCAAAAGTTCAAATTGATAGTCTACTTCTGCTTGATCTGCTGCTTCTAGTAAAACACCATGTGATTTAATACAATCTCAGAATTGTTCTCAACAATATCTGTGCTTAGGTAAAGCAAGATACCAGACCTGAAAACATGATATCAGTGCACTAATAGTTTCAGTCAAATTCTATCAAGATGAAATTATGTTTTTAGTCACTTAGCAATCGGATAATTTGCTTCTCCTAAAGAATCTGAGAGAAACACCTGAGGCAAAGTTCATATTTCAAGAAAAATAACATAACATTTAAAATAAATAAAGAAAAACACCTGAGCATTAAAAAAGCAAGTTATGTATGCATGCTTTTATTTACTGTCAACCATCTTACCTTGATTCTAACATAACAGTGGGTTCCCAAGGACGTGTCATTCAGGCACGCAGGAGGTGTCTCGCGAACCGTCCACTGAAAGGTTGTTGACGGTCGTAGGATGATATTCCAGCCAAGTTTGAGCAGCGCTAAACCCGTGCATAGCGCGCAATATCCGTATATGAGAGACCAGTATCCCATAACTCTGATCTTCAGCGTCAGCCCGACTGTCAACAACAGCAAGTTATGAAGCAGTCTCGCCATCTTTACATTACTGCAGGAGTACGCTTGTTGATCACGGCTTTTATTGATTTGTTTTCAAAAACGACGCGCATGTTAATAGCCCAGTCGCACAGTAAACGAGCGCATCTCGGCCGGGGAGGATCCCTGTGTAGACGCTACGGAGTTACGCTTGCGTATGACAAGAAGAGATGCTCACTCCCAAAGGTGTTCGCACCTCGGACTGAACCATTAAACCCCGTCTACACTGACAAAACCAGAACGCTGTGTGTCTGGGCCCACCTCGTACTCACAGACCGTCCACGCGCAGAGTTCTGGACTCTCACGAACGCTGCCGGTAATAACGAGCAGAAGCTGCGTCGATCACGGGAGAGCTCATGTTTCTGTCGCGCGCGCAGTGTAAGTGAGGTGTAGCCGTCAGTCGATATTTTATCATGCATACAACAATAAAATATACTGCGCCTCATGGGGAATTAAAATAATATTATTTCCCGAGACCAGTCAGCCTTTAAGCTCCGCCTAGAGCGTATCCGATATTCGTAATGTACAGATTTATTAACAGATGGGAAATATACATTATCGTTAAAGATGATGAAATGGAAATCAAATAACTTTTAGACGTAGGTATGCAAGTTTTATTCATTACAGTTCGATGATTTTTAAAATGAGATATTATGAGGGTGCGTAGTTATTTGGAAGTGTCAAATTAATTTTGAAATCTCTCAATTATATTAAAAAAATTAATACACCAACCTTTGTTTTAAATGCAAAATAAAAAAAGCCAACACAACCACATTTAATGGCACAAAACTTCACAGAATGGACGAAAACTTATGCTGCATTCACGCTATCTCGTAATTACCATAATTTCGAGATGAAAACGTGACATTTTACTCATAGCTTTTCATGCCGGACTCAAAGGAAGCGCATAAGTAGTGCCAAAATGAACTTGACGGCGGTCACGCGGTACATCTGTTACTGGTCCAAGTCGTAACACCCTCGAGTTCACAGGTTGGAATTACGAATTTAAGAGCACGTGAGGGCTTTGGCGTTGAAATTGTTGCCATATAACCATATAATTGTCGCGTGTTGTAATCTCGGAATTACAATATGACGTGAAGGCAGCTTTACAATTTAGGCAAACCTGCACGTTCACTCCTTCATAAATAGACTTGAAAACATTTTTAATACACTATTTTACCAGGGCTGCATTTATTTTATTGAAATGTAGTAAACACGGTTATATTGTAAAATATACAATTTACACAAATAACTTCTGTTGTACAAGCTAAGATTTATCTGTGTAATGGCAAAGCTACAATTTTAGTAACATTACTGTAGTAGGCTATTCGGTCACATGATCCTTCGGAAATTATAATAGGCTACTGATTTGGTACTCAAGTACGACCCTTTGTTTTTGTGGAAACCATGATTTTTAACATGGTAAATAAAAGGTCTGATTTTAAATAGAAATGTTTGTAACAGAAAGCAATGCCTCCAATAGTTATCATTTTTAATTAATTTTATGTGCCAAGTAAAAGTATTAATTCATCTTAAAAAAAAACAAACCTTAAAGTTATAGTGTATGATGCTATTCATATGTAGCCTACTGATATTCACATGTAACAAAAAAAGACAAAACAAAAAGTTACAACACACAAACCTTACTGAAAATACTTTATTTAACTTTTTAGAATGTGATTTCTTTGAAATAATATATTATTCTTCACCTCAATAGCATGTGACACCTCAGCATGGTGGTGGAATGAATAAAGTGCTTGTGATGAAAACTGCCACACAACCATTATAGTCAGAAACGTTTTCGAACATATCGTCAGTGCAGTACAATCACCAGATCAAACCTTGGAATCAACACCGCTCTGGAGAACCCACAGACTTTAGGCACATAGAACTGCCTATAATCTCCAAGAGAGAAACTTTATGGCACTGCACTTCCAAATGGATACAAATAGTAATACAGGAAGTGCAATAACTCCTCTAAATATGTCGGACACTTCATAGCTGGACACTTGGGAAAAACATGGCTGTCCTGTGACAAAATGCTAAATGTTTGTACAAACATGCTTAGGTTACATTTCCGACACTACAGAAATATTTTTTAATATATATTTATAAATTAAACAGGACAAATGTAATGCAGCCAGCATATTTTCTATTTATATTGCTGCTTTACATCAAATACCAGCTAGTAAGATAAACAGGGTTGAGGCCCTGCACAGGAATATCCCTTACAGTTCTGACAACAGCTAGCGCAATACGACCAGCTATGCAATACTCATACAGCAGAAGAGTCGATGGAATGTGTCAAAGAATTCGATTGCAATAATAATCAAGAGAAGTAAACATTCTTCAGTATTTAAAAAAAAAAAAAAAATGTTAAGGAACACAAAAACTTGTGAAACAACATACATGTTTCTCTTTCCAAACTGCCACAGACAATCGGCAGCATTTCAGTGCAAGCGTTTTTGAATCCAAGCATCAAACGTATCAAAATAACAAAAATTCTATATACACTCAACACTATTATTGGTGCAAATATTGGTCTTACAACATCATATGCTGTCTATGCCTTATTTTTTACAAGAGCTAACTTAGTACAAATGTAAAGTGATGCAGCTGTATTGCAGTATTTTTGCCCGTCAATAGACTAAAGACCCGTTTCAGTCACCAGGACTCGTGGAGCAAGTAAGAGAAGGGGAAAAAAATGGCCTACACTGTTCACCGAACAGTAGCGCAATTCACACAAGCAATTAATTCTTATTTATTTGTTTGTTTGTCGATCTCAGTCCAAGTTCTTCTCAAAGGTTGCCATTATGTCACTCTGCATGGTCATATCAATGACTCCGGACATCTAAGAGAAATAACATAAAAATAATAATTAAAAAAAAAGTATTAACAACATCATGACATTATTATTTTGATTAGGAGCAGTAATAATATATTTCTAACAACAACAACAACAGTAATATTTAGTGTAGTTATTATCAACAAAACTATAGTGTGTAATATTTGTTATGAACGTTAATAAACAACATAACATTTGTTATTATAATTTTAAATCTTAATTTCTAATCTTAAAATTAATTATAATAATAAACTTAAGTAAATCATTCCAACAACAGTTACAGTGGTTATTTATAAAACTATTAAGTATAACATTTGTTATGAAAGTTATTAAACACTATAATGTGTCATTATAATTGCTGTAGTAATAAATATGTAAGGGATAATGTACAGGCAGCCGGTACAGTGATCAGTGCGATCTTGTATCACGCTGAAGGTGCTTATTTCGCGATAACTACCGGCTGCCTGTACATTATCCCGCTTATTACACGGCTACTTGCCACATAAGGAAAAAAAACTGAACATGAATATGAAACATTTTATTGGCATATTTGTTTTAAATGAACATTTTCATCCTTCCGCGAAACGATATAGTACCACGTGACTA
>JAUCMU010000104.1:8828230-8852639 GCA_032275025.1 Enteromius treurensis
TTGAGAAATTTTAAAGCAATCTATATTACAAACTTTCCATTAAGATCCTAAAGAATCATATTAGCTTGTGGAAAATTGCCTTTGTATGACGCCTTTAATTTAACACAATTAACAACTGACCAACGCACATACATCCCTGCTGAAAAAAACAGCTTAAACCAACTTAAGCTGGATGGCTGGATTTAGCTGGTTTAAGCCTGGCCAGGAAGCTCAAACATGTGACGCTAGAACTATTGACATTAGGTCACATAATATTTGAACTTGCATTTCAAACAATCAAATATTAATTTCATCTGAATGCAACAGTTTTGCCATGGTAAATTTTAATATCAATAATATGAATGAAATTCTGCCACATTGCTGACCGCTAACATGAAGTAGACGAGAGACAGAGAGATTTCGATTTAAAGCTTTTTCTTTGCCTATCTGAGAATGAATTCTGAAAACATCTGAGAGAGACACAGAGAGAAATAATAACGTGATTTTGAAATTTACTTTGACTTTTAAAAATAACACTTTAAAGAAACCTTTACAGTACTTAATACCAAGTATGTTAACATTACTTTATGCATTAAACACATACCTAAAATTAACCAAGATGAATAAATACTATATAAGATGATCATCCACTTTGTTTGTTTTGGAAAAAATAAGGTGCATACTTAGGGTAGAAAAGGGCAAAATGTGCACCCACAAGCACCACACATTTTCTTACCCTGATGACTTGCTGTTGGACCTTTTCTGTATTTTTGCCGGTTTCTTCATTTCGTCACCTTTTCGCTTACTGGACTCTCTCTCTTTCTTCCTTTTCTTCTTGGACTTTTCTTTTTTCTTTGGTTTCAAGAGAGGTGTTTGGGTCAGCAACTGTAGCTGCTCTCGTACCGCTTTCAGCTGGTGTGTAAAAGACAGAAACGACATTATATAAAGGACACACATAGAAATACTGTCAATCCATAGTTCAAAACTTAGCAAGCTATTTTTTCCACTGCCTACTGTACAAAGCACTCAAACACTCACAGCAGGCTGATTTTGAATGCTCGTACTGGCATAGAAGATTTGACTTAAAACATGCTTAAGCACAACATAACACAAGTAAAAATCGTTTCTTCGCAAAGGAAAGGACATTCTGGAATTGTTGTCGCAGCATGAATACAAGCAATACTGGCAAATTGGCTGTGATTATAATGCGGTGACTGTTTTGAAACGGATGATGTGTGTCTATCTGTGAGGGCACTCAAATATCTATCCGCAAGTCTTACCTGTTCCTCCAGGCTGGCAAGCCTCTGCACTCTCTCCTCTTCATCTTCTGTGTCTGAGGAGTTTTCTGATGCAGAAGATGATTCGCTGTCACTACTCTCCGAACTGGATGGACTGTGTGCTCTCTCCTTCCTTACTCTGTTCTGACTAGAGGATGGTGCTGAATTTCTCGGCTCGTCAGGAATCTTTGAGAAGCGAAACTCAAAAACATCCTGGGTAAAGAAAATAAAACATTTCACATGTACCCATAGAAAAACAAGACAAATAATGGATCTTTAAAAGATGATCAAACCACCCAAGACACACCTGAAGTTTTCTTGCCATGGCAACTACCTCATGGCCGGGTGGATTGTATTTGTAGCAGTTTGAGAACATGAGTCGCACATCTGCAGCGAATTGCAATGCGTCGGTGTAGTCACGAGCTTCCATCTTTTTCTATTAGAAAAATAAAAATGAACCCGTTAAATAAAAAACAAAATCAATGAGCAAAACTTATCCAGTAATATCCTCACATACACAAACAAAGGACTCACTTTGATGGTCCCCATATCCATCGGTTGGTGAATGATTTCATGATAATCAAGAAGGCCCAGTGCCTTAGCATCCACAGGTTTATAAAAGGGCCAGGCGTAAGCAGAATGCTTTTTGGCAAACATCTCTTTCAGGATGGCATTGCAGTATTTGAGTCTCTCTGAGAGTTTGGTCCTCCTGCCCACCTGATGCTGTGGTGGTGATTCAGGAAGGTCTTTACAGGGAGGTTTGATGGGTCGGCCGCTGCCTCGCCTGGAGAATAACTTAAGGACTTTTGGTTCTGTTACACAAGGGGACGACTCACAGCTGTTGATAGAAGATGCAGAAGGAGTCGTAGTGTCCGCTTTTCTTTTCACACCATTTTTCAACTGAAAGAAAAGGTACATAAAAATTCCATCAATTAAATAACAAAAATGCAATATCTGTTTTTTTCCTGTACTTTTCCACCTTTAGAAAATTCTAAAAACAGTAAACAGCCCTTAACTTCAAAGAGTCAAAACTACACTAATTAATCCTTGGCAAACACTTGAAAAAAAGCCTGCCTAAATCCCAACATATGCATATGTACATGCGTTTATTCCTAACCACTTTGTAATGTTAATGAATTTGGAGTATTCTAAATGAGCAACCACATACAAAGTAAGTAATCTGAATAGAACACGCCTAAAAGCTCTGTTTAAGGGCTTTCCGCAAAACCTTTCCTTTCCAGCCTTAGAGCAAACATGGCAATTGCCTTGTTTTTCTTATTTAATGTGCATTATACCACATACATTGAAAATGTTATCAAGGACATCTTATCTTATTCTAAATAAGACCATTAAATAAAAACAACATAACACACGAAACATGATAAAAGTGCACGTGTTTAGAAAGGAACTGACTTTGGCTGTGAGTTGTGCAGACAGGGGAGCAGAGGGAATTGTGTGGAGAGCATCCAGAGGGATGACAGTCACTGTTTGCTGGAAAACCACTTCAGAAACAGGAGACTGTGGCCTCTTTATTACTGCAAAAAAATGCAAATATTAGCTTAGACAAATATTTAAATAAATATTAGACAAGGCAGACACCTAAAAGATTTAGTCATCCGTCATTAATTTATATGGCCTGAATACCTGCTGTTGTCTTCCTGCCTCCTTTCACAGGAGCTTTAGTTGTCAGAGCAGAGATCTCAAACTCATCTTGAGGGATCTTTGCCACCTTCTCCAAAAATAGCTTCTCAAGAGATTGACCCATCAGAACAATGTCATCTCCTGGCTGAAACCACACACACACATGCAAAAATTTTGGAACCAAACGTTGCATATAAAAATCTTCAAATCTGATCGAAATTACAAAAAAAAAAAGGGGGAGTCCTCACCCGATTGTACACGTAACAATTTGTAAACATGGTGTTGAAGTCTTCTATACACTCCATTGCCTTCCAGTAGTAATTGTTTTCAAGACGCTTTTTAATTGTGCTCAAGTCCATAGGGTTCTTGATGATTGAATAATAATCCTAAATTAAAAATGTTAATACTTAATTCACCAATAAACAAGCACATCTTAAAGACTGATATAGATTTGCATCTACGAACTGTGTAATAAGTAAAATAGCTTTAAATGACAGTGCATGCTGAGACTTACTGGCAAATTGAGTCGGACTGCATCCACGGGCTGTCTGAAAGGCCAGGAGAATTGATGTCTCCATAGGGACTTAATCACCACCTTTTCTAGATACTGCAACTGATTGGTGAGGCGCCCAGGTTTTTTGGCGTTCTTGAACTCGGGGGGAGGGGGATTGCCATTCATGGTGAAGTTCTGTGGGGGTTTCACATCAGACATTGTCTGAGCCATTCCAGGAAGTGGCGACCAGTTTGGCTTTTGCAACTTCGCCTAGGCAGCTCAGGCAGCATTACACATCCAGTGTCTGTGCCACTGTAAACAGGGAGAGCGGTGTCAAAATACTCACGCCATTCTGCACTGCTGTTTATTATTTCTACGCAAATCAGAGCAAACAGTCATTTTATGATATGTGTAACAGCTTCTGAATGATACACACATGCTGTAAAAATGGCTAGTTAATAACATACTGCACTGTAGACCACAGGACTACTGCAGGTTTCATGCGGTGTGTACTGCCATCTGCTGACTAATAAATTAACACTGCAACGATTTTCAGCTCCGTCCCAAACATAATGCATCTCTATAGGTTAAAAACACAGTATCTGAAACACACCACTCAAAAAAACCTTCCAATAAAAAAATTCATAAATGTATCAAATGTGAAAGGAAACTTTTTGGCTAAAACGCAGTATAATTAAAAATATGCTGATCTTTTTTTTCTTCCTTCTAAAAACAATTTAATATCATTAAAATATAGAGAACGTGTCCAGCACATTAAAACACACTATTGCTATTTAGATGACAACTGTCAATGTGACATTTTTCAACATAATAAAATGAACTTAAAAGCAGAAAATGACAACAATTTTCTGCTGTGGTTTGATGGAAAAACTTTAAATGAAGGCTATGCCTAATTTTTATGCATAACACTTACAATTCAAACTTATGTTTCTATATGCAAGTTACTCGTTATACCAATAAAAGCAAAACACCTTATAAATAAAAATTTGGACAGTGAACACGTACTTAAGTCACATTACTCCTTTAAATGGTCTCTGAAGCGTTTAAGCTTTATTTTGCTCAGCTAACGTAACGTTACAGAGGGTATTCTTCTTCGTCACACTTACCCCAAACTAAAAGGTCATCTTCCTGCTCGGTAAAATATTTGTTCTCATAATCAAAAACATTTACAAATTATATTGATCATTATGTGTACTTTATTTAATATAAAAGAACAAATGAAATCACTGTACAAGAAGCTATGAACTTACAAAATTTATTTACACAAGAAAAACAAATCGAAAAAATAGTTAACTTTTTTTTATTCTTTTGTAAGCTAACGTTATATAAAACAGTTTCACACTGGTTTGCTTATGATCGGGGAGGGGAATCTTTTGTTTTTGGAGGGAAGAAGGAAATATTGTGCATCATCGATAAAGTCCACTTTAAAGATGAAGATTCTCGTTTATTTTTTTTAATTCTACAAGTTTACAATTTGTTTAAATAACGTTACAAACCTAGCGACGTCCTGACAGTTTATTCTCATTTGTTTTGGACAATGACGCGCCGATTTCTCACATTTCAGACTGCACGTGGGAATGACATTCATATAACGTTACTCAGAATTAGCTTCGGAAGTCAACACTAACATTAACGAGCAATTTAAAATTGAGCTACAAAACGCTCCATATACATAAGGAGTGCAATATTTACTATACTTTGCGTTTATATGCAAGATGTATTTGTTTTTATTACACAATCCCGGACCATGCGTTATATAAAACCGACCTCTTAGGGGTGACGCAACACTAACTTCCGGCTCAATATTAATGCAACTGAAGTGTCGACTCTGCTTAAATAACCGGTTTGGGGACACCCGTTAACCCATACAAGCATAAAACATATTATAGGTAATTAGAGACCGGTTTACATAAATCCCATGAATAATCGTGGTTAGCAAGCCTCGAGCCATAAAATGGCGCCTGGCTAGCATTAGCACAGCTAGCCACACTTTACGTTACCCCGCCCCGTCAGATGCTGACATTGAGCTCAGTTAACAGTCCCTCCCCTAACCATTCCGCCAGCTAAATGAAGCTAGCTCAACCTGGATCCAAAATTTTACCTTTCCGTCTCGGGAACAAGAAAGAAAGTTTAAACTGCCGAACTGAGACAGACGATGCAGTGCAGGATGAGCTCTGCTGGAAAACTTCACCAACCGAAGGATCTCGTTGATGCTTTGCGCCCGAAAACCCCTCTTTGAAAACGATTTAAAATATTTTTGATCTTAGTTTTCAACGCCAACAGAACGAATTAACATCATATACATGGATACGTTTGACATTACACTGTTTCTTTGAAAGGTTAGTCATCAATGGCGGACGTCTCTCACAGCAACCGCCTGGTATTTATACCCTCCTGCTGAAAGCGCCCAATCCCATTGGACAAGATCCCTCACGTGCTCCCTTCTTCCCCCTCGCTGCTTTAACGCCGAGAAAATATTCCTTTAAAACGTATCGTACCGAAATCTCCCTCTATTTTATACCCTAAATGACGCCGTAACGCTGCTTTACAATTAAACCTGTTTATTTTTTTTTAAGACGGCGAACGAACTTCTACAAGAAACAGACACGTACGTCAGAGTAATTTTTTTTTAAAGTGCGACATAACTGGTCTCCGGACATCACATGACCATTCTAGAACGTTCTGTCGATCGTTTTAGCTCGATTTCCCTCTTTGGTGTCTGTTAAATGATTACATTGTGGCTCTTTTCCGTGGCTTTGGTTGTCAGCTTCCGGCGAGTGTTGGACATCGGTCATCCCTGCAGCTTGAAAAATCTCACAAAGAGAACTATGATATGATAGAGCACCGAGCAAAGCTGAAGGGAGGTGAACGCAAACTAATACGCATGCGCACCGTCTTGAAAGTGATTGGCTTCTCAGTTGACGCTCGATTGACGCCGTGGTCATCTTTTGTGTGAAGACACGCCGTGTAACCTTCATTAAACCTCTTCATGCAAACGTGTTCAAGTGTTAAATTTAACCAAAGACGAATACGTGGAAAGAGGGAGAAAATACAACAACAAAAAAAGAAATAAACATGTTCTTTTGTTTAAAAACGGAAGCAAGAAAATAACGGTGCATTACACTTTTTACGATTAATAAAATTTGCGTTTTGTAATTTTGTATAATAAAACTTTATATAAATATAAGTTTTCTTTACAATTTTTTTTTTTTTTTTTGTCGTTTACCCATGTTGCTTCAATCCTGTTTTCTTTTTGTCTTCTGTTAAACACAAGGTGATTGTAGGTTGTATTATGACGTCCTCGGGCACCTTTCACTTTCATTATTGTTTAATCCTTACATCCAAAGCAAATGGTCACTCTAACTATTCCATTTACACCCAACAAAGTAATAAAAAAATAACAAGGAATTCAAATAACATAAAGATGATTTTATTCGGTCCATCTATCCTGTTTTACTTGTTCAGCAACAACATTTTAAAACAAACTTTCCACAAGAGGGCACCATAAGCTCTATTTTGAATGGTGAACACTTATACTATCATGTTTTCTACCTTCCGGTGCTTCTATTGGCCTACAAACCTTACAAAATAACCACATGCATTTTTAAATAGGCTTACACTTGTTACTGCACATTAACTAAAAAGGAAACGATTAGCAGTGTCCTCTGCTTAACTTTGCTTTTATAAGTATTTAGGGAGAGCTATAACTTATGTCATACATGTTGATTCATGTCGTCGTGTTTGTTTTTTATTCTCATTTTTGTCTTTGAGGAAACTTTGAGTGAACCCTTTAAGTATAGCCGTACATAAACACCCCCTGTATTTGCTCATACGTCAGATGAAAGACTTCATCATGCCATGTGGCTCCAAGGTCAAGAGTTCAAAACCCAACATTCCACAGGGTCACTTCTCATATATGAGAAAGTGTTATTCAGGAAAACACTTTCACAACTATGGATACAGAGACATATGGCCATGGTGGAAGAAGAGATACATGTATTTATACTGCTGTTGTGTATGCAGAAGATGGTAAGCACTTTGAATATTAAATATTCAGTATTACCAGAGTATATTGCTAAGCACTACTAAGCATTAGATGTATTGCAATTATAAAATTACTAACACTTTACTATGACTAAGGTCACATTAGTTAACATTAACAATGAGCAACATTTGTTACAGCATTTAACTGCTAAAAATTGTTAATATTAATAATAATAAAACAGCTGTTTGTTAATGTTTGGCATTAAATAATTTTAATAAATAGGCAACATGTATATATATATATTAGAAAAACAATTCAATTCAAAGGGTTTGGCAAATATCATAAATGAAAGCAAAACAAAGGAAATCAAAGAATTAGGGCAAGGATTCATGTTCAGGACTAGGTTTTGTTGCATCTTCTTCCCCGTCTGTGCAGATGCTTTGAGTAGGCCTGGTTCTAAAGCATACATATGCATGAGAAGTGAAAAATGACATGAAGCCTCTGAGTACATCTTCATTGACACTCAAAAGCAGCATATCAATGTTTTCAAGACAGCGAGAAGCTCCAAAACAAAGTTTTCTACCTTGCAAGGTGCTGTCTCATTAGTGGCAAATCAAGACTCTGACATTTACACTGAGCAGTGGTAAAGCATTTCCATTTCCTTCAGAACGGAGCGGAACATTTCAGTCAGACAACACAAGTCTTGTTTGTTTGGGGAAAAACAAGCTAGGAGAGGAGGCAGAGGCAAAATAGAAAAAAAAAAAATGAAAATGCAAATCAAAAGTAAACAAATATATCCTGCAAAAACAAACAGACACAAACATGCCTCTGTGCATGATTTTAACTCGCAAACAACCATACAAAGGATGTTGTGTTTGTCCATTGCTTATGTTTTAAGCTAAACTAAGCATATCTGATCATAAATGCAATTGCAAATGGAAAATGTCAGAACCAATGCCTGCATATGTATTTTGGACCACCTCGATGTGATGGTAACTTCTTTCATGCCAGTTAATTACTGGAACCATTCAAAGTAGTGTGCACATATCCAAACTTACCTAGAACAGGTGCTCAGTCAAAAGAATCAAATATTCAAGAAATAAAAAAACATCACACTGCTTTATCTATATATACATAATATATAATATAATTATATAATACAATACAGCTCAATCAATGCCTCTGTCAGCCAGAGCAAACAATAACAAGACTTTGTTTGGGTAGAAACAATCAAGTTCTTGTTAGTAAATGTTTAAGGCCTGTTATTGTTACAGAAAGAGGACAAGGAAAGGCCGGTCTAAAACCATGCTCTAAAACCATGGTCAACATGCTCTTTGCCTTGAATTAAATCGGTTGGCAATGACAGACTGATACCGCTATCACTAAAACATTTAGATACACTTCAGAAGATATAGTACTATATCATATCAGAGACATTATTCAAATTTCACTTATGATTTCACTTATGAGTCATGACAGATTTTTAGTCTTAAATTGCTGCGCAGAAGAAATACTATTTAAATGTATAAGGAGGAATTAATGCAGGGGAAGCGTTTCCGAGCTATAGAATAAAAATTTAGTTTTTTTGTCCCATGTAGATCTTTTTGAGGGTTGTGGAACCACATATTGAGATGAATGTAGGTCTCCTGGATGGTAGATGACACTGAGACATCTTAGATAAGATTGGATTGAGGTCATACTCTTTATGGCAAGTGTTTATTGTGGTACACTCAGGTGAATTGAAGCATTCCACACGTGGAGCATTTGGAGTTTACCAAATAGTAAAGAAAAAAATGGTACAGTAATTAACTTTATAATACAGTTAATTAAAATGTCATTGCTTTAAATGAATAATAATCAAAAAATTATATTTATTGATGCATGTGAATATTTTAGCTTTGACAAAATACTGGGCACTTTTGATTTCATTTTTATTAATAATTGTATTGTAATCTAATAAATAGTTAATAACATTTACTTATATATATATTAGTCTCTACAGATTGGAGTAATTCAGTTTCTGTTTTTTAAAGGGCTGCTGAAAATTCTTGAAAATGTTGCTAGAATTAAGTCACAAAAGACATTTACTAAAAACTTAAAAGTTAAGAAAAGTGTGAGCTTACCTCTTTCTGTTTTAATAGAGTAATGTTAATGTGAAAGTATTAATCATGTTTATTTATTCTGTCCTATACACCATGGCACTTCCAAATAATTCTGAATTAAAAAAATCCATGTAGTATCAAGATGTGTCCAACACTGCATTTATCATAATTGGATGACCTCATAATAATCCTTCAATGAAGAGGAATATGCTATATGAAGGGGACTGCTTGGAATATGCTGTGTGAAAATGTTTGCTAAATGCTGAAGTGAATCTGCCACAAATATAAGCAACGAAAAACTCAAAACTTTTAAAACAGAACTTGTTAAACTCTTTCAACTGTCTAGCTAACAATAATTTTTATAATACTATGGTTATTACGTTTATAAAATTATATTAATACATATTAGTGTTACTATGTTATTACAACAGCAGCAGCAGCAAAAACAACAACAACAACAACAATAATAATAATATATTTTAAGTTAACTAAAGTGTCATGACAGCGGAAGTTGATGGGCATTCAAACCCACTTCATCCTCTCATTTGTCTTGATAGATGTAAATCGCAGCCTCCTCCTACTGGCCCCTCCCACTGAAACACACACAGACACAGAAAGCGGGAGAGGTATTTAAAACTTTTTGAGGTCTGTCACAGGCGTTGTCATCCCGAAAACAGTGGCATATGTCGCACGATTAATTACCATACTGACAGAAGATTTTGCTCTGCTCCTATATTTTACCAGCCAAAGGAAACGTTACGCCGTGAGCTCCACAAGAAGCTTTTCTTCAGCATTACTGAAGATTCGCTGGTATGTCACTTTGTTTCTGTCTTTGCTTTCTTGTGACTTTCTAAACTGTCTTCGGATTGTTGTAAGACCAGTGTAGGGTTCTTGTAGGAAATGTAGTTTTAGAGCGTGTTTACAGTCGCACGCTCACTCCATAGACGCGCATGCACGTTTCACAGCACGACGTGACAAAACTAGAACGCATCCATTATGATCAATCAAGATGATGTGGACAATACAAAGTGACGTTCTTCAAGTGCATGCAAAGATATAAAGCCCATTAAGCCCACGAGTGACTGTAAGATGCGCATATTTGTCTGTTTTTTAACTGAACTAAAGCGTTTATGAACTAACTGAACTAAAGTAGGTTATGCACAATGTCTGCAGATGTTGTGAAACTTGAGGTAGCCTACTTGTGGTGCCTTCTGACCGCTTATAATTGCAATGTGTTGTCCTGCATATTTATTTTTTTCTCCATTAACATGAAGCTCAACTCTTTTAAGGATGAGTGAACTGCCCTGCACTGGAATTTCATTGAATCAAATGAATGTGCATAGTTCACATAACACTGGAGGTACAGTCATGACATGAATCTCTTTCAGAGCATGTAAAGACAAAAGCTTCTTCCATTTATTAGTTGCAGGTATTGTGAAATCCTGAAAGAGGCCAGTTTATATTATACCTTTGGGAACAGCGTTACCTAATAAAACCAAATGTTCAAGGGACTTTTGCCAATTATCTTGAAGCTCCGAAACAGAAAATACTCATAAATAGGTTGTCTTGTGTCCCCGAGTGATCATTTGTCTGAGTGCAATCTTTACAAATGGTTCTTCGGTGGGATTAACAGCAGAGAAGTTCGTATTAATTGTCCTGATAGGACGTAAAGTTCTAGACCAGTGGTTGTTATCTGGTGGACTGGACCCTAAAATGTGTTGCAAGTCTGTTCTGATAAGGTCTCAGACATCAGGTTAAGCAATACAAATAATCATATGCATATAGCATACTTAGTTTGCACTATAACGTTTTAAAGAGAAGACAAAACGCTTCCCATATCTTTTGTTGTCTGCAGCTAATGCTGTGCAACAAATTAAATTCTACAGTATTTTGGTGCAAATCCATGGTGCAAGGACCTAAAACTATTATTTTTAAAAATAAATGATTTAAAAAATTTTGCTTGTACGCCATTCCTTATAAATTGTAATTCTTCCAAAAAGCGTGTATCAGCATAGCTTATTAAAATCTGTAGTTAGAAGAAAAGCAGAGGATGTCCTAGTTATGCTGTGTTTGGTTGCAAAAGAGACAGTTTTCATCTTCTCACTTTGTCGAAGTGGCTTAATATAATATTTTATATAACCAAATGGATAAAGCTAGTCTGAACTCTTGAAAGTATTTTACCTAAAGTGACTTCTCATACAGCGATTATTATTGTGGAGATGAAGTGAGGAGTGAAGGTGAAACCAGACTTGTGACTGTTATCTGATTCAAGACCCCTGTGACATGTTGATTCAGGTCCTCAGGGTTAGCGATCACTCACTCTTAGCTTATTACTTTCTAAAAAGATAGAGGGAGACAGAGGAAGTTCAGTGCTTTTTTGAAGGGAATTAAATTCACTGCACATAGCAGAGAAGATCAACACGAGATTATGTATTTGAATGAATTTCACTACCTTTCGTATCTTCTTTTTGGTCTTTAAGATATATTGGCGTTCTTCGAGCAGTAGTTACTGATGATTCATAACTAGGCGCGTATGAGTAAAAATTGCATGTTGATGCAAGTGTATGTGCGTTACTTCACATGGTCTGTTGTGATTCACAAATAGAGGTAACTTACACACATGTGCAGATGTTCCATTCAAGTGTGTGTGTGTGTGCAATGTGGTCTTAGAGGCGGCCCTGAGGTGTGATTTAGTGTCTGTTTGTGTGCATGCTGTGTGAATGAACGCGTCCGGTGCTAGAGATGCGAAATTGGCCCAGTGAGTCAAGTAGATTGATCAATCTGCATCACTGTTGGAGGTTGTGGTTTTGTTTGAGTGCAGCTGGCCACTTCATGTCCCCAGTGTGTCACCGGTTGACACGTGGCTATGCTCGCAGCCAACACGGAGAGGATCCATTTGGGCCGACGAGCAGATCTTCCATTATAAACATGTCAAAGAGGCCCCCGTCACCATCCACTTGCGCAAAAGGGAGACCACACTTTGTTTAGACTGGGTGACTCAATCCAAATAAGATTCATTTGCAGTCATAAGGCCCATGTTGGACTTCACTATGGTTTTTAGGAGGCCTTTACTACCAAAGTGGCCCTAGATGATGTGCTCTACAGGTACCCGCATTTTCATAAGTACTCATGCCATGTTTCTTGGCTGGAACAATGTAGGCTGGAGTGAGTTGTGTTTTATTTATACATGGCTAGAAATAGTTGTGGTGTGTTATTCTCTAGAGGTCATGCTGTATTTGGTCTGTCCTCTCATGCTGCGATGGTTTTCAGAAGGACATGGTCAAACATACTGTAAAGACTCTTAGTTCATGTTTGGCACATTTTGGACAGCATTCTGCGAACGCACATAGTAATTTTTTTTGTTTTCGATCCATCACAAAAAGTATTTTTGTAGCTTCATAATGTTATGGTTGAACCACTGATGGAAGATGGAGCATTCAGCGACTTTACACTTCACTTTTGTTAGTGTATCACGACGTAAACAAGGCGCAGTGTACAAACAAAAGTATTTATTATTAGCCTTATGGAATTATTTTTGAACTCTTGATGTCACAGGGACTATTTGAACAATGTCCATGTTTCTGGACCGGGGGAAAAATTGGGTTCAGAACAGTGATAACCTATGGTTAAGCTCAGTGTGAAAAGTGGATTTTTTCCCCCCTTTTAGATTATTAAAATGTTCTGCACGCTAAAAAGTGTTTCTTTGAAGAACCGTTCACTATAAAGTTCTTTTGGAGAACTCAAAATGTTTCTTTTATAGCATTGCTGCAAAATAATACCAAACTATGGTAAAACAAAAAAAGCCATATGAGTTTGGAATTACGTAACGATAAGCATAGCAGGATTTTTATTTTTGGATGAAGTATTGGCAAATCTATTGGCAGCTTAAAAAAGGGAGAAGCCAAATCTCGTCCGAACGTATTGTTTCAGTAGGAGCTATATCAGTGCAGGAAAGAACATTGCGTTCATCAAACCGTTTCATTGAGTCTTTAAAGGACAGCTTTTGACATCAGCGGGATTAGCTTGAGAGCAGTTTGCCAAGTTGAGCTCATCACAACACTGGAATGCGTATTCTGCAAATCGTTGATTTAATACAAAATCTAATTTTACACAAGGAACCTAATGTGATAAACACAAATTCTGACCTGCTTGTGAGTGATCTGTATCTTTTATTATGTCAGTTTCTCATTTTAAACGGAATATGGATGGTTTTATAGTTTTAGGGCACGCTTCTTCCTCCGGAGTGAAGTGCCTCTTTGAGTTCAGAGCGAGGCTGCGTATTAAACCATATGGTGTTCGCCACTCCACCTACACAGTAATAGTGCGGAGTAGCTACTTATTATGTTCAGTCTGGGGTCTGCTGCCTTGAATTTACTAATGATTTTTCCAGACTGTTTCTGAGTGTTATTGTACTATATCCTTCTGCCTAGAAGTAGAGGGAGAGACGCAATCTTTCAGCAGTCATTTGAGGTGATCAGTCTCTGAACTGAATCAAACAGACTATATTTTATAACTGACTGAGGTAAATAGAGTTGGCCATGTGTCCATTGTTTTCATTTAGGTTCCACTGTTATTGTTCCAGTGGTCCACTTTTAGTTAATGTGCTTAGAAAGTTCAGACATTACACTCTATAAAGCTATTGCAGAGAGTGATATTCACTATCATCAAATAATTAATTAAAAATAATATGCAGTGTACCATACACATAATACCAATGGGCCTGGGGCAGTGTTTTCATTTAGTACTTTGTTTTGCCCTAACTAGGCCTTAAACAAAACAAAACAAAACAAAACAAAACAAAACAAAACAAATTTTATTTTTTATTTTATTTTATTTTATTTTATTTTATTTTATTTTATTTTATTTTATTTTATTTTATTTATTTTATTTTATTTTATTTTATTAATTTTTTTTCCCTTTTTTTTTCTTTTTTTTTTTTTTTCTCCTTAAGATAAATGTGCAGGTCATATTTTACCCCCAAATCTAATTTATAAAATAATAAACTATTTTTGGATGAAGAAAAAGTGTAATATCATGGTGTAAAGCATAACATTATCCTGATGAATCTTTATGTGATGGGTATCTTGTTTATTGACATATCCCTGATTGTGACCAGAAATTCAGGCACTTTACTAACATATTTGATGTTATCAGTTTGCGGAGTTCGATCAGATCATGAAGTCAGATCCCGATCATCTGGCTGAACTGGTAAAGCGTGTCAATAAATGGCTCATCTGCAGCCGCTGGAAGAAGGTGCAGTGGTGTGCCCTGTCTGTCATTAAACGTACGTAATGAACTGATTGTTAGTCTATAATTAGGACCTTCAGTTTGTGTACACAATACAGAGGAGAACCAGTTCTGCAGAAATTAGCCATTGGTCCAGACTTTGTTTAGATTTAGTCATTGCACACTCAATTAAATAGACATCAGATATGCTTTGAAAAAAAAATTTGAAAGGGTTCCCTTGTATTCTGTATACAACTCAAATTCAGGAAATGTTGAGACGTTTTTTACTTTTGAGTAACTAAACGAATTTCATATCACATGAGCCAATGTTTTATTCACGATAGAACATAGTGAATATAAATGTTTAAACTACGAAATTGTACACTCTTATCTTCTAAATGAGCTCATTTGAAATGTGATGCCTGCTACAGGTCTCAAAATATTTGGCACGGGGACAAAAAAAAAAAAAAAGAGAAATTTTGAAAATATTCAGCTATTATGAATGAAATATAGGCTCTTGTGATTTGAAAGTCTTTTAGTTTTTATTTTATTAAAAAGTAAAAAAAAAATAAACGCCCCAACATTTCCCGAATTCAGGTTGTATTTTTGCCTGCGTTTAAAAAAATAAATAAATAAATAAAACAATATGGATACAGATAAACCAGAGAATAAATGCAGAAATAAACAGAAGAATAATTACAAGAAATAAAGGGCTAAAATAATATTCAATTTCAGTTTTTCTAATGTTTTTTTTCTTTGCTATGTCAGTGAAAAACAAGATGCTGTACCGAGCCAAAGCGTGTATCCAGATGCAGAAGACAGTCCGCATGTGGCTGTGCAGGAGGAAACACAAACCCAGGTGGGCAGCACTTCCTTTTTTTTCCCAGTGTTTCATAGTGATGGAAAATTGTGGCATACTGTCAGTTACTGCAACAAATCATTTTAGCTCCTTCAGTACAGCATTACATTCATTCCAAGTCTAGCAGGCAACTTTATAAATAAACATTTAAAACACGCAAATATCAAGCTGTTATCATATGCTTATAACACTTAAACATATTAGTATCAGACTGTTTTGATGGAATCGCGTGCTCTCTCTATGCACAATTATTTTAAATAACAAGTTAAAAATTAAACATTGTAACATGTTTTTTTTTTTCTGAAAAAAAGAGGAAAAGTGTTTTTAACATTGATAATAATAACGCAAATCAGCATATTAGAATGATTTCAAATGACATTGATCATGTGTGAAATTTAGTTTTTTTCATTATATTTAAAAATCTTTTTTTAAACTGAGAAATATTTTACAATATTACAGTTCTGACCGTATTCAGTTGATTCATATAAATGCAGCCCCTGATGGGTAAAAGCAATGTCTTTCAAAAACATTTGAGCAATAGTCAAGCTGAAATACATTTTTTGTGGTCATCCTCAATTTGTCACAGATGCTGCATGTCAAACTGTTGGAACAACTGGAATAGAAGTGAAAAACATTAATGTGTGTGTGTTTGTGTGTTAGGATTGATGGGCTGGTAAAGGCACATATCCTGAAGAAGACGATGGAGAAGCTGAATGAGGTGGTGTCTGGACTAAAGGAGGGAAAACAGGAGATGAGCAAACACATGCAGGAACTCGACTCCTCTATCAACGCCCACATACTCAAGATAAAGGTGTGTGTCATAATCCTGAAAAGCCCTGTTCCTCATTTAGTCTATAAGAGCTGCAGATGAAGAACCATATCTTCTCTCTAGAACACTGTAATGAGCCGTATAGACATCGACCATGAGCACCAGGCTCTGGTCACACGCTCGCAGGGGCTGCTCAGCACCATGCAGAAGAAGAAACAGGAGGAGGAGGAGATGGAGCGTCTCAGACGCATTCAGGAGGAAATGGAAAAAGAGAGGAAGAGACGCGAGGACGAGGAGCAGAAGCGCAAACAAGAGGAAGAGGAAAGACGCCTGTGAGTATAAGTTAGGATTAACAAGTGTCGTTCCTAATCCAGATTAATCGTATACCAGCCAGTATTTTCTATAGTTTCAAAAAGTGGATGAGGACCATAAAGTACCATCACACTGTTATTAAAGTATATATGACAATACCCATCAAGTATTAAATTCAATGATGAAAGTCGGAAAGCTGGCATGAAATTAACATTCACCTGACTTTCTAAATGAGGCAATTAGGCAATTAATGAATAGGCGGGGGGTGTCTATAATGAAAATATCATAACTCAGTTCTCCAGTAAAATGAAAGGCTTCTCTTTGATGACATATTCAATCGTTTAGTCTGCTTAATCTCTAAAATGCACAGCTCAGCTGAAGCTTCTATGTGTCTGTTTTAGGAAAGCCGAGATGGAGTTGAAGAGAAAACAGGACGAGGAAGAGCGCAAGAAAAGAGATGAGGAGGAGAGGAGACTGCAGGTGAACTCATCACATTATATCTTCTGTGTTTGCCCTCATGTTACCAGGGTCTACAGCTGTTTGAAAACATATACGCGCCTCCTGCGTTTTTGTGCCAAACATTTGCGTTGGTAGCAGCTGATGCGATCTGTGTTTCAGGCGGAGATGGAGCTGCAGCTACAGGAGGAGAGGGAGCAGGAGACGGCCCGTCAGGCTGTGCTGGAGCAAGAGCGGAGAGACCGAGAGCTGGCCCTGAGGATCGCTCAGAGCGAGGCTGAGCTCATCCCAGAGGAGACGCCAGTAGAAGCTGGACTGCGCAGGTATCTGCTTCCCTCTGAACGCCGCTGCTTCAAGCCACCCAGCTAAAGACTAACCTTCAGGCTAATGATACACAGGGCAATTATTTGAGCCATTTTGCCAGGCAACTTTTTTTCAGCAATGTTGCTTAGACACACCTACTGAGAATGGGTAACAAATTTCTGTCTGGATACTTTAGGTCGGCCGTTTGTGTCTTACCTGGTTTCCCATTGAAAGCAACATTAACTAAAGTTGCCCTGTGTATCATCAGCCTCGGATGTCTACCCAGCAGACCCTACAGATAAACATATCCCATAGAGCAGCGTTTCTCAATCCTGAAATCACTTAAATGCATGGAACGTATAAGTTTGCTTCGAATTGGTTGTCGGTGATGTCCACTTCGCAGGACACATACGTTCGAATAGAACAAACGTCTGAAGCGACACGAGAAACATACGAAAAATGCAGAGCGGTGGGGCGTGAGGACCAGGATTGAGAAATACTGCCATAGAGCAATCTTTCATCATGACTTCAGTGTGCTGAGAAAAAAAACTGTACAAATTAGAGCTATCAAAATTCAGATGTTGCGCTTAAATCTTATCAATATTTGAATAATAATCTCATTTAAAAAGCAGAATTATATTTAGGGGGGAAATTTTGGGCTTCTCTTCTAAGGCCACTAGAGGGCGCATCGAGGAAAAAAATGCAAATGCACACGTATTCAAAGCAATAAAAAAACACACATAATTTTAATAATGCTTAAACAATTTGAAACGAATCAGCCTCTTGTATGTACCGAACACCAATAACAAAGAGACTTTTACATGACTTTCTAAACAGAGTGCAGCAGTGATAGTTTTGGTTTCAGTTGGAGTCTAGTGGGTTCAACTGGATAGGATAACAAAAACATTCAAATACGACAACATCGTCATCAATTTTCTTTCCAATTTCCAAATATTCAAAATTAAAATTTTAGTTTGACAGCCCTAGAAGTGAATTACAATACACGTACTGTAGCAATATGAGTGTTTCTTGTCATGCAGACAGTCAATCATACAGCTGCAGGAATGTTCTAAGTTCAATACAAGTTTACCTTAAAACTACATATACTATAACACTACTAGAAAAGTGTCTATAAAAGAGTCACATTATAAATGCAGTGCAACCCGTTTTGCTCAAATAATACAAATCTTTACTAACGAATTTAAAATAAATGCTATTCTGTTGAACTGCGTATTCTTAAAAGATTGTGAAATGTTAAGCATAGTTTTCAACAATTATTGATAACACATTATTTATTTGGTAACCCTTTTACAGTAAGGTGTCATTTGTTAACATTAGTTAATGTATTAACATGAATGATTAATGAACAATCCATTTATTACTCAGTTTATTCATCTGTGTTAACGTTACATCATAAAAATACATTGAAAAAAAAACATTGTTTGTTAATCTTAGTGCATTAACTAATAACATTAACAAACAACTTCTGGTTTTTGATAATGCATTAGTAAATGCTGAAATTAACATGAACTAAGATTAATAAATGTTAATAAACTTGAATATCACAAAAATGTCAAACATAATTTGATTTCTCTTTCTTTGACCCCCTTGTCTTGAACTTGGAACATTCCTAGAAAGTATTAATGGTGGTGGGATATTGTTTAATTAACGGTGGAGGCTTTGATTAGTTTCTCCGTCACTCAATTTAATGTACTTCATGTCTGTTTTCACAGTGTTGCACCACCACCACAAAAACTCAAGAGCTTGACCATGTAGGTTACATTTTTACTGTCTCCTGTTTAAATCTTTATTCATCATTTCTAGTTCAGTTTAAAAGCAGGTCTTTGTAAACTTTTTCCATTGAGCACCATGGGTTTGAAATGGATCTAGCTTGCAGTCAGAATGTGGAGTGTTTAAAATCATAGGTCAACGTCAGAGGTCTGTTTGGAGTCATCAGCAGACATATTTACTGTAGTTCAGAACAGTAACTCTGTAGCAGATTATTTGATCCTAGTTAGTCAAATGCACAAATGGAAAATCCAATGAGCATTGTACTGATGCCATATACTAACATGTGCCATGGTCCAATAATCATGTCCTTTAGGGAGGAAATGGCCAAGGAAATGTCTGATCTTCTGGCTCGGTGGGTAGAAGGGTTTGTTTTTGGAACTACAGATGAAAAACAACCAGAAATCAAAACATGATCCACTAAAATGAAAACAAAATGACGTTGTTGAAGTATGAAACTGCATAAAATTTGAATCATTCTCATCGCATTCAGTCCAATCACAATATTTCAGTAATTTCACATAATTTTTTGTAAATCAAAATGACTCCCGTCACTTGTTCTTTTATTTCTTCTGTCTGTGAATGAATGTTCCTTCCTTGCCATTTATTTAATGCTGATATGTCCTTTTTTCTTTTTCTGAGATTGATTTCCTTTTATTGCTATTGTTTACACCAGATCTGTAGCCATGTTTAAATAATATTGTTTATTAGCATGTGATTGATTGTTTTAAAACTGAAGGGGCTTTGTAAATTTAATTAATTGCATGTGACTTTTTAGATTTTAATTGTTAAGTTGAACGCGGTGTTGTTTTTGTACCTTGAAAATTGTATCGGTTGTGTAACTGTATATGTTTGTTGTGGCTTCAGAGCTCCACAGGTGACTGCCACAAATGCTCAAGCTGATGTGAAGAAATTTGAACTCAGCAAGTGGAAATACGCTGAATTACGGGACGCTATCAACACATCCTGTGGTAAGAAAGTTGTTTTCATGACCAAAAACATATCATATAATTGCTATAAAAAAATTTTTTTTGTTACTTACACATTATCATCTTAAAACCTAATTCTCTATTGATAGGTAAAACTGTGGGTAATGTAGATGTTCCAATTTTGTTTTTCCAATATCCATCTAGACATCGAGTTGTTAGCTGCGTGTCGTGAGGAGTTTCATCGTAGACTGAAGGTTTATCACGCGTGGAAGTCAAAGAACAAGAAACGCAACACTCAGGATGAGCAGAGAGCACCAAAAGCCGTCATGGAATATGGTAAGGAAAAACACCACTGGAGATCTCCTTTGAAAACTGAGATTGAGATAGGATGAAATGCAAATTAGATAGTGTAGACAGAAATAATTTTTGTGTTGGGTTTTTTTAATAGTTGACATAATTGGAAGCCAAAGCTTTATAGGTGAGTAAGGCCAAAAAATAAACCAACAGCTGACTAATTCCCAAAACATAACTAAAGGACGTAGCGAAATGCAAAGAGAAAAAAATCTAATATTTAGCCTAACTCACTCACTTAACAAAGGCAATAGAGAACGATATTTACAATAAACAAAAAATCCCGTTCCCTGCTGCTTTCCTAACCATTTTAAATACTGTACTGTATGTTTTAAAAGAATATTATGCTTAACAAAGCTAGGTTTACTTGACCACAGTAAAAACAGCAATATTGTGAAATATTATTACAATTGAAATTACAGTTCTGTGTGAATATCTGTTTTATATATATATATATATATATATATAATTTAATTAATGTTGAAAACTTTTGTGGAAATTGATACTTTTGTTTCTTTAATAGTTGAATAATATAAGTTTTGCTGGCTGGTTGATGCCAAATTTTACACTCTGGAGATGTTTTTTGTAAAAATATTGACACACACACACACACACACACACACACTATTAATGCTTTTGTTGTCATTCCATTGTCCTCCTGCAGCCCAGCAGAACCCAGTTGTGCCTGTCGTGCCCCGGCAGCAAGAGATCGTCATGAACAGACAGCAACGCTATTTTCGCATTCCCTTCATCCGACCAGGAGACCAATACAAAGACCCTCAGAACAAGAAGAAAGGATGGTGGTACGCACACTTTGATGGCCCTTGGATTGCAAGACAGATGGAGCTGCACCCGGATAAACACCCCATTTTGCTGGTGGCAGGTCTGATCTACTTTCACTCTCGTCTTTTTCTTTGATTTGGAGATGTCAGTTGATTGCGGTTACCATTTCCCACAGCACAACTTTTCCCTTAAGAGCAGCTGGTTGTTGTCAGGAATTTGTGTTTCTGATAGAGATACTCCGTATATTGGTAACTGCATCAGTTTTTTCAAAATAGTAAAATAATGAGACTCATTGCATCAATACTTTTTGGTTGAATTGTTTTAAATGCCAACCTTTACAGTTGAGTGTATTGAGGAAAGTCTTTCAGATCCTTCTCATTTTTATTATGATATATTATATACAGTATAATTGAAAATAATACTGTGTAGTAGGTAAATGAAGCTGTTCATCAGTTTTAGATGGGTTAGAAAGGGTTATGTTCACACTGCAAGCGTAAGTGCTCTATTTTCATTCAATGCTCATATATAATTGCTTATTTTACTTTTTTCGAATTTGGCTAATATTAGTTACCAGTCTGAACAAATGATGGTCCTCAACTGACCCGTACTGTATGTGAAAAAGAACGATAACAATATGGCATAAAGCACACTTAAGTAAGTGTTTCTGCCTTTATTTATAAGCAGATGTGCAGTGAAAGCCAGCGAAGAAGGGCAAAGATGGGGAAATTGAGTGCGAAGTATTTAAATATTTATGTTCAGCCACTTGTGTTTAGCTTGTGGAGCTGTCACTGTAATATTTAGTTTAACACCTCACTTTCTCTCCACAACTGTCTTGTCACGTTCACTAAGTGATCAAAGAACTACTGTTATGTAAAATGATAGCCGTCAAACTCAAAAAGACTCAAGGGAACCGAAACGTTTTACGTTTGTAGCTGTTTAAATACTGGCAAGTATGAATAGATGATTTTAGCCAGTATATTACTTAATGTTCAACGTCTGTGTTTGTGTTGATAGGCAAGGATGATATGGAGATGTGTGAGCTGAGTCTGGAGGAGACTGGTTTGACTCGGAAACGTGGTGCTGAGATTCTGGCTCGCCAGTTTGAAGATTTCTGGGAACGCTGTGGAGGCATTCAGTACCTTAAAAATGCCATCGAGAGCAGACAGGCCCGACCCACGTACGCCACTGCCATGCTGCAGAGCATGCTCAAATAAACATACACGCATCACTGCCATGCTGCCGGGCATGCTCACAAACACACATACATACATACATCACAGCTCTAGTTCCATAAGGGAATCTGCCAACTCCTACATAACCAGCACTGACTTTCATTTAGTTTTTTTGTTTGTTTTTTAAGTCTTTTAATATTCTTTTCGGTTTTTAGTCTTTTGAAGTAATTTTTGTTTTGTTCTTTTTAAGTACCATCTCATTTGTTCTGAATTTATTTGAATATCTGGTGCGTTGAATCATCTCATTGATCTTTAATTGCTGTTCTTGACAGTGTAATTGCCTCTAAACTGCCTCTTAATATGATTTACTTTTAATGTAATATTTTTGCCATGATATATGATGAACATCAGTAATCCATAAATACTTCACTGGCATTGTTCCTTGAGAGAAATTCAACAGTCTCTTCCTAACGTTTGAATCAATCTCACGTTGAAATAAAGATCCTCCTTGACTTGCAGATGTAAATACTGATATTGTTCAGCACTTTACACTTTTCTGAGTTTTGTTATTCACTGTGAGTTTAACCGCTTGCATAAAGTATTTACAAAAGCTACAATAGAGTAAATACAATAACTCTGGTAAGTAATGACAACTAAATTATGACTTTGAATGAAAAACCTTTAATAAAAAATAATGATTTTAATAATACGATTTGGTATTCTTGTGATATTTTTATTGTCCCTAAGTCAGCGATGATGGTTGCTTTGCAAATGATGCAATATGATACACAACAAGGCTTGGGTTGTAATTGTCACAGCAGACCAAATATGTGTAAGAGCAATATGCAAATCATATACAAAATCAATATTTGTATGAAACGAAACAAGGTACCGATGTAGGTGTGAGATCTCCAGCTAAATAAAGTTGCCTGTTTTCTTCCAACAAGCACAGTCAAGTCAGCAGACCAGTAGAGTTGGTGTACGTGAATACAGCAACTGCATTTACAAAAATACATCTAGAGTTATGGGATTCTATTACATTTCACAATATAAAAACAATGATAAAAATATAGATTTAATATAGTACAAACAACTATGTCACTGTGAAATATGTTGATGAATATTGTTAACTTTAAAATTCAAAAAAGTGATGCTATTTACTGTAATTCAGAGTTGCCCGGGGACATCACTAACATTTCTCTGGATTTAATGTTACACTATACATTGGTACCAAAATTGGTTTATATTACTTATGAAGTAACTTTTTTTTTTCTTTTGTAACATTTGTTGTTCTATAGCATTCAAAGAGTATTTTCAACGAAGTTCTTCTTTTCACAAGACAACCATGCTAAAAAACTAAAAAAAGTATCCGCTATGAGTGTGATTAATAATTAAGACAATTAATAATTATTACACACCAAAACAATTATTAAAATGATGTTCCATACTATGAGAGTTTTTGAACAGTGTGAAACTTGTGTTTTCATTGTAATTAAACACAAGAATAATTTTCTCATCGTGAGGAAACCCATAATGCTTTCTGTCATGTGAAAACATTTAACCAGCTAATTTCTTGATGTTCTCATAAGAACAACGGGTTACATAACCAGGTTGGCTCTCCATCTGTTCAGGATGTTTGGCCACTCATTCTACAGCCTTCGTAAGTTTAGGGATCATGGGAAGTCTTTTTAGATGTCTTTTAATGGCTGGATAAACACCATTGGAAGACAGCATGACTTGACGACCCACCTCTGTTAAAAGAGAAACAAGTTGTCAATCATATATCTTAAATTAGACCAATCTATTCATTTATGTAACTGACTTAGTCCAGTCTAGTAAATAGTTTAAAGGTGCCATAGAATGCATCGAGAGAATATTTTAAATTCTTCTCTGATATGTACATAGAAGGTATGTAGCTTAGGTAAGGGGAAAAAATGGCCAGAAACGGTTTTACAGGTCCATT
>JAUCMU010000104.1:8901780-8912784 GCA_032275025.1 Enteromius treurensis
CTTCGCTCTTCTTTATGCTTTCTTTATGTATTATAGAAGTATCGGATCGGGACTCGGTATCGGCAGATACTCAAAATGACTCGGACTCGAGGGCAAAAATACCTGATCGGGACATCCCTACTTTATATCACGCATTTGTGACTTTATATCTCACAATTTTTTATTCAATTAAAAAAAAAGTTTAGAAAAAGACAGCTTTTGCATGTTTTTAAGCATAAGGAAGGTCAATTTGAAGTTCAAGGTGTATTGAAAAAAAAAATATATATATATATTTATGTATATGTAATATACTTCTGTAATATACCACACTTCTCAGAAAGCCCCCCTCCAAGAATCTATTCATTTTATTTAGGCTTTTTTATTATTTTTGATAGATTATGTTTTCACAGTTTGAGGATTAGGCTAATGTAAAGTCTCAATGAATTCCCCGAAACAATTTTTTTCTTATTTTCATCAAGCAGAAGAATTTAGTAATTTAAAAGTCTAAACAAAAAGTATTTCTAGCAGCTGAAGCTCTGAGGTCTTTATACAGCCCATAGCCCCCCATGTGTCCTATCTGTCTTTAGTGAATGTCTTCATTGTCTTCAGCACTCACTTCCCGTCTCTCTTTGCCGTTCTCACTTGACCCCTTTCTTTGCTGTGTTCAGGTGGCGTTACATCTGCGGCCCATCCAGTCCCTGCCTGTGCACCAGAAACCGCTGGTCTTCGTCCTGAACTCCCCTCAGCCCGTCTTCTGGAAGCTTCGGACAGAGAAACTGGCCTCAGGAGTCAAACGCATCTTCCATGTGAGTCCGAGTTGCTTTATGACTCTCAAACCATCTCTCTATCACGTCCCTGTCTGTCTCCCCATCCTCCCCAGCAACGCTTCTTAGCCAACTCCATCCATATTTTCCCTGTAATGAATATTCAGATTCATTCCAAATCAACAGGCTTCTTTAAACACACAATTCATTTACACTCTCTTTGGCTCGTCTTACCATCCTCAAACAAACTTCTCCAGTCTCCTGTCAGCAGAGGTCTTACTCACTCAAAGATGCATTCAGGTGTGTGTACCCAAAGGAAATACAAACATGCTCACACACACACACACATCCGTACACACGTAAACACCCTCCTTGCCAACACAACCATCTTTTAGACAGAGGCTTGTGTAATTGCATCTGGCACAGGCTCACAGGTTTATATTGACTGCTGTAGTCTGTGGATGTTCACCACATTGCCTGACGGATGTTTGGTGGCGAGACAGTGTCAAAGTTTATACTCTAGTTGTGGCTTCGCTCTGTTTCCCACTGCTTTACCCATCGATTTCACCACAGAAACACTGAAATACTTGTAGTTTAATTCTAGTAGTTTAGTTCTTGGCTAGGCATCAACTTTGTATCAAATGTTTTATTAATGAGTTACATTATTAAGTTATTAATCTGAATAGTATGGTTTAGATTATTTAGTATAATAAAAATAAATAACATTTATATTGAGATTTCTGACTTGATTGCATAATTTTGTGTCTTTGGAAACAACAAAGTCTCCTGAGATCTCTATTGAAGATCTAAAGAAGACGTGTGAAATGACTGGGAAAAAATCTAAGCAGCATGGACAGCCTCGTTTATGAAACACAAGCAGAGCAGATTTTTGTAAATTGTTTGTAGTACCAACAGCGTAGTTTGGGGATAGACGTATACCCTCAATAGCTATGTTTACATGTACACAATAATCTGTTTATAATTGGATTGATGGTTCAAATGGATTGAAAGTACTACATGTAAACACTCCAGTCGAGCTCTTTGAGCTTGATCTGAATGAAATTTGGTGGCAGATTATAAATAATCTGAAAACTTGTAAATGGACGGTTTTTGGATTTGAAAAACGAAACAAAAAACATAACAGATCATAAAGGAAATAGGTCAAATATTTGACTAATATAACGTACAGATTATTAGTTGGCATGTATAGAAATTCCTAAAAATCTTAATGCTCCATCTTTCTTCTACAGCTACTTTTTGTTATGATAATCGTTTCATTGCGGTGTCGTGTAATATGAAAGTAATGATCTGTTAACGTGTCTGTAAGATTACAGTTTTTAACACTCATTTGAACACTCACAACAAGAAAATTGTGTAAATTCAAATATGTTTTCTTTTCTCATACATCCAGTAAACATACAGTTTGCCTTTTTAAAGATTCACACAGATGTTCATACATTTGTTATATAAATGAGCACATTGTTATCTATTGTTATGTATTCGTTACTCACAAATATATTATAGACCAGTGAGATCAGTGACTAAGATCCTCCCTGACAACATTATTGTTTTCCAGCCAACCTGTGAAAGAGCACAGAGTAACTTCACTTCGCTTTACCCTAAAATAACAAGATGACAAGATCCAGGGCATTCCTCGCTGCACTGAGGGAGCTCAGAGGAGAGCTGGAAGGGGTTGAAGTAAAGAAAGCCACCCCCTGAACGGCCGACCATATTTAGTCAGGAGAGCACTGGGCTTAATGAGAAAATGAAAGTGGGCTGCTCAGGATCTATGATCATAAGCATCGCTATCCGGGATGGGAAATGAATTTTTTACCCACTAGCCAAATGCAAAAATATTTTTAGAATATAATTTTTGTTGCAATACTGAATAATATAGCTGCAAAATTGGAGAAAAGGCATTCGATTAGAAGTTATTTTTGCATTCACACTGTCCTTGGTCTTGAAAGTGGAGTCACACCTTTTTTGGTATTATTGCAAACATAGCTTAAAATTTCTCAGTAAATAAAAGGATTTAATGTTTTATGGATTTTTTGTTCATCTATGGCATTTTCTTCAGGGTTATTTAAATATTATTTATATATTGTACTGTTGTACACTTTATTTATTTAATTGTATTTATTTTGTTATTGTTTTATTCTATTATGTTTATATTTATTTATATATTTATATTTAGCCTTAATTATTATTTCTTTATTTTTATTATTTTCTTTATTTTTATTTTTTTTGCAATTGTATTATTTTCATTTGGTTGCTAAGCCAACATTTCTTTTTTGCATTTAATTTTTGATCTAATATTTGTATAATTTTTCCAGCTTTATTTTAATTAATGAAAACAATTTGTAATAGATTTAGTTATCGTTAACTATAACAACACTGCTTCTATGGGCTACCTGCAACCAATTAAGTTGCCAGCTTTTTTTCCTCGTTTTGTTTTACCCCTGCTGCTGTCTATTATTGTTGGTCGGCACTCATTTAATGGCTTGTGAAATGTCTGGGAATTGACATTGTAAATTGGTGGCTGTCACATTAGTCCGTCTGTACAGTAGGAATTAGACATAACAAACAAAAATAGGCATTTTTGCGTTCTTTTACATGGACCTGAGATTCGTTTGAATGCCATATAATACAAACATCTGCAGACGCTGCACACCTCTATTACTAAATGAGAACTTTTTGTAAAGGCCAACCTGAAACAGATCATCAGCAACTGTGACAGTTAAATAAATTACGCACCTGAACACCCACATTTGGCTGGGAACTGGTGTAAATTTCCCATATGTCCCTATCACTTGAGAAAATCGCAGTGCATCGAGAGCAAGAGGCCTCACTGATTTAACGGTCACACTCTTCCTCTTCCTGTGTACACTGTAAATACCTTTATGTAGCTAGCAGTTCTATGCAATAATCATTTTCAAATGTGTTTTTAAACCGTAGCATTCCAGAGGAATGTAGTGCCAAGAGCCACTATTATTACCATCTGTGTGGACAAGTTCCCCTGCTTATGTTGTGAATGCGGATGTATAGTGACTCAAGAGTGTTCTCTTTGTGTGAGTCAGTCCACTTTGACCACGTTAGATTCGATCTTTCCTCCAAAATTCAAAACGCTTGTCATTCATCACCTGGGTGTGGGAAGGACTACTTATTCTATAAAACTGCCCCTCTATAAAACATATTTCAGTCTTGTTGCATGGCAAAAACTGAACACAGAATGAAACCAAACCACAGTAAACCACGTTTTTGGGGGGTTTGTAACCAAGGCTTGGGTTTCAGATACTGCTGAGATTATGAATAAGAAAAATTTAATATTGGGCTAGACCGCAAATTGAGTTATTTCCTGTAGAGACAGGATGTATTCTTATGTCGGCTTCATATAATTTCATGCAGACAACTACAGGCAAAATATATCTCGGAGAAGAACGTGCTGAGGTCATCCTTGGACGTTTATTAGCAAGGCAACACTCCTGTAAATGTCTGGATTTGTATGTAGTACTATTAAATATTACATTTATGCTTTTGGCCGAGCCCAAGGCAATATATGAGAAAAGAAGAAGATTGCGTTTGCAACAGATACTTCAGCAGGTAGCAGTGATTTGGCCAAGACAAATCCTCAAAGCGCTCATAATAAATATGATTGACTTGTTAAATGCAAGCTGAGTGACTAAAATACAGTATTACAGATATGCCTGCCTTCTTTGATACCTTATACTGTCTAGAGCAGTTTCACATGTTTCTTTTGTGGGTAAGGCAATCCCAAAATAAAAGGATATGTCTTTTTGTCTTTATAGCGATCATACTAATGCAAATTATATCAACGGATGCACCACATATTTTCAGACAGTAAACTGCAGTGTGTAGCGCTCAAAGAGAGAGAAAGTGAGAGAGTCTTATATATTGCACCGCATACAATTGACATGCTACATTAAAGATATTCGTTTGTAATTATTTTGCCATTACAAACAAGCAGAAGCCCAGCTGGTTCCTACAGTAGTGGGTGTAAATTATGCACATCTTGCTAATGAACAGTAAATGTGACATAACCTTTAGTGTAAATAACATTTATTGCTGTTTGTACTTGGTATAAATAGTATGCACTGCTAAGTAGGGCTGCATGGTTATGACAAAAATCCTAATTTTGGATTTATTCTTGGAATTGTAATTGCAATTATTAATGAATATCTTTACAATTTACATTGAATGATGTTTATACAGGACCATTGCTTGAAACAAGCACATGCCATATAAGAAGCTAAAAACAACTGAAAAAACCTTTCTATAGTATTAAGCCTCAAGTGCGAAAATTAAATAAAATCAAAATTATACAACATTATGCAATATACAATTAAAATAATGCAAAAACCCTTAAGATACCCTTAAGACACATTGTAAGCACACAGAATAACATAAGTTGATTTTGAACAATTAATTGCCGCTTTGAACGATTATGTATTTGTGCCATCTACTGTATAATTGTAATGCGATTAGAAATGTATTAATTGTGCTGCCCTACTGCAAAGGGAATACAACCTCTGCCTAAAATGGCATATGAAAAAAGAAACATGTTAATATCAAACTATTAGTGTTAACTGTAAACGTTAATAAGTGTGAAGCTTTCAGTGTTGCTTTGTGTAATATTGGTGCCGAGATACTGGCCATTTCGGGATTATTGGCTTTTGTTCCATTACGGATTTGTGCAAAACTTTGGCGGTATTTGATAAATGTCGATAAAAAGGTATTGCAAAATGATATTGTTTCCATTAATCAATGTTATGTGACTAAAACATAACCTTTTGCCTCTCGCAACAAGTCATGGCAATGTATTTTGGCAAGATTTGATGGATTTGGCATATATATACAAAGGAGATGTATAGGTGTATCTCTTTACAGAAGCAGCAAGGAGGGATACTGCAGAAACGTACGTGATGCGGCTGGACTAAACACAAGCATCAACCGAGTGGCCGCAAACAGCTTCAGTTTCCGTATCAGAGCTGCACTGCTCCGCTAGCCTGGCTTCAGTGACTTTAAAGCTCATACGAGCTTAGTCTGGCCAAGCTGCCTTACTACCCCCCTTGAGAGAGGCAGGCTTTACCTGCGTCCATCAGATGCCTCTGTATACTACTGGACGAATCTACAACCAATCAGAGCACTCATTACGATGACGTATGCGTATAGCGACGGAACCTGAAGCCACCGTAACCAATTGTAGCTAGCTTCATTAAAGCAGTAGGAAAATGTCTTAACTTACTTTAATTACTTCTGCTCCATTTTCAAAGAAAAGCTGTCATGGAAATTTCTCAAAACAGCTGCAACAGCAGAGTCGAACGATTGTTGCTGCTCGGTACACGCCATGTTTGAAAACCGGTATGGTCGCAGAACTGCCCGTCATTGCCACATCCCGCCTCAGTCGTGCCGGAGAGGGCCTGTTTCCATTGCAGCATAATTTATTCGAGCTTAAAAGCTTTTTAATGATATTTGGGAGTTTTTTCAAAATGTACATGTTTCCGTTGAATTTGCGCATTTTGTAGGGTGATGAAACGTGGCTAGATAGGCAAAAGCAGTTTATGCCGACTGATTGCACATATTAGACACTTGACTCTCTACATTAGCTTCAGCACTGGCCCCAATAGTGGACAGTCTCTTAATTTTGACTGATAGCACAGAAATCCTTGTGCCTTATGTGAGCTGATGATGTGATCTGTTGGCCCTTTCGTTGCAAATGGGAACTTTACTTCTCAAACCCCATGTCTCCTGGAACATCTTAATAATGAGTCAGGACTGCGAAAACAGACCTGATCCCATTGTTGAGCTGTCAGCACGAACCTCCAGCCCTTTGCTTCACATCTTCTTTTTGCTCTTGGCTTTGATTTTTATTAACCCAAGTCTCATGATGACATCATCTGAATACACACACAGCCCTCACAGTTAGTGTGAGATCAGCCAGGGCAATGAGCTCACACTTTTACAAGAAGAACCTCCTTACCAGGCATCCTGACACACTGACAGAATTCATCCTTTTTGTTGAGCAGCTCACACACAGACACACCCTGTTCAATGCCGGAACTATTTCCGGCTCGGCTCGGCGCTCAGTGAAGTGAAGTCAGTTCCAGCACATAGCTGCAGCAGATGGCTCAAGAGTGTGTAGCATCAGAGCCAAGTCTTGTGCGATTTTGTTTAAAACTTACAAACATGGCTGGAGAAGAAGCAGAGGGTTTGCATCTGCTCATGTCTAGGCACAAATCAACCTGTAATGTTACGCGCTGTGTGAACTCACGCTCTCGCTTCCTCGGCTGAGGACACGGGCTCGGAAGGCAGGACACGGAGGCAGAACTTAGAAATAACTGATATTTTAATTAAACAAGAAAAAGCAAAGGAAAATGCGGAGAGCTACGCAGAGCTTCACGCGTGCACGGACAAAACTCTAACGACACATGACAAGAACTCAGGAAGACAAGCCTTAAATGCACGACACTGATTACCAAAATACACGACACCTGGGAAGGACAATCACACACTAAGGGCCGGGGCGGGGTTACAGAGTGACAGGAGAACACGAGGGAGACTGAATAAAAACAAAAACACAGATCACGAAGACATGGAATGCCTGGTGGGCGTGACACATACTGTATGTAATTATTCTGTTATTTCTTTGAATAAATTATGATGTGTATAATATTTTTAATGTCCCGATAGAGCAATATAAATGTTTAAATGTTTCAAATTTACTAACATTACGGTCTACATGCAAAATGTTATGTATAAATTAATATTTAATTTAACAAACATTTCAATCATTATTTGCTTTAATGCCGTTAACGAAATCATTGTTGAAACATTTACAATTAGCCTACTGCACGAATAAAAGCAAAACTATAACAAAATTATAAAGCAAAAAATAAATATTGAAACAAGGCAAATAAAGGTATTTTTGTAAACAAGCATAAATATTTATTAAGATTTAAGAATGAGCACTTTGTAAATACCACGTTCTATTCATGACTTGCAAAAACAAATGTTTTCAATCGCGTCCACAGACTTTAGCTGTCGCTGCGCCTAGTGTAAACTCACCTATCGAGAGAAACCAAAGCAACCTTTGTATTCGATCACAGGCCTTCTGCTCCTTGAGTTCTCTCCAGCGTTGGAAAGCTGATACGATATTTACACGGGTCCTACTTGCCTTATCACTTTAATGATCACTTATTTTATTTCAAAGTAATTGCTTTAATTTTATGTTAAGTGTTAAATGTACCATATGCATCAGACGTTTAGCCAACGTTCTGTCTCTCCTCAACCACCACCAGTGTGCAACATCACACCAGCTACAGGTGGAGAGGAGAGAGAAATACTAGAAGGTAGAATAATAGAAGGTATTCACAACAGGAATTTCCATTAACTAATTTTCTTTTGTTTGGGCCAAATACAATATTTAATCTTTTTTTTTTTTTTGGTTTGGTGCAGTTCGCGTTCACACTGCCCTTTTTGCAAGTGAACCACAAACTGTAAACAAAACAACACTTGTGCTTGAGGTTATCCATTCATCAGTTCATCCATTCAACCGTACCGGATTTCAGAGGCCACTTGTGCTTATAGAGGGCATACTTTTGAAAAACATCTTAACCTACTTTCAGTACCATTCATTTAGTCACTTTTCACCATGTTATGTTTCTCTGTAATCTGAACCATTAAGCGGATTCCATATATTCAACATCATCTGCTTACTTACGTAAAATCTGCTAGTGATTGCTGAATTTGATCTTTTAAACGTTATTGTTTAAATATATTTTAAAGTTTAAGTTTGTTTCACCCAGTTTAGTTGCACTGTTTAATGATTGAAGTATTTCCGGAGTTGCTTAATATGGATTTCAAATGGCCAACATTTGCATTTGCGTCTAAATATTCGTGATTGGTGTTTGGTGATCATGTAATCTGTTAAAAAAAAAAAAGTAAAAAAAAATTGACTACAGCAAATTTAAACTGCTTTATAGCAGAGTTTTTATTTTGATTATATTTGCATATTATAAAGCGCCACATAAATAAAGGTGACTTGACCCTGTGATGGATTGACTAGTACGGATGCTTGTTCACTCTGTTTCATTCTGTGCCGTGTAACAAGGGAGAAGGAGAAGATAAATAGCATATCTAGGCCATATTGCCTTTGAATGGGTGGCATTAACATGTTCAAAGGATCAGAATAAGGATTATAGGATCTTTTAGTATCATAAACAGTATACGTCCCTCTGCGCCATTGTAAGGAACTTGTTCTATGGATGAACTTCATGAAATAATAGGCGAGTCACGGGTGTCTATAGCCAAGCTTTATAGCCACAGGGTCTAAAATAACACAAACATGTTTTTTTTGTTTACTTTCGATAGTCAACATGCTTTTATACTGTACTAACTGTATCCCTACCCCTAACCCCTCATAGAAAATGCAGATTTTTTTTTACATTTCACATACAGTATATTTAATTTAGTATAATTTATAAACTTATTCCTCATGGGAATAAACACACATTTGAAATATATGTAAAGAACCATGCTTTACCGCTGTAGTTGTACCATGTCTGACATGAGAAACTTGCATTTGTATGCCGCTTTGGTCTGGATATGCAGTCACAAAGACACAGAAATATAACCGCACAATAAATATAACAGACACACTACTACATAATGCACTAGATTTGAAACCTGCACTGAATATGTAGACAACAACATATAATGTCACTCTCCAAGGTTACTGCTTTGAATAAATAAATGAAGAAAGTGTTAAATATACCATGTAGTTCTGTTTTATGAAACACTGCAGACTGTACAGCATGTCTTTTTATTAAAAGTGTCTTTTTGTTAAAACAAGGATGTGAGTTTTTGTCATTGGGGCAAACTGTATCTATTTTTTTTAACTACTCTTATAATCTCAGACAAATAAAGCCAAGAAGATTGTGGGCTCGAAGACACAACTGATGCATGTGGTTCTCTTTTGCTAATTTGCAATGAGCATGCTTTGTTTGATATTGGGTTGGAGATCTGATTTGAATTGGTAACAATGTGAGGAAACATATGGCTGAGCATACGTGTATGCATATGCATTCAGGAAAGACACATCTCAAGCCAAGTAAAGGCGCCAGACTTGCTGCGGTCTGGTTGCTTTGACTCTCTAATCCTTTTTGACATTGGCATCTTTCTGACATGTGTCCTCTGTCTTTCTTTAACTTTAAACTTGCTGTCCCTCACACTCACAAGTTTTCAAAAACTTTGAGAGACTAGAACACCTGGATGTGTTCACAGTGCAAATTACAGGCAAATTGTACTTTGGCTTTAAAGCAAAACATATATTCTGGAGTTTGAATGGATGCTGCACATGCTGCAAAAAATTTATTTGTGTATATAGGACAGAAGAGAGCACAGTTTTGAAACTGAAGGTTCCATATTTATTAAATAATGGCCGTTGCAGTCTATTGATCATTGCTTTTAATGACTACAATGCCATATCATAATTGTGAGGATTTTTTTACAGGCCTACCTTTAAACTACTTTGAATTAACGATTCCCTTGAAAGTGACCTTTTTTCTCTCTCTGATAATTTTGTTATGTTTTGACAAAACATACTTTTCTAAGCTCTCAAATAAAAGGCCACTTTAAGTATACTACTGAAAAATGCACTTTGCAATGCTGTCAAATTATTTTAATTTAAAGTAAATTTTAAAGCCATTATATATATATATATATAAATGGCATCAAGATATATTTTTCATCATTAATCAGTAACTACAAAGGGACAGATGACTAATGCACTTTTAACATTCTAGTTATTACTATTAACTAACAAGATATTGCACTCAGTTGAAAGTGGTAGTTCACTAGAAGTTATCACATTTCCTGATTTTGCTGACTTTAATGTGTTTCTTGGTCAACATATTTTGTTGACCCTGGATCAACATTTTAATTCAAAAATGTAAAAAAAATCTAAAACTTCTCTACACCTAAACCTAAGCTTTCCCATGAGTAATGTTTAAATACTAATGTGTAAGCCCCAAATACTGATTGTAAGACTAAACTTCAGGTGAAACACACCAAATTTAAAAAATAACGGAATGCATAGCTGATATAAAACATTGGATGACAAGTAACTTCTTATTGTTAAATTCTGACAAAACAGGTATTTCAAGTGTGCACGCTTCCTCATAATTTGGTAAGTTTAAGAAGTAGATAGCGGGTTTGGCGTGCTGTCCAGGGAGCGGGCCGGGAG
>JAUCMU010000104.1:8912884-8945446 GCA_032275025.1 Enteromius treurensis
CACTAAGGGCCGGGGCGGGGTTACAGAGTGACAGGAGAACACGAGGGAGACTGAATAAAAACAAAAACACAGATCACACGGACATGGAATGCCTGGAGGGCGTGACACAACCCAACTAATTCAGCTCAGCTACTTCAGGGTCGATGAAATTAGTTTTCATAAAAAAAAAATCTATCATACAATGACATCAGTAAATCTCTTTTTAATTTATAAATTTAAAATGCAACAAAGTCATGCATATCAGGGTTTTACAACTGTCTTATTATCATAATTGAAAAAAAAAAAAACAATTTAAAGAAACACTGAATAGCTCAAGTTTAAAAATAATTTTAGATTTTGAGATGAAAGAAAATGTGATGTTTACTTTTGTAAAAAAATAGTAGAAAGGTGTATCAAAACCCACATGAAAGAGTACTTTTTCTAAGAACTTGGTACATTTTCAATTACGTTTTGAAAATATTTTTTCTTCTCTTTATTTTTCATTGACCCTGCAACCAGGTTTCTATATCTCTGGCCCTCGAAGTTGGCACGCACATTTTTACAGTTGAATAATGGCTTTATAAGGCTGGTTGTCTGTGGATAAGCTCTGCCAACCCTTGTTTTTTGGTTCCAGCACTTGGAGGTCCAAAGAGGCAGATGGGAGTCCTGGAGTCTGAGCAGAAAGCTGGTTTTGGCTGCTTTGTATACATCACCCGGACCTAAAACAAAAGCCCTGAAATCCAAACATCTCATTGTAAAACCCAATCCCTGTGACGCCATTGCCAATTTACCGCCAGTCGTGAAAGAGCCTGAAGGGGGACATGGGTGGATGCTTGTATATCAGAATCATCTTGAAACAAATATTGTTTTTGTCTGAAGGAGACCAGAAAAGTTGGCGTATGTTGTATTTTCATTGCTGGTAGTCTGGATGGGATATTGGTATCTACAATACACTTTCTTGGTCAAGTGACTTCACTGCCAAGCTTTGTTGGTTAAGCAACAAGATGTTTAACTAAAATACACACCAGCTATGCGTAAGTTAAATCTTACTCTGGTTTTAAAGTAAAGGAGGACATTACGCCCTTAACTTACTTGAACTTTGTTAATGTCATATTATGCAACTACATATTCATTTACAGAGAGCCTGAAACGTATTCAGGCTGTTTTGGTCGCCACTGACTTCCATAACATTTTTCTCCTATTATGGAAGTCAATGGTGACCCATGGTTACAAAATGTCAAATTGCATGGTGCACAAGAAGGCTACTATGATCTTTCTGGTCTAAGCTGTGGTCTTCAGCAGGGTCTTGTTAAATTGGCGACTGTGTTCGATCTGGCAGATTTTTATGAAATGATGGCGCAACATTCAAAAAAGTTTGTCTGTTGTAAATTTGTTGCTCATTCTGTATTTGCCAAGTGGCTGTTTTCCTGATTTTTATTGCCTTGGGAGGTTAGCAAAAACAGTCTCCCTCTCCCTCTGATTTTTAATTGAAACCATTACGGGACCAATATTGTTTTTTTTCCGATGGAGGTTGGATCTTCAGGAACGCTCTTCTGTGGAGCTTGCAGACAGATGGTGTTGTTTGTTCCACGGCAGTCTCTCTCTCCAGTTCACAGGAACATGACCGTGGAATTTTGCCAGGAACTTGATTAGCTTTCTGGAGTGAGTGGAACAAATCACCCACAAATTTATTTACCGCCTTCATCTCTTCAGCACGTCATGGCACTCTTTTTTTTTTCTCTCTGAAGCTAATGTTGAATCTCTTTTCACTCATGTCAATTCATCTTTACTCTCAACAATTCATCAACTACTAAGTATATTTGTTCTTTCTTAAAGAGAGTGCGTTTTATTGTGAGCTTAGTGTGCGCTTATAATTGATATTATAAACCATTTGGCATGCCAGCTTTTGTTATTCTCCACATATGGTTGTAATACATAGATGTTGATAGGCAGAAGGTGCAGGAAATACAGTGAAATATGCTTTCAGGAATCATGTAGGTCACTAGGTGGAGGATAGATGTTAATCTGAGACATTCTGAGGACACAGGTGTGATGGGAACGTGCAGATGTTGTCTTCTTTGGCTGAGGCTTAATGTAGGTATCACAAAACCAGTGTTTTTCGAACTTTTAAAATCAGCAGATGTCAGGATGTTCTTCTGCTTTCTCAGCAGAAGTAGATAAAACATTTTGGTTTGGCTGGATGATATGATTTTTAGTTGGACTGTGTAAGACTCAGCAGCTCTCTAGGACATTTCTGAATCCGTCAGGTTACCTCACAGAATCTTCCCGTGAGCCTCAACACAGACTCAGACAGAGTCAGACTCCTGAGAGCAGAGCATGGACATTAGCTCATATAGCTGAGCTAACCCAGGGATAAGCTCCAGTCTGGACCTGTTTACCGACAGATAAGGCATAAACAGGAAGATTTATGCAGGGCTGAACCTGCTGAAATGTTCCAGACGGGTGCTTGTGAGAGTGAGACGAGCAGGACCGAGAATCGGTGACACAAGACATTGAGGGAAACATCATTCTTCTCAAACCAGACTCTGTTCCAATACAGACACTGTTCATTTGAAAGAATGATACTTTTTGTATCTTTATTGTATAGATATAGTGAAAAGCTGAGAAGTGTCACTCAACAGGTCATATTCACTACTAATAACCTACAAATGTTCTCATGCTAAAAAAAGGTTTCTCATGCATTTTTTTTTTTAAAACAGGCACATACATGCAATTGGTTCTTGGCCTTTAATTTAGTTAATGTTTTTTTAATGGACTGTATTAACAATTGTTATTTGTATAAACCCAAACTACTCTCCTCAGAATTTAATGTATTATAATTGTTTTAAATGTAAATTAATACATTTTTTATGCTTTTCTTATATACAAGGATATACAACAATCTTTTTTTAATTAAAATATATATATATATTTTATTTAATAATTATTATTATTATATATTATATATTATTTAAATTAAAGCAAAAGTTGCATTTGAGAGGCTCCAATGAAAAAGGCTTATGGGAATAGCAAATATAACCATAATCTAATAGACTCAAAATATATTTATTTACCCTGGGACCTGTTTGATAAATATACAGAAATAAGAACTGACTTTTGGGATTGGGTTGAGGGTTTACAGCCTGAGGTAACTGCCTCCCACAGAGAGATTCTGCTGTTAACACATACCACTAATTATGCTCAATAAAGGTGAGCTGCAGCTTTCAACAAATACTTACCTCACTTTACTGACACTTACCACATCACTCATGAGACGCACTGTTGAAAATAAACCTGCTTTTAATTGCTTTCTATTTTATTTTTGTTTGCAAAAGTCCATGTAAACTCACAGTTTTACTCTCTCGTTTAGAAGCCATAATTACTATTATATACTATTAGATGCCTTTTTTTTTCATTGTACGTCTTTCTTAGGTAGAGTATTCATTCTCCCAAATTAAAGCTTTGATGGCAATCATATAACTTGTACTTTTAATTTCCGTACTAAAGTTAGACTCGTCGTATTCTGTGTCCCAATCTCTTAAAAGCATGTCTGTCCATCTCTATGCTGGCATTGAGTTTGAAGGGTTTGGAAGGGATGAAGATGGTTTTGGGGTGGGGGTCAGGGATCTGGCTGAACTCCAAAGAGGGTTTATTGCTTTCATATTCCCTTTTGGAATTCTTGAGGTTTGAAACTCTTCCCAAAGCCTGGAGCTAGTTTAGTTTTAGGCTTTTCCTTCTAATTCCTTAAGACTAATTACAGCCCTATTCCTGCAATTAAATCGATAAACTCCTCTGTGCTTAGTTGAGCTTGCCAGCCATAACCCCAACCCCTCTCCTTTTCCTCTGTTGGCTCTTTCAAAATTTTTTTCAAGTAAATTAAATCGACAGCATTTGTAGCTAAGTTTTATCACTTCTGTTTTCGATTTTCCCTCTATGAAAATAAATAACTGGTTTTATTTATATATATATATATATAATTATAAAATAATGCAAACAGATCCAAGGCACTTTATATTCATGGTATTAATAGTATAGCCACAAAATGTAAACAATATGAATGTTAATTATGGAATTAGAGTGAAAAAATAGTGTGATTTTTAAAATAAATTAATTATTTAATCATCGTTATCAAGAAAATATTTCTATTTCAAGTAAATGCAGTTTTTTTAGCTTTCTATTAATTACAAAAACCTGAAAAATGCAGGTTTCAATAAATAATTAAATAAAATAATAAAATAAAATAGAAAAGCAGCACGTAATAAATGAAATATTTTTTTCTTAAGCATGAAAATGCAGCTTTGCCATCACATTAATAAATTACATTTTAAAATTGATTAAAATTATTATATAACTAATCTTAACATATGAAAAATATATAACAATTACATTCTAATAATAAGACATAAAAATATTTAAAATAAATAAATATATGAATAAAATAATAATAATAAAAATAACATTAATTAATAAAGAAATGATTGTGAAGTTTTTATTATAAGCAACATTAGGCCACAAATGCTTTTGATTAAACTCAACATATCGAACCCTAAATATTGCTTTAAAAAGGAAAACTGCACAGTTCTACACATTGTCTACAGTAAAGAGGAACCCTAAAAATAACCTTATTCGACAGCATCTGTGCCTTTCTCATGCTTTTTCTTTTTCTTTTTAAAATTTATCACTTCTGGCAAGGATGGGGTGTTTGCCTGGGGAGCCGTCCAGAGGTCGAGCAGATGTTCCTCCTGGTACCGGGTCATGCACCGGGACAGATCTGAGCTCTTTCAGCACATCATATACCTCTCTTTATCTATCCCTCTCCCTTACTACACCGCTTTTGTCTGTCACCGCACAATAGTACACAGGACCCTGGCTGTAGTTCAGATTGGCTGTCTGGCTCTCCACGCAGCTCGTATGGGGTCCATCAAAGCTGTGGTATGATATAATGGTTTAATTAGGTTTGCCAGCACGGGGCCGGCTGAACGCAGAAAGAACACCTTTGGGAGAATGAGCGAGAGAGAGAGAGAAATGAGTGGAAAAAAGCTCACAAGCATGGAAATGTAATGAGTCTGGCCTGTCTAGACCGTGTGCTTGGCTGTGTGGAGCTGTACGGCGAGTTTTTCAACATATGTGAATGTTTATCTCTCTGAAATGGAGCATGTGGACCCAAGGTCCATTTGGAGCCAAAAGGGAGGACTTTCGGAGCAAAGCCCGCCCAAGTCAAGCAAGACGACATGCAGAGAAACTCACAACACAATGCTTCATACATTTACATTTACAGTACATTTACTAGAGCATATGCACAACTATTAAATTAAATGTAAACACACACTTTTTCACCTACAGTACCTCTTACCTTTTTACCTGCTGTGATCTTGTGCTCACATTAAACTCTCTGTAATTGCTATAATTTGCATCTCTTTTTTTTTAAACGTAGCATTTGTAAGAAATCAAGCACGTAACACATAGTTAGAGTATGCTGGATGAAAGGTTAGCTGGCAGAAGTACACAGCAGTGCTTATTCTGACAGGACTCCTCAGTCTTGAGCTGCTATGACAGCTGTGAAGTGTACACACTGTGTTATTCTTCCTGTCCACTACTACACTAACAGAACTCTCGCTTGCTCTCTGTCTAACTATGTTTACATGTAAAATAATGATCTTTTTAGAATCAAAATGATAGCTTTAATACACCAGAAAGTACAACAGGAAAACAGTTGAAAAAGTAAACAGTCTAAAATGACTTTTTAGAACATGCATATTGCAGAGGTGCATATATGAAATGATTAGCTATGCTCAAGAATAATTGGCATGTAAACCTTTAAACTGAACTGTTTTTACCTTGCATGCAGTGCAGTGTTACATGGGTCAATGATGAAAAAATTTAAGCATACACTACATACAATAAGTGTAATACTTTAAAGTGTTGTTTTCCCCCCACCCCCCCTCAAAAAATTATTAAGTTTCTGTTTAATTTAGATATAATTCCTCTCTTCTTAATTTCTCTTTCACCAATCTTTGCTACATACTTTTTTCCGTGTCTAGTTTTTGATGGAAAAAATTATTATAAAAAATTATAAAAAAAATAGTTTCAATTCTTGAAAAGTTATTTTTTGCTTTTGACTGACTTTTTTAATCAGCTGATTGTATTTCCCAGCATAAATGCCACTCTTTGCATGCATGTAATGCACATCTGTACATATAAACAGCATGTTTGCAGTCTGCAATCAGATTGAATTTATTCACATGAACAAAAGGTGTGCATGTAAACAATCACTGTCTGCTAAACATTAAGCTCATATTTGGAATGTGATACCAGTTTACTTTAACTAATGAATAGGATTGAATGAATATAAAAACAAATGGAAATGAAGAGTGCATTGTGCCATAGTATTTTTGTTCAGTGTTATCTATGTGTATACGGCATATTTTGGCAAATGCAGTATTCTGTGCACATTTGCAGAGTCTAAATGCCACATACTGCTTGACATGAAGTATTCGATCGTCTTAAAGTCTGACTTTGATGGTGTGCATGTGTGAAAGTGTGTACATATGTTGTCTATAAGGCTAATCTCAGCCGTGTGCCGTCCATCCAAAGAACCTCCTGCCCGTCTCCTCCGATGCACAGCGGTGTGTTATATAAACAGTGGAAAGCAGACACCTTATTGTGTAAGAGGACCACGTGTGAAAATATGAAGCACACATATGAAGGTTTCAAAAAGCCATCAGTGCAAAGTGTTAAATATGTGTTTTGGCAACGATCGCATGGAAGGTTTCATTTTGGAAAGGCCTGATAGTCTTTTTCCTTTCCTCTCGTAATCTATAGTTTTTGCCCATAAATTTTATTACTTCAGATCTTCTCGCTGTAAAATGGGATGTGCATATCAATACAGCTTTGAGTTTTATGGGCCTGTCTTCATCAACAGAGAGACCTCTGTCTCTTGAACTGTCAAGGGGAAAAAACACTCCACGAGTTAACAAAAAGGGTTTGTATTATATGTTGGGGTGGCTCAGGCAGCAAAAACCCTACAATTTCTCTTTGTAATACAACTGTTAAAAATTTCCATGACTAGAAGCTACCGTGTCAAAGTGATATGGAACTGGTGGTTATAAAATCTGGAACTACTACTGTACATACTGTAGCAGTTTAGTTGTTGAAAATTGACCAACCAATGTAAACTAAGAATTTAACAACACTGTTGTTGAAAATGTGTTAATGGCTTTGTTTTGTTGATTTGTTTAGGTTGCAGAGGGATCTGAAGTGCACTTTGAGAGAGGTAATTTCTCTGAGTCGTGTGAGGTGAAGGTGGAAGATCTTCCTCATGGCAATGAGCACCTGCTCTCTTGGGCCCATCAACGTTATCATGCAGTTACCTCTTTTAGCGAGCTTAAAATGGCCCATGACATCTACATCAAGGTCGGAGAGGGTATGTAAATATGAGCATGCAACATTTGATAATTTCCTTTTTAGGTACCTGTTGCACACAACTTTTTTATAATTATTTTTAATATTTGCAAGTTTCAAATCATTTTGGTCTTTTTGTTAAAAAAAAACTAATATTAAGACTTTACAGTAACTGTGTCTTAATGTTTTTCTCTTATCACAAAAATTGAATGTAATTCAAGATGCCAAAAAATTGTTCAGACTGTTTAAATGGGTCAGACTCTGTGTTTAGTGTGCTTTGTGTTTTTGCTCCCCTTTGTCTTCCTTGCCCATATTTGGTTGTTCCTGTCCTAGTTTAGTTGATTATGTTAATTGGTTTCCAGCCGTGTACCCCATGTGTGTTGAGTTCAGCCTGGTCAGTGAGTGTATTTATAGTATCAACTACTAGATCTGTGCTTCGTGTGTTACCTACCAGAGAGGCTGCGTGACAGAAGGATTGACCAAAACAGTTTATTATGGCTGAGGACAAATTGTGGCTTATGCGCGAGAGTGCGCAGACGTTGGAGGAGTATGGTGAGGAGTTTCTATACATCTCCGTGCTTCGCGAGCACCATCCAAGACTTGGGCCCTCTGAGTGCCGACCGAAGCCCGTGAAGGCGATTCCCGAATCACGGCCAGGAGTTCCGTTGGTGAACTCAGTTCCTGACTCGCAGCCAGGAGAGCCATTTAAGGATTCGGATCCCGACTCATGGCTAGGAATGCCGTTTATGGACTCAGTTCCTGAATTGCGGCCAGGAGAGCCGATCCCGATTCCAGTTCCTGATTTATGGTCAGGAGTGCCGATCCCGAATCCCCTCCCAGAGTCGACGCTGCAAGAGCGTTCCCTAAATCTGCATTGCAAGAGCGCCCCCCAGAATTCGCAGTACGAGAGACATCCAGAGAGCTTCGTAAATCCCCGCCCTACCACCCACCAGCGCCACCATGGCCGGACTGACCCGTGACTCCACCTCCAGCCACCGAATCCAGAACTCCTCCTCGGTCCTCCGACCCATCGGTCCTCTCCTTCGGGGCCCATCTGGTGACCATCACTGCCGGCCTCGATTGTCTCTCTGGCTCCGCCTTGTCCGGTCGGAGTCCATCCGCTGCCTCGGGACTCCACTCCTCCGGCTGTGCCTCATCCCTCCGTCCTACCATCTCTATCAGGCTCCTCCCTCCAGCTACTCCCTCTCTCACTTTAGATGTTTCTAGTTGCGAGGACGCACCTTCCAGGAGGGGGAGGTGATGTCAGACTCTGTGTTGAGTTCAGCCTCGTCAGTGTGTGTATTTTTAGTGCCTATGTTGTAGTCTGTGTTGTCGACCCTTAAGTGTCATTCCCACGTGTCCTACCCGTTGTACTATGTACCTCTGTCTAAGTCTTCATTGAACCATAGTCAACTACTAGATCTGTGCTTCGTGTGCTACCTGCCAGAGAGGCCGCGTGACAATACGTGTATTATTTTATTCTATTAGAATTTTAGATGTAATGATAATATAAAATCAAAAATAGGATATTTTTGTATATAAAATAATGCTGTTAAAAAATTAATCGTGATTAATCACATCATCCAAAACAAATGTTTTTGTTTACATAACATACAGTATATAAGTGTACTGTTTATATTTATTATGTATATATAAATGCACACATACATGTATATATTTAAGTTTGTTTACATATTAAGTATTTATATACTGTATATGATATAAATTATATGAATGAAGATATATACCAAACATAAACTGTATGTATTTGTATTGACATAATAAAAATACATACTGTAGTCAATTATTATACAAAAACCTTTATTTTGGATTTGATTAATCGCGATTAATCATTTGACAGCAGTAATAAAAAAATATTTACTTGCTCTTTAATAAATGTTTGTTGGGCAAGACAGTTTTCCACTTGGTAAACAATAACAAAAACATTTCTAAAGTAATAAGTACATTTATTTTGCTTGAAGAATTCTCTCTGCCTCTCATTTGGAGCCAGTTGATTTGCTTGCATGTCACTCCCTTCTTTTCTGACAGTCTCATAAGCAGCTCAAGTGATGGAGAATTGATGGAAAGGCCAAGGAAATGTACGGGAAGCATTTCAGGCGAAAGCTCTTGACTGCCAGCTTGTGCGTACGGGCCCTTTGCCAAACCTGAAGTCTTTCACAACAGTGCTTTTAAAAAGAGAAGGATGAGGAAGAATAGCAGACCAAGAGGAAAAAGGGAAAGTTTGGCAGGGAAGGCATAGAACAAGCACAAAAGAAAATAGAGCCCAAAACAGAAAGTCCAAATTTATAGCAGTACCAGTAAGCCCTGCAAGATGGCAAGGTATCTTAGCCATCTGCCCGATGACATGAGCTGCAGGGGGTAAATTGGCTTATTCTCAAAGGAAACGGTTTGGGGGAATTTAACTTGAAACCGACTGTTGGACTTTGATAAGATGTTTGAGTCAGACATGGCTGCCACATTCAAATAGATTTTGTTGTTTACTTGTTAAGGGCATAAAAGACAGAAAGTAGAAGCAGATACTTGCAAAATACGTGCCATTAGCGCAGGGAGCCTCAGGACTTGTTTGAAGAAGGACAGATCCGGCTGTGTGTTTCACCCAGGGCTCCATCGTGTTTCCCCTGCTGTGTTCTAAGACCAAACCAGCAACACGTCTGACTTCAGCATCTCTTGGCTGTCAGGTTGCCCGGTTAAACTGCTGGTGCTCATTTTTCAGTCCGTAAAAGAACATAAGATTCAAGCACTAGGAAAAAGTAATGACTGCATCGTTCAAAGTACACTTTCCAGTCTCTGAGCCTGTTTCGGTCAGGCCCGTAAAACATTTGGCCCCGTGTCATTTTGAGTTTGTGGTTTGGCAGCGACTCAAAAGGCTGTGTTTACCTCTACAGGAGAGTTCTGGCCTTCTACTCTATCTCTACCCTTTGTAGCTCGGCATGAGCGCGGACATGCTTCCGATCTGTTTGCTGCAGAGAACAGGCAACCCACTTTCCCCCAGTACCTCAAAGAGCCAGGAAGAGCCGAGAGTAAGAGATGCCAGCCTTTTCATGATGACTTCACACTCATCACCCTTGTGCTCTGTCCAAAAGCGTAATGGCCAAATAAGGAAGCATCTGTCTTCTGTTTCTCTGGGACAAAGAAAAGAGCCATTATCTCTTTTGTGGAGGAGAAAAGAAAACTGTGTTCAAGAGCGCAGAGGATTTTATTTATTTGAATTTTTTTCTGGGAATAGTTTATTTCCTGCAACAGCGCAAGTCAGGCAGAGCACCATGTTTTCAATGATTAATAAGAATTTATAAGGGATTAATATGCCAATATTTGACCATTGTTAGAAAAAATAATATTTCACAATAGATTCGGATCAGTATATATATTTTTTTAGTATTAAAAAAATCCTACCGCTTTCCAAACCTTACAGTATTGCATAAATTTTGACATGATATCAGCATTTGGCCAACATGCTTTCAAGATATGGGCATCACCAGTGGTCACCGAACATAATTTGACCACAATGAAAAACCCACAAACCTCACTTCGCTTCCATTCCTGCTTTTGTGCTTCGGTCTGGCACACGGCAAATACAGACAAGCCAAGCAATACAAACAGTGAAATGTTCCAGTGCTATTATGCTAAATTAAGATTATAGGACTGTAACAAACTGTTGGTGATTGTGGTGAATGTGTCAAACATGTCTGTGTCTTCAAAACTGCTAGCTCTTAGCCTAAACGTATCTCATATTTGTTTCAGACCCAGTCTTCTCAGAGACCTGCAAGATCGATAACAAGTTCTTGTCTCTAAACTACCTGGCAAGCTACATCCAGCCCCAGCCATCCACTGGGTGTGTTCTCTCAGGTCCTGATCATGACCAGGAGGTCCACATCATTGAGCTCCAGGCACCAAACTCCAGCAGGTGAGGAGAAGACTGTTGAACTACATTCCTTTAAGAATAATCCTGTGTTACAAAAATATCCAAACCTTTTTTTTCTTAAATCTCATGTCTTATGACTTACAATTCCTGCAGAGTAAAGTGGATGTAATGTTCAGGTTATTTACACCCATACACACACACACACACACACACTCACACACATATATATATATATATACAAATGCAAAAGTCTTAGGCCTCTAGTATTTAAGTCGCGGTAGCGTGTCAGTAAAACATAACAATTTACATTTCTAAATTATTTTGGAATTAACTGTAATAGTGCAGTGAGATTATTGTCTGCACAAGGAGTCCGACAACAACCGGTGCTCCACACAGAGATCTGATCTGATCATCATCCAGTCTGTCTGGAATGACATGTAGTAACAGAACAAGCTGAGACAGACTAAATTCAGAAGAAATGTGGGAACATTTCTACAAGGTGCTTCAAAAAACTACCTGGAAAGCTACACTACTGTTCAAAGGTTTAGACACTCATGTAAAAATGCTGTAAAATGAGGATGCTTTAAAAAAAAAAAAAAAAAAGCCAAATATATTTAATTTATAAATTGATTTAATTGTCAACTTCTATTAACAAAATCAAATATATATTTGGTATAACAGCTTTTGGTAAAACAGCTTTTGTTCCCGAGGTACAGTTGCCCATAGCTTTCCTGGTAGGTTTTTTGAAGCATCTTGGAGACGTTGCCACAGTTCTTCTGGATGTAGTCTGTCTCAGTTTGTTCTGTTACTTCATGCCATTCCAGACAGACTGGATGATGATCAGATCAGATCTCTGTGTGGAGCACTGGCTGTTGTCAGACAGTGCAGATAATAATCTCACTGCATTATTACAATCAATGACAAAAATAATGTTTGGAAATGTAAACTGATATTTCCAACTGACAGGCTGCCGCAAAAGATAGCAATAACTGACTTATAACCATTTTTTGTTGGTGAAAATACTAGTGGCCTGTTTTTGTTTGCACAGTACTATATATATATGTATATATATATATATATATATATATATGTATATATATATAATTTAATCTAATAAATGGTGTTCTTTTACATTTTCTATTTTTCAAAGCATTCAGTTTTGCCATCACAGAATTAAATACATTTTAGAACCCATTATTTTAAAATTGTAATAATATTTCACAACATTACTGTTTTTATAGCATTTTTGATCAGGTAAAATGCCAATTGAGCATAAGAGAGACGTCTTTCAAAAACTACTTACTAACCCCTAACTTTTGACTGGTACCATACTACCTTACATGATTTAATCTGCTGTTGAAAGATACCTGAAGGCCCTTTCAGACATCCATATCACATAAATACTATGCTTAAATATTTTTCAGCGTTTAATATATCATGTTGTGCATGTGGGTGTGTTAGCTTTCGTGAGGAAATGTGCGTGCATGTCGTTTTGTATTTGTCATCTTGGTTTGTCATTGTGTTTCCTCCGGTTCTGTAAAGTTTATTTGGAAATAGGCAGGAACTAGGATATTGTTGATTTTGGAAAACTGTGCCGGGTAGAACCCCCTGCCCCCTCTGACAATATCACTCACTATTGCCTAATAGTGACTCAGAAATGAAAAACAGATCTAAAGATACGCAAGCATCGTGATGGATCCCAGCATTATGTGGCCTGTTTCACATGTGTCCAGCTTTGTTTTCTAGGAAGGTGTCCAGATTTTTAATCAACTGGCGAGACACAAAAAAACATGTTAAAGCTGAAGTTGAATTTTTCCAAGATTCTAATGGCCTTCCTTCCCTTCTTTCTCTCTCTCTCTCTCTCTCTGAGTAGTGCATTCCAGGTGGATGTGATTGTGGATTTAAGGCCGTTGGATGGTGACGCCCCGCTCCATCGTGACGTCGTTTTGCTTCTGAAATGTGAAAAGTCAGTGAATTGGGTTATCAAAGCCCACAGCATCATCGGCAAACTGGACATTGTGGTATGATTTCTCAGTTATTGGCTAGATGCAAAATACATTACGAAGATGCGAAGCAAATTCCAAAAGATTGTTTTTTTTTTACATACTAAGTAATAATGTTTAAAGGAAGTTTTGATATTTTACTGGAAGCTTACAGATATATAAGTTAATAAAATTACACATTGTTATAAAAGTATAGCTGTAATGTTAAAAAGAATATATACTACTACAGATAAATACTACTGTAATATACAGATTTTTCTTTGTTTTTAAAACAACATTCCTTCACCAAGGCTACATGTATTTGATCAAAAAGACAGCCAAAAGCAGTGTGTGAAGTATTATTACAATTAAAAAAGATTCATATATATATATACATAAATTAACATTGTTTGTAAGTAAACTACATATAATTATTTTATTTCTAACTGTGGGAGCAAAAGATGATCCAGTGAACTGTGTGATCTGGAGGCCTGTATGAAGTGGAGTAATAACAGAAGGAGGAGAGTAGTGAGTTTTTCTTCAGCCAGAGCCTTTGGAGTGTTTTTATTGTAGTGTTGGCCTGGCACTTCAGAATATGAATTATGAGAGCGTCTGGCTGCTGGTTTCAGATAGCGCTGCACAAGACTCACACCACTGACACTGTCGCTGCACTGCTCTTGGAAAGCGTTTGCGCGCACTGCGTAATTTAATGCTAAATATTTGTGCGTTTTTATGTGCTGCTTACGAGAGCAAATCTGCAGTGTCATTACGACAAGTCACGTTCCTTTAAAAGGTTTTAAGGTGTTTATATTATCATGTATGGATGTGTTTCTGAACTGTAAAAATAGTAATGTAGAGGAAAGTACTTTATATACAAGTACAGTGTGATTCTTTCACAAATTGATCTTTCATTGAATATATAACGGCAGAAACAAAACAAAACAGTACAGTAGACAACATTATATTAGAACTTTTATATTTTTAAATGGCAGCAGTTGATGTTAAAGAAATGCTCCAAGACTCAAAAATAAACAAAGCACAGAATTTTTAGAATAAAACTACTGAGGTACAGGGTACTTTATGCTATGGTAGTCTGGCATTTACAGTCAGAGTCACAAAGTTCATTAGAGAATTTTTATGTGAATGTCTAAGATAGTTTGAAAAGCATCTGTCTCCATGAATTTGTTTGATTGAACATGTCTGTGTCTAAGTGAATCAGTTACAGTGTTTTAGAGCATGGGAGAATGTAAGTTATGCATGTGATACGATCCACAACCTTGTAAAATCAAAGCCCTGCTACTGGTGGCAGATTGGCTCAAGCTCATCGTCCAGCCTGGTGAGGTATTTGTGGGAAACCCGGCTGGGAATGAGGACCATCTGCCCTTCACACCCAACAGAGACCAAAGACAAGCTAACATATAATTCCTATGTAATTTGATGCATCTCAAAGCGCAATCAAATTGAAGCTGGTAAATCTGTCACAGATCAACACTTTGTGTGACTTGTGTGAGGGATATTTGACATAATACAAAAAGAATTAGGAGTTAGTTCTGATGGTAAATTAACAATTCAATTGTTTGGCATGCAAGTGTTTTTTTCTATCATCACCAAGAGTCTCTTACCATTCTTGCAATTTGATTTAAAACACGCATTATGTTGCAAAATTCCATTTCTGGCCAACATTTCTTAACTTCCAGCGAATGTTAATTTTGGACCGTAAGATGAGGTATTAGATCAGAATATGTTAATGAAAACAAGAACAACTTTGGCTTATTGTTTGAGAGTTGTGAAATGTGTCTCAAAAAAAAAAAAAAAAAAAAGGAAAGGACTCAAAGAATGAACACTTCTAACTGTATTCCTTTATGTTTCTGCATGTGAAGTGAATGTGTGTTATTTTGTTCTTGCCCTCTGTCCTCAGACGTCAGATACTGTCAGCCTGAGTGAAGACACAGAAAGGCTGATGCAGGTGTCAAAGACAGTGAAACAGAAGCTGCCTGCAGGATCTCAGGCTCTCATCCAGTGGGCCGAGGAAAATGAATTCAAACCCGTCACTTCCTACACCAACACCCCTGTTGCCAACCACTTCAAATTGCGCCTCAGAGAACAAGGCAAGATATGAACAATTGAAACTTAATACGTTTACAATGCACTAGTAATTAATACACCTTAATTATAAATAAATGTAATTAAAAAGCAACAAGTTCCTGCCAATCAGATTGAGGTGCTTATCTCTACTGCTTTCATTTCCAGATCAAGGACTCATGGATGAGGGAATGTTCCCGCCGGAGTTGTCCATTCTCCACAATATCAACCCACTTCCTAAACCCAGTGCCCGGGATTCCCCTGCAAGGAACAGGTTCCCATTCCCATTCCTGCCATCCTCGGATCAGGGCCTGTCATTTCCACTTCTGGCCCCGTCTTTTGAGGAGCGCAATCATCACGCTGGGGGTCTCGAGGAGCAGCAGGGGGCTCCGAATGTAGGATTCAGTGTGCAGTGTGAGAAGAACAAAATGGTGGTTAGCATCGACAAGGAAACTCTACAGGTAACATAACCTTCGCACAAATAATGAGATGTAAAAATTAGTATTGCGGAGTTATTAATTAAAAGTACTTGTAGCTTAAAGGAACAGTTCACCCAAAAAGCACAATTCTGTTATTATTTACTCACCCTCAAATAGTTTCAAACCTGAAAAATGGTTTTGGGTCACCATTGACTTCCTGTTACGTGGTGTCATGTGGAGAAGCAGGAGATGAAATATAAATCAAAGTCTTTTAATAGATTCGCTGGAGAAAACGTAGCACGCACACTATCAGATTGACAACAATAATCACGGACAAACTGGAACTCAAAAGACAGGGTATTTGAACACTGAGGACTAATGACTAGACTAGAAACAGCTGGGGAAACACAGGTGGCAAACCATCAACTTATGATCACAGTAACACAGGTAAAACCATGTATGGGGAAATCAAACTTGGAACACATGACTAGAACCAAAAGAAACAATGACATGAGACAGACAATGAACGTAACACTTCCATAGTATTTTTTTCCTACTATGAAAATCAATTAAAGTGTTATTAAGCGACCTAAGATAAGATATAGTTTTAAAGTAACTTCTCGAACACTTAGAGCAACTAATGAAAAGGTTGAAGAAGTGCAGAAACGGTGCGTGAGAGACCCCTTGTTTTTCCCTCAAGCTGATGCAGTGTGAATATTCCCAGAATGTGTGGGCCATATGCAATGATGTCAGAAACCAAAGAGTGGGGTAATAGACCACTTTAGAGGAAGAAAGAACCCTCATTCTACAATCAAAATGCTTTTGGGCAGAGTTAGGCCAGTTTGCAATTCTTGTTTGTCACTGTTAGAAACCGAAACACGCGATGGATTTCAGATTTAGAACAGGACCGATAAAAGATGTTGTTTGATATGTTGTCAAAGGTTGAGATATTTCCTGTGAATTCATGTTTTTCTAATGTCCTCACAGGCTAATGGGTTTGGAAAACCCAATATCACTCTTCAGGACTCCCAATGCAAAGCAACCTCCAACACCACCCATTATATACTGGAGACGCCCCTGTCAGGCTGCCAAACCTCTAAAATTCCCTCCCACCCCAGCCCAATGGTCCTCTACATCAATTCAGTGAGTACTAAAGCAAATAGACAATCAATAGTATCAGACTGTAAAATCTAGTCCTTGTTTGCGTTTCTTTGTCCTATGAATTATTTAGGGTCAATGTCCCCTTCGACACGCTGTATCTGTTTACTGTGTTGCCTGGTCATATAAGTGTGTTTTTACTCGAAAGGGATGATTCACTTCCATCCTGATCTTCTGTGATCATTTCTAGCGGAAATTCCTAACAACACATTTAGCCTCCAATCCATTAAAAAAACTGGGCGACCTCCCAAATATTTATCCTTTTCTGTGAACTCTAAACCTCAAGGGCAATTAAAACGATGTGACCCGTATGGTCAGAGCACAGTACTGGCTCTCAGAGAAAGATCCAGAAAGCATCAAAGGAGGTTGTTGTTGCAATGACAATCCTATGACAAATTGGCAAGTCTTGTTTGAATCAATTTCACCTCCATTAGACAATGTTCACAGGCCTCTTTCACCTTTCAACCCACAAAGTCTTCTGAGCGCACATAGGGAGGTGATTCTCATGCAATAATCTGAATGGATTGCTGTATTTCTTCCGATGAGAAGAACTGAGGTGTTTTTTTTTTTTGTTCGTCTGCCTTGGGAGTCGCATTGCTGAAATTGTGCATTCCCATGTATTAAATCCAGCTTTCTCATCTGTTTCGACAGAGCTTTGGCAAGTGTGCATTTCGATTATCTTTGACTGTATCTGTGCTGAGCAACAGAGTGAAGCAATGTCAATGACGAAGGAGAGTTTTATAGAGGAAATTGTACGACTGTTGGAAAATTGCCTTATTATTGAGAAGTCGTGAACTAAGTGTGTCTGTGATTGACAGATTGTAATTAGCCAATCAGATCAGAAGGATGGAAGCGGATGGCCCTTTGAAGATCTGGAGCCAGGAGATGACGTAGTACCAGGAGATCCGGATGTGATTTTACCTGAAATCGGACATCGTGCGACTATCTTGGTATGATATTTACATGTAGTATTTACAAACGGTACTACAAGATTAGTTCACCCCAAAATTTGTATGAAAAATTAATTTGCGAGTCTTCCGTTGCATTCATTTGATAAAAAAATGAGTCAAATTTACAAAATATAGGAATATTTTCCATGCATACTAATATTTTCCAACTCTTTCTCTGTCTTTAGTTTAACTGTACATATCGTAAAAACCAGGACACATCAGTTAACAGGGATATCGGATCTGAGGATTTCATCGTAGACTCTCTAGACAATGTTACCTTCAACATGGAACTGTATAACAATCATTTTCACCACCCAAACACTCAGTCCTTCCTCACTATCACTGAGAACAGGCCCATCTTTGTGGAGGTAAGCATATATAGATATTCACATACCAGGGTATGGCTGAATGCTTGATTCTTATCGATTAAGATCACATTTCTGGCTTGTTGAAGCATCACACTCACATAATCTCTAAACACACAAGTGTTTTAGAGATGAAAATCTACATGTACACTACTGTTCAAAATGTTGGCGTCTGTAAGTTATTTTGTAGTTTTTGAAAAAAAGTTTTTATGCTCATCAAAGCCACTTATTTGATCAGAAATGCATTGTGAAATTACTTCAGAAATGTGTGCTGATTTGGTGCGCTTTTTATTATCAAAGTTGAAAGCAGTTGTTCTGCGTAATATTTTTGTGGACAATTATTTCATGAATTAAACAACTAACATTTGCTGTCACTTTTGATTAGTTTAATGCATCTTTGTTAAATAGATGTATTAATTTATCCTTAAAAGAAAATGCGATATTTGAACAGAAGTGTATATGTTGAAACCATGGGGGCATTACATATGTTCTGTATGTGGATTGTAATGGAAAAGATTCCTTTGGGGTTCAATAAAACCATTTCCAGTTCTGTAACCGCATTAGGAATCTAATTTAATAATTGAATGAGAAACCATATACACAAATATAGTCACTGCCAAAAGCTCTTGAAATACAAGATTTGCTTTTACCCTTCAACCATAATGTGTGCTTCTCATTGTGTATGGTTTTATGTTTCTAATACCATAAGCGCCTGGTGTCTGTCTGTCTGATCAGACATGTGTATAGATCTCTCTCTGTCTATCACTGTGAAAGAAGTCAGGAGTCTTGCTGTGTGTGTACATTTTGTCTGGCCTGGGCTCATGTCTTTTTGTCATTAATCAGTGGGGTTTCAACGATGGGGAGGGCAGACAATATTTGATCTAAGAGTGGAAAGCTCAGGCTTTGAAAGTAAGAGAACATGACGGCGTTTAGTGATATATTATGTATTAAAACTGCAGACTCCTTATGCAGAAAATCACCTATATTTCTTAGTGATATTTGGCACTAGTTTATCAGAAAGTGATGATGTCTTCATCTCACTGGATGAAAACGGTGCTTTATTCGCAATGGTTTTATGTGATATTCAAATTTTGCGCAAAAGTAAAATTCGCAACTTTGGATGGAGCATATAGAATAATGATATATTTTTTACTTCCAAGTACCAGCCAGTGTTTAAAACTTTCTCCTTACCTTACCCCATTCACAGCGGAAAGCTTATAATAATGTTCTTATATGAGTGGTACTGGTAGGAATTTGCGGGAAATTCCGCTACGTCATTACATCAAAGATGGAGTCGCGGCTAATAGGCTACATCAGATGTGAGGATCCTGTTGGAATAATTAAATGTATAATTTTGATGGTGGATTGCAGTCCGGAGAGGATTACTATGTGGGATTACACAAGTTTTGTATTTTAAAGAGAACCGGTTCTTAAAGAAACATTACTTAATGGGTTAAAATAATTTCTTTATATGAAATACAAATGGTATAACAATTAGAGATTAGATTGTAGAGAAATTTACTGCTAATACACACTGCACACACATAGTCACCCAATGCTGATGTTGTTAACATTAAGAACATCTAAGAGAGAGATAATAATAATTTGTATGGTTAGATGTGACATGAGCTAACTAACCATCCGTTAGATTTAATTACCATTAGTAGTGAGATTTAATGTGATACTTTTTTTCTCAATTGGTCAGAACAAACATGATAGACTCGTTACTTACTGGTTTAGATGCCAATATCTGGTGAAAATTCTTATTGGGGTTATACTGTACTTCCAAGGCGTAGTGAAAAATATCTATGCAATATGACTAATGCATCAGCATTGGGTGAAACATGCACATTTACAACAACAGCTTCTTTAGACAGTGATCAGTGTCTAAACATCCAAGTCTAATAGAACCCTGCAATAATTTAGTACGCCATAAATAATGTAGTTTAAATTATGCATCTGAATATTCAATTGATGCTATTGGTTCCCCTTTATGTAGAAAATTACTTAAAAGCACACAAAGCTACTTTTTGGTGACAAAAAAAAAATCATTTATGAATCTTACACATTACTGTTTGAGGAACATCGTCTGCCTACCTGAAATGATTCGGCCACTCTCCAGAGTATGACACCTCCTTGGCACAGCTCTGTTGAGGAAATGGAGTGCAATGTTTTTTGTGGCAGCTCTTATCTGTCATGCATGGTTTTACAACATCAGGCCTAACTTTTACCACTGAATGAATCTTGAAGATTTATTTGAGGCACAGAAATCTGACGTCAGAATTTGTGATTCTTGGAACCATAAGCACTCTGACAATGTTTCTTTAGACAGTCTACCGCGTTAAAACAAATCGACAGCCTCTGTGAGTATTTGCTGATTTGAATCGATGCCTGAGAGAGATGGTGGAAAAAAACTAACTCAGACCGATCAAAAAAAATAGACTGAGCGGGTCTGCCAGAGGACTAGACATAATATATAGCATCTAAGCATCACTCTACTGATCCATCTCATACTATATGAATCACTTTTGATCATATTTATGAAAAATTGTCAAAAAAACTTGTATTAATCAAGATAAAGAAAGCAGTATTTCTTTTTTCTCTTCGTCCTGCTGTCTCTCTCTTTTATTGTTTGCAGCAGAAGCATATTTTGTCTCACAGAAAAATTACTTTTTTTTTATTAACAGAGACGTGTGACCTTTCTTTGCAGATTTCAGCCACAAAAACCGATCCTAACCTTGGGTTCATGATCCAGACTTGCTTCTTGTCTCCAGACTCCAGTCCTCAAACACTGTCGGACTATGTTGTCATAGAGAACATATGTCCTAAGGATGACACTGTGCGCTATTACCCTCAGCGAAGTGATTTCCCCATCCCTCACGCTCAAATGGACAGAAAACGCTTCAGTTTCACCTACAGATCAAAGTTTAATGTATCATTGATCTTTCTGCACTGTGAGATGTCCCTCTGCACCAGAAGATATGACAAGGAGATGAACCTGCCAGAGGTAAAAACCATCAATTTAACATAGCAGATGTCTGATCGAATGAGCTGCCTCTGTAGGAGGTACAGAATTATTTCTGTCCAAGTAAAAAAGGTTTACATTTTATTTTCACATCTTCAAAATATTTTTTTTCTTAAAGATGATCACAATTGTCTGGATTGTGTCGATTTGTTGTAAAACCACCAATAATCATAATGTATTTGTATAATTAGAATTAGTCACAGTAACTTTCTCATTTCTTTAATATCTTTGTATTATATGTATATAATACATATAATATATATATATATATATATATATATATATATATATATATACATACAATACAAAGATATTAAAGAAATGAGAAAGAATTGTTATGGTAGCCACTAATTTGCTTTACAATATATATCATATATCATACATCATATATCATTTTGCTTCATAAAACCTCAATATATCATTAGGGAATGAGTTTTTTGTACACAGACATACTTATTTGACCGTCGAAAAGGCCATTGCCTTTGACCCCAAGGATAAGTAAATTAACAGCATTTTAATTTATAGGGAATCCCTTTAATCACTGAACACGATTGTGTGGCCTTCATCGCCAGTCCATTTCTGATCATTTTAGGATCAAATTCACAGCAGGACAAGTATCATGTATTGCACAATTTGTTTGCACTCAGAATTGTGGGTTTTGATTGGATAATATTGCATTTCTTCCCTCAGGTCAATGTTTTTTACAGAAATACATGGAAAGATAACAAAAAAGCTAGCTCGAATAATACCATATTTTATTAAATTTGCAGGAATTCTCATCTTCAGGATAACAAAATCCTAGAGGGGCTGCTTTGTACAGCTTTCCAAATGGGTCTACCTATGAATTACATTTCAGTTATGATCTTGTCTTAAAAAGAAGCTTGCTAATTAGACAGTAAGGCAGCTCACCAGATTTTAGTACATAGCTTTAACCTCCTTCTTTGCCTTCATATATGATTTTCTCTTTCTTTTACATAACATCGTGGTGTTATTAATACATATCCTTATAGATGACCTTGTGATAACACAATATCAATTTATAAAACTATGTTCCAATACAGATCAGCTTTAACTGATTAACATAAACCGTAGGCGTATTGGCTTTTACACAATCAATCAGCTGCGTTATCAGCATCGTTAACTGAATCCAAATTAGATGTACTTTGTATGTTTGTTTAATTTTAGACTGCACAGGGTTATCAGATCTCATTAAGTCAGAGCATAGGAACGCAGATAACTTATTGACCCTAGGACGTATTTTCAAAGTAGTTGCTTTATTGTATGGACAGCATGAATATAATCTTTAATTCATTTAAATAGTCTGTTTGACTTTGCTGTCCATCTTAAGAGTTGCTTTTCGATTCATTGCCTTGGCACGGGTCACTCTACGCCAGCTGCTAGCATCAATCCACTCTCTGTGAGTGCGGGATGCGTAAATCTTAGGTTACTTCAGTTACCATCCACAGAGGAAAAACAAATCTACAACTTTCACTGTTCTCCAAAATTTTCCTTCCTCCCTCACTCCGAGCCATAATCATTTTAATCTCCTGCATTTTCAGACGCTCTAATCATCAGATTGCACATTAAGTTTGTTTATGTCTCACCTAACATGATCTTGAAAGTGACTCGTTGTTTAGTTGTAGATGTTTACAGTTCAGTCATAATCTGGAGGAGGATAAGAGACGTGACACGTCAAACCATATAAACTGTGTATGATATTATATGTGCTTTCTCTATGGTCGGTTTGGCTCGGGCGTAATCGCTGCAACAGAAAGAATGGTTTACTGGCTTATAATATACACATGCTTATGAAGAACAAAGTTACATTTTGGTACATCCCAGGGCATAAAAATAAGTATCGTCTAATGAGGTCACTGTGAGAGCGTTTCAGGCCAGATGATTCTAAGACATCAGTATTACATTGTTGGGCACAGTTAACAGATCAGTAATGTTTTGCAACAAATAGTATGATTGAAAAAAGTTGTGTTGGTACACTTTAAAAGGGTACTAATATGCGTGTTTAAGGTACTAATATCCACCCTTAAGAAATAAACAAGTTACAAAGGGTTTTGTCTCCTATGACAGCTATTTTACCTCTTTTTCTAATATATATGTATATACAGTATATATATCTATATGTATACATACAGTGTTTCCTATTGCTTTATTGCTGAGGAACACATTAACACCCCATTTATACATGCAGCATATGTGTTTTCTGTTTGCCAAATTGCATCAGACTCCAAAATCTGGCCTCTCTGCATAATAAAGGACGTGCAGTAATAAACCTGCTTATTATAGTAAGCTCTTTTATCTCATGAGTGAGATTCATGATGTTCTTTGAGGATTGTGGTGCACATATGTCAAAGATTACACCTGGATCTTTTTCTTACATTTCTGCATCTCTCTTTGTAGTGTATGTTACCAGATGAAGCCTGCACTTCCCTTAGTCTGGAAAACATCCTCCTTATGATGATGAACACCAAAACCATCATAAAGCCAATTGTGGTCATCTCCGACAATACGCCTGTCACCGTTAATATACCTGTGGAGCCACCTGGTCCACGACATCCAGGTAAATATTGCAAAAAAAAAAAAAAAATTCATTCACATGAGATGACTCCAGTCATTTTAGTGTTGTAGAACAAGCTGTTTTATTTTTTCAAGGCTTAGATATTTTTAAGAACATGGCGTATATGAAGCATCATGAGAGAATGTGTGTGTCTGAAGTTGTATATGTGTCAGTCACTCACAGATCACAGGCCTTGTCTTGCTTTGTAGCGTATTACTCCCATCTGGAGTCTTTTAATATGTGGCAGCGTTGAGTATGTGTGTGTTTATTGTGCATTCAGTGTGGTTTGGTTTGGGAGTATGTGGTTCATTAGAGATGTGGGACAAGGGACTTATAGATGCTTCAGAGGAGAGGAAAAAGACCAGCTTTCCAATTCTGGATAGCATTTGTTTTCACTTAAACATTCTTTAAGGCCTTCCTTTCCCGTATAGAGAGCAAGGGGGAGAGCAGGATAAGGGAAAAAATGTGAAAGTGATAAAGAAAAGTAATCTTATGCAATGCACACTGTACCTGCAGTCTCCTTCATGGCAGAGTGCATTTGCCATATATTGTGTTGGGTACTAGAGGACAGCAGGAGAGTGTCTAAAAGTTTCACAAATAAACTTAAGTTCAGCATGACTGAATTAGTTCTCTTCCCTGCATTCTTTTGGCACTATTGTACCTATTGCGGTTAGAGTGATTCAACTTTACTGACTCGCAGCCTTAATGAAAATCATTCTGGTTTAATAACACAATGTTGCTGTGCTGCTTGTAGCAAATGGAGTATGTGTCTATTAGTCACACTTGATTAGAGAAATGATTGCCACTCCTGTAGGATGCAAGCTGGGATTTTATTGGCTCAAGTCAAGTCTTGTGTGGGTCTAGTTGTTTCTGAGTGGAATCAAAATCAGAGATCAGTTCTAAAGCAAGCAGAAGAGACATACCTGGGAAAATCGCGAGTGAATCAAGACTGTATGTGAATTCAGTATGAATCCAATGTGGGCTCCTTCTTTATAAACAGGTTGTGTATGTTGCCAACCCCAGGCTTATTTTCTCTGGTGTGGATTGGGTAAACACAGATATGCCATAAAAGTAATGAAAACAGGCTTTGCGTCTTGTTTTGAACACAAAGATGACTCTTGTACAGACATGGCAGAAAAGCAGCCTCCCAAAAAGGTTCAAAGCGCTGCTCTGGATGAGATCCCAAAGTATTTGGTTTAATCTACTGGACAAATCAAAGAGGGCAGTTTGTGGGAGTGCCATGCTTTGTGAAAAATACAGCAGAACAAAAAGTTGCCATCCGAAAACAGATTTATGATCAGAAAACATCTGTAACCCTAAAGAAGGGAATGGAGACGCCACGTCAGATATGACCAACAAATTTGGGATCTCGCTTCGAGAGACCAGTCCACTTTGAGTGTATTAAAACAAGCCAATGAACATTGTCATGCACTCATTGCATCCAGCTGCAGCTGATCACGGCATGAGTATAAATGAGCCGCTGGTGCAGCGCATATTCAGGTTTTCACTGAGGAGCCGAGCCGGTGACCTGGCCGCCCAGAGGTGGTACAGCACCATTGGTGATGGGACGTGACATCTCTATTCCCTTCTTCAGGGAACGAGGGTTACACATGTAACCAAGACGTTCCCTTTCACTCGGTCACTCCGAGTCACGTCAGATATGACAGACGAAATTGGGATCCCTACCAGAACACCATGGGCGCTGCCTCTTCCAGTGCCCTGTGGGAGCCTCCCAAGCACCCTCTGTTTGGCGTAGGCCAGGGCTCACCACAGGAGGCCAGCTACAAGAGTTATCACAGCACTACCCATTTAGTAAGACTGGAACACTGGGAACATCCCCGTTCTATTGAACAGAGACGCATCAAAAGTCCAGCCTTCCCGTAGGAGGTCTCGGGACGTATACTCATATGGACAGTATTTCAGTTCATATGGAAAATTGGAGGTGATTGAACCCTCTTAAGGTAGCAGCAGGTCTAGGTCTTAACCATAGAAAACACACATGGAGTCCTCTCAGGGACTCCGCATAGACCCCAGCCCTCTACCGGTTCTCAGGGATTCATCGAGTGAGGGCCTGGCGCCAGATGCTCCACCACATCCGGCTGCCAAAGGGAACTCAACAGGGTCTACCGTATGGACTGTCTGGAGTAGTTAACAAGCCGAACCGGGCCTCTCAGTGCATTTGAGGTGAGAACACAGGCGGATACCAGTTCCACGCGAAGGCTATAGAACGTGTTAGGGGTCGCCCAGCCCGCAGCTCATCAAATATCTTCCAGTGAGGCACCACGTGCCAGTGCCCAGGTTAATGCCACACTCCTTGTTGAGTGGGCCTGTAACCTGAGGGGGCAGGACAAACCCTGTTCTTGGTAGGCCAGGGTGATGGCGTCCACTATCCAGTGGGCCATTCTCTGCTAGGGCGGGGTCTGCCTCCTCTGATGGCAGCGCTTGGAGGTTGACCACCTGGTCTCTTAACGGATTAGTGGGAACCTTTGGCACATAGTGCTGGTAATCAAGTTCAAGGTGGCTTTGAAGTTATTGTGGACATGACAAACTTTTCTAGGAGACAAATGACAAATTAAATATTTTAAAATCAGCTCGAAATATTAACGTATTTGCCCAAAATTTGCAGACTGGTTCTGACTTCAGAAAAAGGGGGGAAAACATCTAAAAGGAGTGTAGTGTATTCCAAAATCAAAAAGAATGTTCAACAACAAAATGTAAGTGTTAAACAAAATCAGTCAGATCCAAGATAAAACACAGCATTAAAAAACTGGACTTGGGAAAAAAAATTGGTTTAGATCTGTGTGCATTACATAAAGCATTGTGAATGACATAATCAACGTTTTTTGTGTGTGACTTGAACATGAACTTATATGTTAACTTGTGGCTTCTATGAAATTATATACCACAATCTAACAACTGTCTTCAAAGATTTACATGTTTTCGCTAGAACAGTGTTTTTATATGAATACAATAAATGGGATTTTTACTTCTAGACCTTCTGTGCTTTATACTGCTGAATCAAGCGAACACATCATCTTGTTGAAGTTTGTCCCATCTTTTTCCAGAAAATACAAAAAGTATTTCTTGTGCTCAAGTTTATTTCCTTTCTGAAACCCAGCTAGCCCTAAAAAGGGGCGAAGTAAAGAACTGCACAAATATGTTCTGACACCCGGGAAATCTTGGGTGGTGGTGACTACATAGAAATATCATCCAACTCATTAGGGCTAGTTCATTTACTTCCCTCTGAGATACATTAAAAGGAATTGTGGGTGGAGTAGCTCAGCCAAACTTATGGCAACGGCAGAATAAACCACATCCCCGGCTCTGAGCTTTGAGCTGACATAGCTTCTCCCAGGAATCCTCTAAACATACAAGCTTTTGTTCTCTGTTCTGTTTTGCTTCCTCTTGTAAGCCATAAATACAATACATGCTGAGATTCTACTTTATTATTGATTTTCTGCCTTGCTTAAAGGGATAGTTCACCCAAAATTGAACATTTTGTTATCATTTGCATTCCAATCTGCTATGACTGAAGGTCACAAATGCAGTATTAGAAAAATCAGTGGCATCCACCCTTCACTGGATTAACATTTTTCATACTGTTAAAAGGTTTAGGGTGTAGTCTAGTCAAGTCACCTTTATTTATATAGTGCTTTTAACAATACAGATTTTTTCAAAGCACCTAGCAGTATAAAATAGGAGAATAGAGTGTCAGTAATGTATAATGATGAGATTAAACACTTACTTATCAGTTAAAGGCATTTCATTATTGAATTAAGAGAAGTCATTGTCCATCTTAGTTCAGTAAATAGTATCTGTGCAATCAAATCGATGATAATTGCTGGAAATTAAGCATCCCCAACTAAGCAAGCTAGAACTATAAAAGAAGTAGAGCTATATATATAAAAAATCCATCCCCAAACTGAACAGTAATGTATTTACAAAAAAAATTCCTCGTCTAAAGTCACAAGAGTGTATTTGAATGAGTCAAAATGATTTATATATTATCTATTTCCTACTGTAAATATATCAAAATGTGATTTTTGAATAGTAATATACATTTCTAAGGACTTAATTTGGACAACGTATAATATTCTAACAAACCATACATCAATGGAAATCTTATTTATTTATATTTCAAAAATCTACCCTTGGTTTTGTGGTCCAGGGTCACATACAGTATGTATAGTCAAAGTTGTTGATAGAAAGCTTTATATTTTGGAACTGCCCTGCACAGATTATATGGGGGATGGTTCTGGTGGGGATTCAGGGTAAAGGATAAAGCATGAGGCGAGAGCTGTTACATAGCACTCGCTCTTGTTGTAACAGAGCGCTACAGCGATAGTCTGTCATCAGTCCGTCAGAGGAGAATTGAAGGTGCTCTTTCTGAGAATAGCCTCTATTGTGCTTGGGATTTTGGCGCTGGACCAGACAGGCTATGAAGCTGGCAGCCACACAGGGTCTATTGTGCTGTGTGATCAGTGATCATTAGAGCTAATTAGAGCTCTGAAAGTCATTCGATTTGTGGCGTGAGTCCAAGGAGATGCTTGGCTTGCTCACGGATGCCATTGCAGAGCCCATACGAAGCATGTGCTAGTACTTTATACAGCACATGGCCACCAAACACTTACACCACACAGCTTGTAAACATCATGAGCCATATAATGCACGCTATCCTAAAATAAAACAGACATTAGAAGTCAAATGTTTTGTAAAAAAAAAAATAAGAACCATACCTAGCTGTAAAAAGGAACCTGTACAGAAACCTTGACCACAGAGTGAGAAATTTTAACTGCTACATGCTTAAAACAAACATAATTTCATATATTTATTAATATTTTTCTTGCAGGCGTTATATATCTCTTGGACACCCCAACTGTGGTGGGCATCGCTTTTGCTGCCTTTGTGATCGGAGCCCTTCTGACTGGTGCTCTATGGTTCATCTACTCGCATACAGGTGAGAAAATACTACATATTCACATCACAGCCTCAACCTTCATCCCCATTCCCTGCATCGAACTAATTGGTATTAAGAGTTATGCATTATGTCATTTATCATATTATCCGAATAAGAAAGGAAACTTGCTCATTTTTGATTATCGGAAGGGCTTGCCAGTTCTCTTAGCAGCAGCAATATGTTAACAATAACATATTGACTCCAAGATTGTAAATATATCCCGTTCGTCAGCAGAAGCGCATCTGTCTTTTCCGTTCTTTCAGGCATTGGGGGGGGGGGCTGCTGGATGGTCAGCAGTATTTTGGGTACAATAGCCCGAAGGGGACTGGAATTCCCCTTGTCCACTGTGTCACAGGAAAATACATATACAATCCTCCCTATGAATGCCAAGATCACTCACCCCTCCTCCCCGCAATGCCCTGTCGTCGCCAGGCCGTTGACCTCTGTTGACCCTTCAGAGGAAGCGCATGCGCTTTCTTAGCCCCTGTTTCCGCCCTTTTGCATTCCTGCTAGTCCAGCCCCTGGTTTCTGTCTTCAGTGCCGTTGACCTGCTACCGTTTAATGGTACGTGATTGAAAGGAATCTGCAGTTGTGTAGGCCGATGAGTATTAGTATGTTGACTGAGGATCAAAGCCATTCTGGATTTGATCTATTTTTGGGTTTTTTAGAACATGTATATCTTGGATATATCAGTGCCTTGACATAAAAGGAGTCATGTTTAGCTTTTATTAGCTTTCGTTTTTATTCCAAGTTTTTTTTTCGAAAACATAAATCAGAGTACTTTTTATTAATATTTCCTGTGGTATTCAGTTGGGATGACATTATCCAGCTGTGCTTCTGCTCACTTTTGTTAAATGGGACTGAAGAGCTCAGATCAGGTAACCCTAGAGAACAAGTTTATTGTTATTTGCCAACTTGCATCTCAGATCAGGGTGACGGTTTTGAATTTGACTACCCTTTAAGTTCATTTAAGGTAATTTTTCTTACCAGAAACAGGTTTAAAATGTTGCAATGAAAAGAAAAAGGTGTGAGCTCTGATCATTCCAGCCATGTGTTTCTCATAATGGCACTGATTATTTCATACATGCCAAAAGCCTATTAATCCCCGGTATTGTAAAGTATTCAATTATATTGCTAAAATAGCCCTATTAGGAATCATTTTTTGATACTGACGTTATCCGCAAGTGCTTTTCGTGTTTGGAAAAGCTAAAAATTATTGACTCGTGTCAGATGAAAAAAAAAAAAGGCTAAAAGATAAAAAATTTGAAAACACAGAGGTGCAGAAAAATGCTAGGATGTGGTGGAAAGAAAGGCAAAACCCTCCTTCTCTCTCTGTCAGTTAGACCCGCAGAATTACTGTCTATTTTTTCCAGTTACTTTACCTTTCTCAAAGTCAAATTAGAATGTGTTTAGTATTGTAGTGTAGTATTTTTCTTCAGCTTAAACTTGTTCTATTGAAACGTTTTTACGTTTAAATAAGTCTTTTAATTTCATATTTATTTCAGAATTTAATTTCAGCTTAGTATAATATAGTTAAACATTCAGTTTGAACTTCATGCACGTCCTTCGCTCTTTTAAACTAAAAGAGTAATGTTTGTAATGAATACGGGATTATGAGTACGTAATTGTAAACCATACATTGCTCCATACATTAGGGATGCTTCTATTTTAGGGAAAGCTACGTATGGAATGTTGCAGGAGTCCGTTAGAAAACAGCTCCTGTAATCCTGTCACCATCCCCGTCATAGATCACACTGATAGGTTAAGGACATTGCCCCTGTTCACACAGAGTAGGAGTTTCACAATGAAATGACACAGTTGAGTGGAAGAGGTCAACAAGTTGCCATCAAACTCTTTCTCACACATACGCCAAAATGCATCTCTGTTTGGGGTAGTGTTTCATATAATTATATAATCAACATGTGTTGTCAGTCTGCCCGCTGTCACTGTGTACGTTCGCAAAATGAGTGGTCGTAGAAGAGAGGTGTACAGGAGGCCGATAAGCCTCTGAGTCTAGTACACAGCGCTGGATGAGGAAATAGACCGTTTTTAGCTGGAGCTCTTGGCAGCACATCTCTGGCACATATTAGCAGCGGAGGGGCCCAAAACAGGGAAGCAGACCCGTCCAGTTGAGCTGAGAAGAGAAACACACACATATATAAACACACTTACATTTTATAATAGTGAGTTGGTGGAATTCGTTTACTGACGTTTTTACAGATGTATGTAGTGTAGGAGAGCAGAGTGCTTATTAATATTGGTGGTTTAGTCAGAAGCCGAGTATGTAAAGCAAACCTGGAATTTGATCAAAACTGTTCAACCCTCTGCCAGGAGCAAGCTCACTGCAAGATTAATTGCATGCATTCTTACTTGCCGCTCTGTTTTAGAGTTAAAGACTCCGATAGAGGAATGTTTATATCCATCTAGAACAATAATCAGTGAAGACAAAGAGAGAAGAATGAGACAGAAGTTAAGTATACAGTATACAAGCCTCCTTAGATGCCTTTTTTGGCCAAATTCATAAATCTAGTTGTAAGTCCAGTTGTAATTTAAACAAAAAGTGTTGTTTTATGTGCGAAAAGAAAGATATGTAACCTTGTGGAAATAAGCCAACAATGTATTTAAACATTTTGTAACAACAATACATTAAGAGTAATTGGAGCAATTTAACTCAAGGTAAAACTTTATATTAGGAGCCTTAACTATGTACTTACATCATAAAATAATTATAATGTACTTATTGTGCTCATATTGTTTTGCAGAACACATTTGCTACTATTGAGGTGCGGGTAAGGTTAGGGACAGGTTTAGTGGTATGGGTAGGTTTAAGGGCGGATTTACTAGGCCCAATCCCAATTCTATTTTCTACCCCTTTGCCTACCCCTCGCCCCTTCCCCTTGCCCCTTGAAATAAAGTGAAAAGGGAAAGGGTTAAATATTTTCCCCTAAGAAATGAGACACCACTACTACACTGTTAAACGTCATCATCCATTGTCACTAGCTCCTAACGTTACGTCAGAGGACGTGCGCCAATGTAAGAACCGTTCATTAACATGTAAGCATATACGTAAGCGAAACAAAACAACGCGCTACCGGGTATATGACATGAAAATATATTTCCTAATATTGTGCAATCGGTGCTATCCGCTAGCAAACTTTAGCAATTTTTACGCAAACATTTCTTTACAAAACATCACTGCAAACACTAGACCGATGGTAATATACATATAGTGAAAAATTGTCATAATAATCCTTATTAATGGCAAAGATTACTTACTTTTATGCGTTTGCTTGCTCGAGTGAGCGGCCATGTTGGAAATTTATCTTAGCCCTTTGTTTGAAGTGAGGTCTCGAAAAATCTAGCCCTTCCCCTTCCCCTACCCCTCCAATAAAAAGAGAATTGAGACACCCCTAGCCCTTCACGTGAACTCGTCAAATGGAGGGGTATAGGGGAAAGTGTAGGGGTAAGGGGTAGAATTGGGATTGGGCCTAAAAATCTTATCAAGATGCGTGGAATATACAGAATGTTTAGCTATAATCACACGACTGTCATTGTCAATAAAGAACATATAAAACAGATAACAGAGTCCTGACCCTGTTCAGACACCCTAAAACAAGTACAATCATCATCACATGATGAGTTTTGTTCTTGGTTTATCTAGCTGTTATAACTCAAGTTCAGCTGCAAAATTCAACATTTAATTCCATTAATTTAAGGGTCAAGATCCCAACTAAAGCACACACTGACACTGGAACGGTAACACATAAAGTGTGATTTTCTCCTTACAAA
>JAUCMU010000104.1:8945546-8956153 GCA_032275025.1 Enteromius treurensis
CTTATCAGTTGAGTTGCCATGGAAATGGGAGACCTGGCTTGCCCTCCTGGGGTGTCCAGTCGGGGGATGACTCCAATTTGAGTTGCCTCTTTGGTTGGTAAAGAGCATTAAAGATTGTTAATATTTGTTTAATGTAACAAATAGTTTGTGACTGATTGGTTCAAACGCTACAATACTACTGTATGTACCAATGTGTACTTACACTGTGGATACATACTAATGTACACATCTAGTTACTGTGTACTGTAAGTAGACAGATATTAGGGCTGCTTAATATAAAGTAGGACCATTCTTAATTAGTGTGGAGAACATTTTGATAATCTAAAGAACATTTTCCACTTTAAATAACCTTTTGTGTAATGGGAGACTATCATGGATGCTGATAAAGGACTTTTAATTTTAAGAGTAAAGATTGCACCATCCAAACCACTTAATGCAAGAAAACAAACAAACAAATAATCTGTCTTTTAAATAAATGTCTGTGTCTGAAAGGCTTACCATGCAGAAAGCCACATTTAGTGCGATTCATTGTTTTCTAGATGTTATGAATCCTTTTTCTATGCGCCTCTGTAAGCCTCAATGTCCTCTTTATCCGTCTCTCTCTTCAGGCGGCACAGGACCAAAGCAGCAGGTGCCAAAGTCCCAGCCGGTTTCTGAGAACAGCAGCGCGGCTCACAGCATCGGCAGCACACAGAGCACCCCGTGTTCAAGCAGCAGTAACGCATAGAACAACTGGACTCCATCGACATTATGCTTTGTACATTTCTGGAAGAATCAGTGTTTCGTAGCATAACCCAAGGCCTTATTATTTTCATTATTTGGAATCGAAATGTTTAGGCTGAATATCCAAACGGATGAAAAAAGTTTTGTTTAGAGGTAAGGCAAATAATCAAATCAAGATCCCAGAGAGTTTTTAAATGTTGCTTTTTTTCTCTCGAACTCCACAAGAGAGTGTTGTTTAGCCTTATATGGTTGAGATCAGTGTGAAAATAACAAAGGCTGTTTACGCCCGTCGTTATGGCATGAAGCCGGTCTAGAGGAACAGTTAGTGCACAAAGGCTCAGTCTTCACCCAAGCTAAGATCAGTGCCTTGCCAAATCAAACATACATGTTTCAGAAATTTGACTAGAGAAATCTATAACAAATAAGCCAGTATCAATATAAACTATTCAGTTTTTGTAAAACCCAAATGCCAATCATTCAATTCTATATAATAGTACAGTATTACAGTAACTCTGATTGGTATTCAGGATTTAGATGCCATGAGTGAATGGAGGCGTTTTTGGAATATTGTAAAATAATGTATATTCTGTGAATATTGTATGAAATACATAGATTTAAAGTGGAAATAACTACATAAAAAGCTTTAACTAAAACCAAATATTTATCAGAAGATTGTACACCATTTAGAAGATCATTTTAAAATGATACGTTTTGAATTTACAGATATACATGCACAAGCGCTTTTCCAGAATTGGCCTTTTTTAAAAGATCGCAAAATAAATAGAGATACAAAAGTAGATTCTAGTAGTTTAATAGTTCTTTTCTCCCAAATTCTGATGTACAGATAATCACAGATGATTATAATAATAATAAGCATTTTATGACTCAAGATGGACTTCTAGATTTTATAGAAAGTGGTTTTCAAATGCTGGGCATTATTATTCAACATTATTTGATCCTTAAATTTAAAAATCAAAATGAGCATTTGTTGAGAAGGATTTTAATGTGCATAGTCACACAAGATGTACATAATCTAATGCCAAAGAATGGGCATTTACTTTCCTGTCTTTCAGTGTTACAGCAGCCCCTGCGGTGTGTATGTTTAGGTACTAACCTACCACTAAAGTGAACACAAAATCAAAAAAATCATTATTTCTTCTGCGTATGTGAGGTTCACAATTTGGGATTTTGGGTAGAATATGCATACAGATATACTTGTAAAGTGCAAGAAATGTATTAATGCAAAGCCAGAGCAATCCCACCGTCAAAACTTTACATGAATGTCATAACATTTTAAGTGCCTTACCTTTGAGTATATGCATTATTAGATCAAATGAGGCAAGAAGGGAAGTGGTGTTTGCTTTGCTTTAAGCACAGTATATACCCACTGATGTGAAAATCTGCCAAATCTGTGCATCTAGTTGTTTGTTTTCAGTATCTAATGTTGCTTTTTTTGTTTGTGTATTGCTCGCTACAGACTGTACCTATAGAATGTACTTTATTTCAAACCTTCATTTCATTGTAAACTTGTATAAATGTCTCCTGTAAGAGAAAAGAGAGTAAGAATTTAAACATTTATTTGTGTATAAAGTTATATTTTTCTAGAGATATATATACATAGAGCCACCCTATAATTCTATCTGCATACTGTGAATTTTTGTGGGCATATTTCTATAGAGTGTCACGTGTTTTCTCTAAATCTAAACATAGTCCATAATGCTGAAGTGAGCGGCATTTCCTGCAATTCACTTATAATTTCTGATAAATTCATATAAAATAAGATGTTTATTATAGATATATTTTTTACAAGGTTTCATATTTTATATGAGAACACTATAATATTTGGAATATACAAAATATATTTTGATGATGCAAATGTTTTTATCTCTCTTTTAAGCTCTTCACCATTTAAGTATCTGTTAAGTGTGTGTTTGGTCACACTGTAAGCTCTATGTGTCCGTGTTTGTGGGTTTAAATGGATGAGTACATGCTTAGTCCTTGTCTTGTGTCTTTTGGGAATGTTTAAAACAATGCTGTCATGTCTAACAGAGTTTGAATCTCTGCTAGATGTAATCAAGAGTCATTTAATGACTGTAGAGTCAACAAAGGGCTTATTGGTGTTATTTATCAAAAGACCTTTTCTCATTCCAGTAAACACTCTGTCTCATGATAAACTCTTTATTTTAAAAGTTAAGTGGTTTTCGTGTACGTTGAATGATTAAACCGATTGTGTGCCGTCTTTCTGTTTGTTATCTACCTCATTTGTGTGTCTATGTGTATAAGGTTTCATTTTCTTGTCATCAAGAATATTTTACCTTACATACTGTATTGTGCAGAGCTCGATGTTACATAAAATATATCGCATCAAAGGTTTTGTCTTACAGATTTGACAGTTCACTCTGTATCATTAGCTAGACTTTAAGAGGAAAATTTGAAAGATGTAAATGTGAACCTTTCAGAATTAGACTTCAGATTTTGCAGACCATCTTGCTCTGAAACTATACACAATTGTGACAATTTTTTGTGTTTTGTTCCTCCAGTGGTTACCTTGTTTGTAAATACAATGTGCTGTAAATATGCATGCTATATGTATGCTCTGTATATACCAAATAAATTCTTGTAATCTTTTGGGGGTGTGTTTGTGTGCTCATTTAAAAGTATAAACCGAGCCCATACTGTGTCCACTAATAGAGAGGGTCAACCAGGACATTTCTTACACAATGCACTTTTTTTGTACCGTTTCAATGAAGCATTGTCTGCCTGATTGCTACGTAGATTGCCTCTATAAAGTATTGTTATTCTGTATTAGGACCGTTTAGTCACCGTACTCTTAAACAATGAGTTCATTACTTGATGTAGAACATGTGGAGATCTGGCACCCACACGTACGAACATATACTGTATATGCCTACACCGACATACATTACTTACTGACGTTTACTATATGCAATATTAGCCCTTGCCAAAATTTGACTGGACAGTCATTTTAAATAAATATAACAACATTTCTTGTTTTTTACAAAAGGAACAGTCCTTAGAGAATTGTAAAGTGGTGACATCATTTTTAAACTGGCCAACACTGTCCAGTGTGAACGTAGAGTATGACATCACCTGGAAGAGCCCAGGCAGTCAGACTTGATCGACTGACTGTGTCATTTATCGGATGTTTCCAAGAAAACCGTTTTCCAGAATAATTTTACTTGTAATGTAATTTGTCAAAGTGTTTATCAACTTTATTTTTGTCAGTTTGAGATCATGACAGCCAAATCACAAAAGTTCCAGACAAAAATATACTAGGGGGGGATTCACTTGACATGGAACAGGCTTTGAGTCTTAATCAACAATGACACAATGTTGGTCATCAGAGTTTATTTTGGGTTTAGAGAGAAGGTTTGACTACCATTATTGATGTTCACCGCCGAACCACTTAAAATAGTCAAGTGGAATATATAAAGTGGAATATACTACATAAAAACGTAAAACTGGGGGCTCGTCCGGGATGTTTTAGTCCCTGAAGAAATACCAAATATTTTATATTAAACAACTTACTATGTTATTGGGCCTTGTGTAATTTCTGAACCCAAACTGCTTTAAACATGTTTTTTAATAATATTACTATTAGACTTTATGTCTTGTGAGTCATACAAATAAAACATTTTAAATACATTTTTCTGCATACAAAGGTTTGATGACTATTAAATAAGCACAAGCATTTTCTGAGATTCTGAATATTATGTTGTATTCTTTGTTGCATTGATGGTCGAATACAGTACAGAAATGTATATTTATTTCAAATAATACAGTCTGACACCTGCACCTGTGATTGTGTTACCTCAGCAAACCTTTTCTACAGGCCGAAATCTCCACATTTGTGGGGTCAGGTCTCAGTTTAGTCCCACCCCAACAGCTGGCCAATTTGCCAATGTGAGGGTTTAAATATACAGCATTAAATATGGCTGCCAGTATCAATAAAAAGCATTTAATTTTGCTGAGTCACCAACTCTATTTTGATGAAAGCACTGGGGTGTCTGTATATTTAGCTCAAGAGGGAGGGCGAGCTCAGTATTTATGACTGGAAACACTGGAGAGTCTCCAGCGCTGAAATCTATAGCCATAAAATTATACCACATATAATGAAACTGCTCTATCACGATTGTGTGCCAACAAAAACTAACACTCAAATGCACACATCCACACATAGTACATGTGTGTATTCTTACGTAATGCATACGTTTATAAATATTTATGCATACATATATCATATACTGTGCATTTGCCTTTAAAATAAAAAAACAAAACTGCTTTTTACAAGAAAATTAAATTCATTAACACTAGTTAATAAACTAAGACATTTTAGCATTTCAAGTTGTATAAATTACCGTTAATGTAAAGGTTATAGTAATACTAGCATATTTTACTCAGCAGCATTCTTTATTTACAAAACATATAAAAATATATCTTTTGAAGACCGTTGAAGCTGTTGTTGTCCATATGATGAAGGTCAATGAGATCCAAAACCTAATATAAATAAATTCACAAATCAATTAAATAAAAAATTTTGTTCAGAATAAATTGTACAGTATTACTGTATGAACAGATCAAAATTAAAGTGACTGAGGTAACTTGTGAATATAGATGACTTTCATAGTGCTTCGCTGAAATATTCTTCAAAATATCGTCTTCTATGTTCCACAGAAGAAAGTCAAACTAGTTTAAATTGACATGAGGTGGAAACAAATGAGGAAAGAATTTGCAGTTTTGGGTTAACTACTGGGTTAACACAAAGTGTTAGCAGAAAAAAATAAACAACAGGGTCAGATGAGTGCAAAAAATGAAGGGAAAAAACCCATGAAAGACTTTCTTTATCCTGCATCACCATCCAGCATGTGTGGGTATTTGTGTAAAAGCTCTTATCTGTGAAAGCTGTGTATAAGTCGTGTTACCATTTAAAACACCGTCAACCTTAGACTCTGCAACCACATCAGCGAAATAATGCAATGGCACCCGTGGGCCACACACCAACATCAACAACCATATCGGCATGGAGAAGAAACTGTGCCCCAAATTGCAGCCTCAGCCCCAAATGAGAACCAAATGCTTGAAGCCCCACACATGAAATATCTGGAGAGAGATAAAAATGACTTAATATTTCTATGTGCACATAATGGGAAAATTAGATACAGATGACTTTTATTTCAAAGTTGCAATATTTGTAGAGGGTGAGATGGGAGGAGTGTGAGGATCATTGGCTCCTCATTACATGTAAACTGTAACCACTTCACTATGACTAAAATCCCTGCTGGTGATTAATTGTGTTTAACCTCAGAGGGTTTCTGTCATTGACATTTGGCTCTTTACCAGTGAAACTGGTAATACTGACTCTAACACAGTGACTCACTCCCTGAGAGAGAGAAGGGATTATTATCCATCCGCTGTTCTTTTTTGTTTTGCTCTTTGAGGGGGCCACAACTGAGTCAAAAGTCAAAATACCTTTCCTACCTTTTTTCAATTTTCATCAGGAACATGAATCTATTTTTCTTTCTTTGCAATTTTAAATATCACTGATCAAGACCAGCTGAAAGATTTCTTGCAGACAATACAAAAAAATTATCATTGTCTTCATACTGTGACGGTTTTGCGTAAGTATTCAAACCCTAACTCAGTACTTTGTTGAAGCACCTTTACAGGCTCAAGTCTTTTTAAGTATGACATGACAAGCTTTGCTCTTCTCCGACTGGAAACCACCTACCATTCTTCTATTTACCTCATCATCTTTCAAGTTCTGTCAGGTTGGATGGGGAACTGATAGATATTTTCAGGTATCTCCATAGATGTTTGACTGGGTCAAGCCTCAAGGGTCATTTGAGGAACTTTCACAGTCTAAAAGCCTCTTTCACAGGCCACTTTTGCTTTATCTCAGTTGTCTGTTGAAAATGGTACTGTGCAGGTGATGAGCTTTACAATCTGTATTGTTAAAAGCGCTAAATAAATAAGCAAAAGTGACTTGATTTTCACCAGAGAATTGAGAATCACCAGAGAATCTCATCTCTCTGAGAGTCTTTTAGGTGTCTTCACTGAGGAGGGGCTTGACCCTCGCTACTTTGCCATAAAGTCCATATCAGTGGAGTTTTGCCGTGATGTTTGTCCTTCTGTAAGTAAGGCTAATTCTGTTTTGTTTTCTGTCTAACTACTGTCCTATCAAATAAAAGGCAAAACAAAGTGCTTCTGTGAACCTTCAATGCAGCAGATTTTTTTTCCGGACTCTTCTCCAGATCTGGTTCTTGACACAATCCTGTCCTTGAGCTCTACAGGCAGTTCATTTGACCCCAGGGCTTGTATTTCCATCTCTAATGCATTTTTTCAGCTGTTACACCTTTTATTGAGAGTTGTGTGCCTTTCCAGATCATCCCCATTTAATTACCACAGGTTAAAGCTTATACATCTACAAGCTTTCAAGAGTTCACGTTTCCTAGTAATAAGAAGTAGAGCAAATTTGGCGAGCTGTCTGGGGAGCGAGCCGGGAGAACGGCGACTCCGAACCCTAGGGGAAAAAACCCTAGCGAGGGTGAGGGTTCGGTGTTCAGCTCGTTTACTGTCTGCCCCCCAGGAACGTGAAAGTATGGGAGAAGGCGGAGAAAGGGAGGAGGAGGGATGCGTTCAAAGCGAAATGCGGGAACGTAAAAACAGGGCATATTTATAGTAAGGGGAAAGCGATTTGATTGGAAGTGGTTGGTTAGGGAACTGGCTGCCATCTGTGGGTAATCACTGCGTTCATGATCCTCTCGAAACCATGTTATTTGCAAAACATAAACTATAGTGAAATGCTCCTGAGGTCATTTTCAATTACATTAAAGTAATATTTCATATATATGACACTCTTACATGAACTAACTCCTCCCATTCCTTTGTTTAGGAACAACTCAATTTAATCTACATTTAAGCCTTCTTAAGAACTTTCCTCTGTAAAGAACCCAAGAGCTGTTGTCTTTTGCAAGCAATAGGCCAGTTACTCTTTGTGGGAAGTTCTTTTGTACTTTTCTGTCAACCAGATCTTAAACACACCAAAGCTTCAGCATCTCTCATTTTCACCAGACTGTAAACACAACCAGATGTTCTACCTGCCACCACTAAGCACCTGAATTTTGGCTGGTGAAGAAAAACTGTCTATCAATCTACTAAAAGTTAAAGCAGATGCTGAAAGTTCCATGACCGTCATGACTGCAAGTTTTTTTAGTCATTGGCTCTGTCACAAGTCTGAAACAGACATACACTCAACAGCTGCAGGTGTTGAGACATAAGTCTCAATACTGGATATGTGGTTCAAGAATGGGCCTCTATGATCCCATGTTCCTGCTACCTCCTGTTGAACAGCATGACTGGAATAAGCCTCAGCCTTTATTAGGTCATGCTGCACATGGTTTTATGATTGGAATTGGCTGATGTAGATTGAGACTGCCAATCAGTTTTGGCTTTATATTGTGCACCATTTCATGGTTCTTCATGTTACACACTGATCCACATAAAATTTGACAAACCAAAGATCAGAGATCAACATAGACATAGTACTATAACTTGCTTCTGCACTACATGACATGAATTCACAAATGTGTTACTCACGTTGTGAATGTGAATTGCATTGCAATGCTCTAAAACAGACATGACTGATGAGATGAAACGAGAAGAAACATAGGAAACATCTATGCATATAAGTTTCAACAATAGACTAAAAAGACTACAACCAATCAATCAAGATAAATAATTAGTAACTAGTGTAAAATATTACCTATAACAGAGATTAATTATCTTGCTTCAGTTTTTGAGACTTATCCTGAATTCTGTTTGCATTTACCTGAAACCTTCCAGTATGTTTCTCTTTGAAAGCAGTGGAGGAGTGTGTCCCACGACTGTAGAAGAGGAGGGTCATTGGTGATGTGCAGGGTCAGTTATTTTGTGTATTTGCATTGACTCCTCTGGGAGTGGAGGCCACGTACAGTTCAAAGATAAAAATGTGAGAAATGTCAGTCAGGGAGCAGTGCATGTGTGGTAAGAGCTGTGTTTTTCAGAGCAAGCTCTCAGTCATCAGAGAGCAGTGCTTTGATTGATGTTCTTTGTTGGTGACCGCTCAGCCTCATCGAATGGACTCACAGGGGCATGTGAGTCTTTCCTCTACCCTGTTTTCTGGTTTTCACGTTTTCCTGTGCAATACCTCCCTGCTTTGCATTCAGCCGGATACTACACTGGTGTTTACTGTTTTTACTGTTACCAGGAAATGGGACATTTTCAAAATGAGACACCCAATTTCTTTGTATGAATTGATGTTCAAAATTCCTGACACTGACATGGAAGAGCAGTTATGACATAATGGCAGTCTATTCCTCAGTTCTTTCAGTTTACTGTGATATGTTTATTGTATATTTAAGTAAGATTGCATTCATACATGTATCTCTGGTGGATTTTGTTTCTAGAATGTAAATATTTTGTCTTCAAACCTTTTATTCAAATGTTTATATCTATTAAATAACGAAAGGAACAGAAGAATTTGTCTGCTTAATGTGCTTTTAATTTCTCTTTGCGGCCAACCGCTGGTATTTAAGTGCGCACTGGCACTGATGTGAATGTGTTTAGCCAGCAGCTGGTATTTGTGAGAAAGGCAGTGTTGTTGGCACTTGCCGACATAATGGCTGGATTTTTCAGGTTTGTTACCTTAAGGTTTCCCTAAGGACTCCTGAGGCACTTCCTGTCAATAACAGAATAGCAGACGTTCAGTCTGTTTTGCACTTAGGTCAGTCCTGGCCAGAGTTTGTGTCTCTTCTCTCCACGTGTGTCATTCTCTTTAACTCTCTAAGTCTCTCCTCTCTTAACCCTTTAACAGCCATAAGTAAAAATTCCAGTTAATAGTAGTTCCCTCCTTGCATCTCTAATAACTGTCTGTACTGCTCACTAGTAAAATGCATTATTTGTATATAAAGGATTTTGGGTTCAATTCCAAGCATCTTAATACTTTAATGCTGCATTAAAGCTCATTCACATTCAGCATAAGTCTATCGAAGTGGCCTTATTATAACAGAAGAAGAAACCACTTGGTTCATAAAGGAGTACAAATCATGCTGGCAGCTAGTGATGTACTGTAGCTTAGTGATATTGAGCACATTCTGAGCATGTATGATGTTTTACATTCATTTCCAAGCAGCTCCACAAAGAGTCAATACTACAGTACAATGCATTCCATGCATGTCAGAGCATATATTTCCCAATCTGAGCCTATTTTGTTTATGACTGATTTATGAGGTCTCCAGCATCTCCAAGAAATGTCAATATTTTAATAGCTCCCATTTCCAATAGAGAATGTATGAGGTTCTAAGTTCAGTCCTCACCATCTTCAGGTACGGTGAATGCTTTAATGCATGCCAAACATGTTAGGGCATATATTTCCCATTGCTAGCCTATTGCCTATGACTGATGTGATAGAAAAAAATGATAGAAACAATATAATTTTTTTTTTTTTTTTAATGTTTAAGGTCCTAGGTTCAATCCCCAGCATCTCCAAGAGCTGGGGAGATACATTAATGCACATTATCTCTCAATGTGTGCCTGTATGAGCTTGCATAAAAGAGTACAGGAAAACACTTTGAAGACCTGATTTCAATCCCAAACATCTCCAAGCATTGTCAGTTACCCTTTCAGTCGAATCACTTCAACGTTACATGTGGGAACTCGCCAGAGAGACCGATTTGCCTTTGAGCTTTTACTAAAGGCCAATGAGTATCGGCGTGTACTGATTGCGCTCAGTTGCGGCTCGTCACTGCTTGAGTATAAGAGAGCACGCGCTCAGTACACCTGCAGCTTTTCGCTTCAGAGCCGTTGCTTTTGGAGTTGGTGATCCC
>JAUCMU010000104.1:8969074-9008091 GCA_032275025.1 Enteromius treurensis
ACCAACCTTTTTCACCCCCCCCCCCCCCCCCCCCCCTAAAATTACCTAAAATGACCACTAGAGTGCATTCAGTCTCCATGATTTAGAAATGCTTGCTTAAAAGTCTGTTGTTAAAGAAAAAGCCGAGTTTAGATCTGTGTCTTTCTGTGTCAGAATCAACTGCTGAGTCCAACTGCCTATTCAATATAAAACAGACCTATAGCAATTATCCAAATATGTCACTCACAAGCTAGTAATTACTTATATCCTGAACTACTTGACACCTGAAATAAAATTCTAAAAACGGAGTAACTCTATTCTCATACATGTTCTTATGTTACTATCCAGTCATCTACTGCGAGTCCAGCTGTCCATCTTTAATATTTGTGTTTTTAGATGTTGGTAGCAGAGCAGCTCTGAGATGCATTGACTGGCATGACTGGAAATTTGAGGTTTCTCACTATGACAGGAAAGGTTTGGGATGGATTTGAGCCAGCTGGGGTTGTGTAAACTCTACAGTCCTACGCTGACAGGTTTGCATTCTCCTGTTATACACTTCAATGCAACTTTCAAAAGACCAAAAAAATATAATATCTGTTTCATAATTAAGTTCTGCAATTATTTTACATGTACAAAATAAATAGTAGCTCAGAGATTTACAATACTGGCATTCGAGTTCAGTCGTAGTTTTGCTTGGTTCATTATCAAAATATAATATAGTGAATTGAACCTCACCATAGCTTGGGTATATTCCTGGTACTGTTACCGGGCCCCCTGTCACTTTTACCCTTCAAATAAAAACTAGGTGCATGATGTCCCTGAGTGCGTGCAAGCAATTGAAGTGTCATGCCCTGGTAAAGCAGACCCACTCTCTGACAGACAGACCTGCACTGTGTCACGGCAACACTCAGCATAGGCCTTGAACAGGGACCCTGTGGCTTCATTCACTAAAGAACTGCATGTCTCATTTCTTGCTATATTTCTATGTGTCCTTCTACTGTCTTTCTTCCCTAGAAGGATGTTACTGCGTTGAACGGGGAGTGTTTGAGCACTAATGATGTTTTATGGTGTCCGATTCTCCTTCTCTGGTGAGTTCCTGTTTACACCCTTACAGCTGGACAATGTCCAGGCGCGTGTGTGTATGTGTGGAGCACGTAGTATGAGCTCATTTGTTGTTCTCCCAAGGCCAATATCCAAGGCAGATAATGTAACATAGTTAAACTCTACTCCCCTGAGAAGGGTGAGGTATTGAGATCAGTATAACACTCAGCATTACATTGTCAGACACTGAAATGTTTACACCACTTATGCACATTAACAAAATCTCTCTCTCTCTCTCTAGCCTTTAGTTTCCGATTTGTCAAGCATACCCTATGGTGATGTGATGTGCATATCTCACAATTACCTTTACCCATTTTTTGCTCAGTATCTCATGTCAAGTAGTTTTTAGTGTATGGGCCTGTCCCAATATCCACACTTGCGGTCACTTAGGTACAATTAAATGCAAATTCTGTTAAAGTTTATTTTAAAATGCAAAGTATTAAATGTGCAATTAAAGATAAGTGTGTTCCACTGGTTAATCTAAAGTTCTACACACACTGCACACCAGTTATACACTTGGGCCAAATACAGGAAGTACAGTACAGTATGTCTTTTAAGTAGTCAAGTGCAAAGTGTGTTTTGGGACAGGCCCTCCCTGTTGAAAAAAACCCAGCTGGTTAGGTATGTTTTGAAGCTGATTTAAGCTGTTCCTTTGCTGGTTTAAGCTGATTTTATTTGCGGCAGCGACCTCTAGTGGTCACCTAACATTTACATTTGTGTCATTTTGAAGACAATTTCTAACCATGTTTTGTGCTTTTGGCTGTGCATCCGCTTGCCTGTTAAAAGAAAGAGTTTGTGTTCATCATGCCAGAGTCTGCATTCCAGTCATTTGCCGTATGCTCCCTGAATATTGTGCACATTTGCAGCTGGTTGTACGGGAAGTTGCTTGGCTGGACAGTATCGTTAAGATGCCAGTGGAAGGAGACAGTGGGCGAATTACTGAAATACAAACTGCCATTCTTTTGCACTATGAGACAACCACTCAAGAATCTCTGTGGGCTTCAGACATGTCTGTATCAAGTGAAATACACCATCAATGTATACGCTACCTCTTGGGAAGGTTATCAGAAAACACATGATCGGTTTTCATAGTTGCTGATGACCTAAACAGATATCATTGTACTTGTATGCAGCTTTACATTTATATAGAAAACTGACTTTTTAAATGAAAAATAGACCTATACGCATGTCTGATTAAGATGTCGAAATCAGAACACTGGCCGCCTTGCTGTTTCAAGACTCAGGACAAGAAGAATACAATATTTACAGTCTTTAAAAGTCATTTTCAATAAATTAAAATAGGAATGATGAAGTTAAAAATATGGATTAGTAACCTGTAATCAGAATATATAGACAATAGTTATTTACCTGTATTTATGCCCTTTTAATTAGGTTAATGTTATTGTTATTAACTAAACTGAACAAATAGGACCCTGTTGTAAAGGGGGTCCCACTTTATATTAAGTGTCCCTGATACCTGTGTACTTCCATAGTAACTATATGTGTATGTAGTATGTAACCACAGTGTAAGTATCTACAGCTGTAATATTTCTGTAACTTCACACGTGTAAAATCCCTCAGAATGGTATGTGTAAGTACAAATGTGGACTAACAGCAATTCTTGGTAAATAAAGTGTTACACTTTATATTAAATAGACAATTGCTTTGGATTTAGCATGTTATTACTCTGATGTTACACAGCAGCGGGCAGTAAATTAGGCTTTACAAATAAATTGTGATTGGTGTCTAGAATGTTACACTTTATATTAAGTGGGCAGTTCCTGAGGAGTTACCATGTATATACACTGGTATTATAGAGGTCCACTGACTCCACCTATTTTACATATCCCTAAACCTACCCAACTACACCCCCTGATCACCCCCTGTTCCAGTGACTCTTATACATACTGCTGTTACAAAATGTAGCTATGTAATTCCTGTTACATGACTACTTAGTGAAGCAAAAAAAGTGTTGTTACCAATGTCCTGTTACACATTTGTACTCACACACACCACTCTGAGGGGTGTTACATGTGTGAAGTTACAGAAATATTACAGCTGTAGATACTACATACAGTATGTAGCAATGTGCACTTACACTGTGGTTACATAGTAGATACACATCTAGTTACTTGGTAAGTACACAAGAATTAGGGACACTTAATATAAAGTGGGACCATATGGGTTATCCATTATATTTCTTGATCTTGACATTTTGCAAGAAAAGTGTTGTAAGGGGAGACAGGGGCAAGATGTCCTTTGGGGTTTTGAGTCAAACATCCAAAAACGCTTATGCTTGCTTTCTCTAGCTGTGATGGTGTACACCGGTTTCAACAATCTGTGGCAAATCATTTATAAATTAGGAAATTGTTTTGTGAAACTAAACTAAAATTCCAAAATCATTTTTTTAGACAACAATTTATTATTATTTTATTATATTATATTTTCTTTTCTTTAATATTATTGTTTAATATATGGATATAAGTTTATATAGGCTATTTCTATATATCTATGAAAACTCTGTCACGTCAGCGGTGAACATTTAACAGTCTATCCAGTATAGTATGACAACATGGTCTGTGTGTGTTGAATGTACAGTTTTTGGGTAATTATTGGGGAAACATTCAATAGCAAAAATCAGTATAAAATCAATAAGGTTAAAAAAATGGCCTCTCCTATTGAAATCACGTTTGTTTGTTTATTTCTTTTTCATTTCACACTTTGCCAATTAAACCCAAAAGCTGAAATTGGATGATATTGTATGAAGAGGGCTGGGTTAGAAAAAAAATGGTAAAACATAAACAAAAGAGGGTGAAATAAAAAGAGCATGATGCATCATCATAGATTCCTAAGGCAGTGTTGATTCAACTCTGATTCCCCGGTGTAGTTATCCAGATCTCAGAGCAAATAACACACATCTGCACAGATATACGATACATAGACACTTGCTTTAATTATATTTCACTTTGAAAAAGAAAAAAAAAAAATCTCTGTTGTTTCTCAACAGTGCTGCCTCTAATTGTCAAAGAATGGAGATGAACAGACAGCGCAAATCTCCAGATTCCTGCTTAAAACACAGCGATCTACCAAAGGACTCAATTTATTTGACGGGGCCCCAAAACAAACATTCCAGCCAGAGGTCTTTTTTTTAACAGTGTTCCTGTAGCCTTGGCACAAACCCACCACTTTCTTTTATTCTTTGGTAATAATACATTAAGTGGAAAACAGCAGCGGGTCATTGACAATTCTCTTTCTAGAATGATCTGTGGAGGCGCAATACGGCTTATTGCAGTAATGAGCATGAACATAGGACATACCAAAAGAATCACAAGATTTTCTTAGTCTTTTGAAGAAAAAAAAAAAGAATCGGTGATATGTAAAGCTTTTCTCTTTTTCTTCTTCCTCAGATATTCAGTGGAATGAAAACAAATATTAGCGAAACATTCATTGCTGCCCATATCTCCAGTGTGCAGAACTAATCAGTCTTTGCTTGTTGCCCAAGGTCTCTCCAATTCTGATGAACGTTGTTCTGCACCCCCAACAAAGGCAACATCAAAGCCCAAGACTTGCACTCGAAACAGCTCTGGCTGTGTAATCTATTTCACATCCAGCATTCTTAAAACTTGTTTACTTCTTGGGAAGACATCACTACCTCTCTGACATGAATAATTGAACTGGTGTGATAACCTTAAACTCACTGTTTTGCCATAATTGCTTTGTTAATAACATTCAGAAACACAGCACAAAGAATGTAAACTACAGTTCTGCTAAGTTTACACGCATGCAATACTCAGTTAAAAGAGGTAGACGGAGCCTCTGGCGGGGAAAGTTTTCAGAGTTTCGAAACTCTGAGAACACTTTCAAACTAGGAAAAGAGACAATACAGAGTGATTATGAGTGAAAACTAAAAGAATCAAATAAACCTATAACAAAAACGCTGTCAACACTTCCCACAACAACGAACTCCAAGAAGGCAAGTGGAGATGAATTCAATACATTTACATATAATGACACTGAAAACGATACACAGACTAGCTTAAAAGAGAAGGAAGAGAAAGCAAATAAGATCATTATTCTTCTTGGCTATTTGTGGGGGAAGATCGTGTTTCAATTAGCATAAAATGAAATGATTATAAATAATAAATGCTGCAATTTAAATGCTACCGTTTGATACACCGCACACAAGACTTAAAAAATAAATAAATAAATGATTGGCTGTCTTTTTTTTTAACAGCATTCTTTAAAAACATGAAAGCTATTGCAAAATGTTACATCTACTGAATTGTTGCATGAACACACTGGAAAGACTGATGCCCCATTAGGCTAGAAATGTATAATTTATTAGAATTCTTTTGAAGAATTTCAATTCATGTTGTCCAAGACCTTGCATGTCCGCATATTGAGACGTTCTGCCACCTTGTGGCTTTGTCATCTTCTGCAAAGAGGAGACTTCATCGTGAAATGGAAATGTTTTTACAGCTCACATACCTTACGTTCACTTCCATGTTTCCATAATTTCCATTCCAATATATATATATATATATATATATATATATATATACATATATATTATCAGCTCTTCAAAAGACATTATTAAACAGTGTGCACCCACAAACACAGAACTTCTTCCTTAAGGACAGGTGAGCACAGACGAGTGACCTTGAGTTGATGGGCGAAGCGAGTGAAAGAATGTCTTTCATTAATATGTTTAGGTCTCAGAGCTGCCTGTGGAACAGAACGGATGAAACGCGGTGTGCTGTCTGCTCTGCCCTGCTTTAAAGACAAACCACCTCTGGTAAAATGATGAACTCTCTAATCCTTTGTATTCATTCTTCTGCCCCCAGATTTAAACGGGTACACCGTCTCTTTCTGCCTGTTAACAGGCAGCAGTATAATAATGTAGTTTCCTGTGATGTTTCGAAACCATTGCTCCAGGCCCAAGCTTAGTCGGCAGCGTACGGGATCAAGAAGAAATGTGAGCCAGTGAAAATGGATAAAAATGGCCCATTGTACCCCAAGGTAGGGAATGATAACTACTAACGTGAGACACAAACAGCATAATAAATTATTCTCTGCTCTTGTTCCAGCAGACCAAAATCAAACTTTTCAGCGTACGCTTGGCAGGCCATTAAAATAATTTCTTCATGCTCTGAAAACAGAGGCCTTAAAGTTAATTTTGATCTTTCATCAGAAATGTAAAATACACTCTTCAGATTAATTAAGTTTGCCTGGGTTTAAAGTTCTTTGCAAGAAAACGAGGTGCTCCAGCATATGATCCAGATATTTTTAACCAGCAAGTGTTGAATTTAGTTTCACAGGTAGACTTATATTTTATAAAATATGCATTTGATTTCACTGTTTTATCGCATATCTCTAAGAAACCCACAGCTCAGTTGTCAAACACATCTGATGCGATGAGATGTCATCTGCTCATTAATCTAAAAAAAAGTGGAAGTGATTTCAACCATGTTAAGCTGTACCAGGACCATGAGATGCTGTAAATGAAAGACAGGAAGCATGATATAAGCATGTTATTATGTTATTATTATACACTCTCAGAAATAAAGGTACCTTTTGTCACGATGAGAGCTGAACAAACTCGCGCTTCCTCGCGAGCAAAGAGGACACGAAGGCAGGAATACGGTGAACTTGACATTTATTTAAACAAAAAAACAAAGAAAACAAGGAACATGCACAAGCAACGCAGAGTAAGACAAAACACATGTAACGTTATCGACTGACAGAGATACAAAACATGGGACGTGGTATTTATACATGAACTAATCAGACACACCTGGACAAACACGGCTGGCAGAGGATGAAACACTAATGAGGAAGGCGGGGTTACAAATTGGTAGAGCACCTGGGGAAACGGTAAGAAAACAAACACACAGGCACAAGGCACATGGCACAAGATACAACAAAACACAGAACTGAAGTGTTATCCAGTGACCAGAACTGACACACCAGCTAGATTGTGACATAGCCCCCCCTCTAAGGAGCGGCTTCCAGACGCTCCAGACTTTGGAGCCGGCGGGAACGCCCACCAGGGCGAGGCAGGCGGTGGAGAAGTCCACTTAGGCGGAACAGACGGAGGAAACGCCCTAGAAGGCAGCGCAGGAGCAGACCACCTGGGCCTCCTAGGCAGCGACCCTGCCCTCCAGGGCTGACCAGACAGTTTGAGAGCCCTCTTGGGCTGAACAGGCAACCATAATGCCCTCCTGGGCCGAACAGTCCATAGCAATGCCCTCCAGGGCCAAACAGGCAACCATAATGCTCTCCTGGGCCGATCAGACAGCGGCCTTGTCTTTCTGGGCCGACCAGACAGCAATCTTATCCTCCAGGGTGGAGCTGTCGGCGGAGAAGTCCACTTGGGTGGAGCAGGCGGCGGAGACGTCCTCCTGGGCGGAGCAGGCGGCGGTGAAGCCCACCGGGGCGGTGCAGGTGGCAGAGACTTCCCTCTGAGCGGAGCAGGCCGCGGAGAAGCCCACCGGGGCGGAGCAGGCGGCGGAGACGTCCCTCTGGGCGAAGCGGATGGCGACAGAGCCCTTTTGATTCGGCCAGATAGCGACAGAGCCCTCTTGGGGCCACCAAACTGACATTGCGCCCTCGAAAACCAGCCAGTCAGTGAATGCGCCCAATGAGACCAGACGGGGAATGAATACGCCCTTCGAGACTGACTGGGCTTTGAATACGACCTCCATGACCGGGGGAACCACGATTCAGAGACCTCCTTAGGTTGAGCAGCCACCAGTGGGGCCTCTAGGGACTCTACGGCCGGAACCAACATTTCCAGAAGTAGTGCAGCCTCTGGCGGACCCGATGGAGTCTCCGGGCTACAAACAGGTTACGGAGGTTCTGGCCATGGGGCCTCACAGTCTTCGTGGAGCTTGGGTGAATTAAGTGACTGAGGATCACAGACCGGGTCTGGCACAAGATACAACAAAACACAGAACTGGAGTGTCATCCAGTGGCCAGAACTGACACACCAGCTAGATTGTGACACCTTTTAGCTAACAACACTTTAGGTATTAATATGTTCCTTCAAGGTACGAATACAACCCCTTTTGGTACAAAAATGTACCTTTTGAAAAGGTTCCGCCCCAGTGACAGATTTTGTACCTTTATTTCTAACAATGTATTATGCATGTATCATTATTTTTTTGCTGTCCATGCCAGAACTGACTAAAAGTGAACCGCTCAAAATATTCTTACAAAAAAATAAAACAAGTTGGATTCTAGTCATTAACACTGACATGGAAGAATATTTTAAGATTAATAATGTAGATTAGGCTACATATATTACATGCTTAAAGACATTTGATTCATCTTTATGGTACTGATTTGCTAAATATTTCTGATAATTTACACAATTTAGAAAAATTTAGGTATTTAGTATTGTAGGCTTAGAAACAATACATAGTCTGTGTCTGGTTTTATCAAACAACTTAAAACTGCAAACTAAAAAGTGTGACTATAATGCTAATAACCACTGACAAAATAAAAAGTATTGCACAATTCATCACATTGCTAGGTGTGCAAGTCCACCTTTCCACCATCTTTCCTGTGTTTTTTTTTCAACACCAGCAGTAACTTCACCTAAGAAGAATTCACCCTCTGTCTGTGGAATAATCCATATCGCGAGCGGGGGATTTATAGTATATTTCTACCTCACTCCTTTATTAAACACTTAATGCACAATTTCTCCGTGAAAAACAACACGACCTTGACTTTTCACTTTGTTTTTGAAAGGATGTAAACGATTCTTTTGGTCTTAGTTTATGGCGTGATCGGTGAACGAGCAGACCGAACATCCCTGCTGGAGTTTTAGTTCAACCTGCAGAATTTTAAGCAAAATGGCGACATTGTAACGGATGGAGGACGAAAAAAAGGACTGTAATCAAGTACCATGACAAACTTGTCCCATGTTATAGTGTCATTCTCTGGGAAGGTAGGTTTGAAGCTTACAAACGTCTTCCCTTGCCGTGTGTGTGTTTAACCGTGTTGAGAGACGAGTGCGCGATGGGTACAGTGGCTTGAGTCATTGCATGGGCACGAGAGCTTATGTACACGGGCATCAGGTATGTCAACACCGTGCCAGTCACGAATCGAGCAAGCTAACATTTCACCCTTCCGTTGTCAGATACGCCATTGCTCTGAATAGTATTGCATTTGGGGAAAAGTTGGACGTTCCTCTGCCATCTGAGCGCACTCGCGCGGTTTCTCGTTTCCCCCTGAAAAACACTTTATACACACTTTTACAAGATGGGTGTCAGAATCGATCCAAAGCCGTGTCAGTCACTGGATGAGACGATCCGTTTTTTCGTGTCAGCGGGGAGTTTGTGTCGCGGCCTCTAGTCGCGGGTTTGACACTTGAAGAGCGCAGACGCGTTAAGACGCTTGTCTTGAAGGCGCTCGGCGCGACCTTGATTGGAGGGAATCTGTGCGCAACGTGTTTGCGCACCGCGGCAAACAAACATCCCGCCAGCCTATTGCTTTCTCTCGTAAACCCCAGTCGATCAGTTTGAATGGTGCTTAAAAATAGGCCCAATATGAAAAAAATATTGCATGCCCCCAGAACTTTTAATATCTGTTTTATATCTTTATAAAATAAAATAACACCATATACGTGACCATATGGCCCTTCTAAAACATAATATTGATAAATCCTGCTTTACCCTCATAGGTCAGTTTATCAGGTGCACAATCTTGTTTGATTTACCCCCTTTCTTTCCCCTACTCAAGCTCTTTGTCAAGATTCAGTATTTTCGTTTGCTCACTAGTCAAATGTCAGACTTGTCAGACTGTCTGCCTATACTTAAAGTCTTACCTCTGATTATTTATTTATTAAAATATATAAATAAATAAACGGAATAAATTAAGTAATTCATGACAAATATGATGCTGCCGAACTTCTTTATCAGCACGGCTTTTTGCTTATATTCAATAGCTCAACTGTAAATGAGATTTTTAATAAAGATTTTATGAAATCATTAAGTAATTGTATCAGGTAACTTAAAAAAAGTTAGCCAGAGTGTTAAAAAAGTTAGCTATAGTGACAGAAAAAAGCACTGCAGGCAGTGAGTGGGAAAAAAACCCTCACAACACCACAATCTTCACTCTGCATTACTTACATACTGTACAGTAATATGGTCTTGACAACAACAAACACATACGAGCAGCACATAAAAGTGAAATGTCCCTGTGTATTATACTGTATGTCACACATTGAAATCTGCTTGTCTAATCAGAATAGAGGACTGGAACTACCTGTTGTTTATGCTATTGTTAAATATCAAGGACAGATTGGCTTGGAAGTATAACCCAGGTTGTCACTTTGTGTTTCCGTGGGCTGTAATTACAAATGTGTGACTGCATTATTTTCTTCTAGTTTTTATTTTCATATGCTTTAAGTACCCTTATTATTGGTCGGATCATTAGTTCTTTATATATTATTCCGCATACAGTGATCATACAGAATACTGGTTTGCTTTGTTACCATAGACACTGGATAAATCTGTTTTAGGAATTATCATTTAGGTGAAGCACTATTACAGCGACAGTTTAATATTTTAGCAGATTTCATGGTCACTTAAACTAATAGCTATTATTTGGATAAGTAAGGGATGATTAAGTTTTACTGCCCACTGCACAGTTACTTAAATATTGATGTAGGTTTTGTTTTCATTTTACTTTGGAGATGTTGAACATAAGAAAACAAACACCATCAGCAGTTTACTCCGCAATTATAAAGTGTTGCCATGGACAAGAATCATTATTTGAAATTATTTTGCTGCTGGATCAAGCAAATGACCAATCAGAGGCAAGGATTTTTAGAAAGCTGATATAACGCACACTTCATTTGCCACCTGAAAGAAGCTTTTTTCTTCTGAAAAGCTTGTTGGAAATTCAGGGGCCATGGCAGAGCCTTGCCTCAGTCCATGCGTATTTGATAATAATCATCTTAATATAATGCAAACAGCAGTCTTAATAGAGATTTAGGGAGGAAAAATCCAATTACTTAAGATAATTGAGGAGGGTCAAGACCAGGAACATGGCTCAGGCTCACACTACCTTGCAACCTGCATGTCCGCAAATGTATAATCAAATCCTTTAAAGATTAAGATTACATAGCCAGACTCGGAGCCAATTTCAAACAAATTGATTATGTGTCACTCAGCAAGGTCAAATATTTGCACTGAGGCGCATTTCTAGAATGTGCAGAATGATAAAAATTGGTCCCATCTTCCCTGTTTTTGCTGGGCTCCCAGTTCGCAGTGTTCTAAATGAAGACACAGGGGACTGTTTTAATGGAAGTACACTGGCCTGAATTAGCAAGCCAGCACTACTGCAGCTGGGCCGGAGAGATATTTCAGTAAGCTGTTGATCTAGCCAGAACATTGAGACCTGCATAAATCTATTAGAGGAAGAGGCCAAGAGAGAGAGAGGCCTATTTATCCAGTGCTATGCTCTGACTATTAGCTGCTCATTCCATATCATTTAACCTCTAGCATGACCTCTCATTACAGCCACCAGACTCGTTAGTATATGAGAATGTAATGAGCCCTTTAACTTAAATGAGATCTTGAACTTAAAGATTAAGCAGCTGCGCTTTGATGGATAGGATAGTAGCAATTTAGATGTGTTACTGTAGAAAAACATTGATTTCTATTTATTCCTAAAAAAATGTACCATTGTTTCTGCCAAAAATATTAAGCAACATAATTGTGATAATGGTAACACTTCATAATAAGCTTCATTAGTTAACATGAACTAAGAATATTCAAAACTTCTACAGCATTTATTAAAGTTAATTTTAGCATTTGCTAGTGCATTATTAAAATCACAGGTTTTGTTTGTTAACATTAGTTAATGCACTGAACTTACATGCGTAAACAATTCAATAACTAATATAAACAAAGAATAAATTAATAGTGTAATTAATGCATCTGTTAATGTTAGTTAATGCATTAACAATAAATGCTAAATGTTTGTATATGACCATGTGGTACTGATGAATGGAGTAATGACAGCTGTCAAAAGAAAATATTAGATTTTTAAAGTTACTTTAAACAGCAATAATTTTTGGTTTAAATAACTACCACTAGAAATATGTCACAGCTAGCTATACGTGCCTAACATGTTGCTACACATATCCTTTTTAACCTCCTAATGTGTCTAATAGTAACAATTCTCTGTCTATCTATATGTTCATGTTGCAGGTGGGCTTACTGAGAACTGTGGGGTGCCAATGCATTGGAAAAGACTGGTAGGAAGCATATATGTATTCAAAGAATAGCAGTTTAGTGTCTTTTGTCTTCTGTGTTGTTGCACATCACAGTAGTCTTATTAATCATTGCAAATTGTTAATAAGCATGTTAAAAAGAGATTAAATGCTGACAGAATCAGGATGGAAGCAGCGGATGTAAGATTTGTGTCTTTGCTAATGTTGCTGGAAAGCTGAAGTGACAGTGCTCTGGCTGCCTGTACACAGCACCAGGGGTGTGTGTAATGTTCCAGATATTTGGTGGCATGTCTCAACACCTTGAGCTGAGGCACAGATGTGTGAACTGCTCTGATACTATAGCTGGGTGTGATCACCAGTCAAATTAAATCAGAGCTGTCAGTTACACTTGTCACAGGCATACTTCCCGTCAGCCTGGAAACCTGGCAACCTTCATCTTCCTCTAGCAGCCCTCCAGAAAAAGGCCAAAAAGGGGAATCTGGGTATAATGTTGTGTGAGCAAAACTGCCAAAATAATTTTGTGTAATTGGACAATGATCCAACAGAATCGAGATGATAGTGCGAAAAATGTTAACCTGTCTGCGTTCTGCATTCAAACGGTATCTTTGTCTCTGAAGTTTGTCTTGGGATGTGTGCCAAAATTATTTGACAGATGCGATTGTCGCCGGTTAGTCTCGTTCCAAGTCGAGAGCTTGCCTCTCTCTTAGCGCAATTCTCACAACTTTGAAACTGATATGGCATGGGTGTCCCGCCAGTCAGTTATCCACAACCTGGATAAGCAAATGAGAACACTTCTTCCTATTAAAGACTTTATGAGGGAAGTTACACACGTAAAATCTCTCAGCTCACCAAAAGCTACAAACAGACAGCTGCAGCCTCGGGCTCCAGATCTCACACTGATGTCTTCACCACTAGGGGCCAGGATTTGATCACTAATGCTCTGCAGGGCGCTAAACTCAGTTACACTTAAAAGATACGAATGCTTCTCTCTGAAGATTCACTCACTGCTATTCCATTCATAGTCTATTTTTAAATAATCGTAGTTGTGTCAGTATGAAATGTTAGTAACAGTTTGACAGTGTTACTTAGCCTTAAGAACAGCTGAAAACTTTGCTTGATTTTTGTAGTGTCTGATAGCGTGCATTGATTGTGCTCGAGTGAAATTACATACTCGTCTAATACCACTTTTATTTGTGGTTTCTTGCATTTTAAAAAAAGTGACCGCAGAGGAACAGAATCCATCGGAACAGACGCGTTTGTAAGCGCCTACAAGAGATTCCAGAATCAATAGGACCAAGGCCGTAAGAATGTTCTATCGACGCTGAAGAGTGTCTCTTACTGAGCACCAATTAACCAAAATTAAATCCACTGTTTCTATTGATTGAAAGGGTAAAGGCAAAAGTTTGCCTGAGAATTAACTGTCAAGCCCCCAAAACCTTTTTCTTGCGAAATCCTTCAAGGTTGTGGTTCATCATTCTCATTAAATTTTCCAATTATTCCTGGAGTTGGATGTGATATTTTAGAGCTTTGAACAGAGGTTGCAGGGTGATGTGTGATTATAGAGCATTTCTGTCAGGAAGAGATCATTGAATTATCTGTGGTATTAAGAGAAATGTGAGTGTGTGAATGTTTTACCTGTGCAGTCGTTTTATATACTTGTATTCACAAGCAGGTTATAAAACGCTATTTGTACAACCAGACTTTGAAAACAGAAAAATGAAATTCAAAGCATTAATTATTATCAATTCATATTTCTTTTTTAAGAAAAATCTTTTTAAAACCAAAAATTAAAAGGAAAAAATCATTTGTCCTAAACCCTTTCTTTAATTTATTATTATTATTATTATTATTATTATTATTAATAAATATCACACAAATATATTTATTTTTATTATTATTTTATCTTTTTTTGCTCATGGTTTCTTTTATTTTATATGTTTCCATCCTATTTTCTATTCTTCTTTTCTAATATTTCTATTTTTATATTCAATTTTATTCGAAATTCGATGTCTTTTTGAAAAAGTTTTTTTAAAAAATATATGTAATCTGGTTATAGAAGCCAAATGTTGCCAGAGCCATCTGTTGGTCATTAGTGGTACTGACCAGTGGGAGGTACTAATTCTTAAATATATATATAAAAAAATAATAAAATAAAAATTAATAATAATAATAATGATAACAAAAATGTGTGAAATAAGTATATTGGATTTAAGTAAATTCAGTGCTTGTTTTACTCTTTTTTTTAAAATGAGGACTAAATTGTTCAGATTACAGAAAATTGTATTTATCTGCTTTTCTGAGACCTGTTAAAGTAATAAAAATGTAAGCATTAAAATCTCCATATTTTTTCTGAAATGAATATATTTACACCATGCTATGTTTGTTTATATAGTAAATAATAGGGGTGTGACTAGACACTTATCCCACGAGATGAGACGAGACACTGGGTTCACGAGAACGAGACAAGATTTTTAGACTTTTTAAAAATAAATCCTCAGTGACAAAATATATTGGGAAAAAATAGATTTTATTCAACAAAAACATTACATGTTTTTTTTTTTTTATTAAACTATTTCAACAAATTAATTGCAGTATTAAACAACATGTGAAAATTGCTAAATATTTTTCCTCAAGCTGACAGGCAAGTAATTACCAAAAAATTACAAAAAATGTAAAATAGTATAAATAAAAAAAACAAAAAAAACACAAATATTCTTTTAAAAGCAGGGTAAGCGATTTACTCAAAAAGCTTCAGAAAACGAGTCGGTCGAATACCTAAACAAACTAAGCAAAGTATACTTCGGCCATCTGCATTACGTAATTTTTGTCATCAGTGCAGACAATTTTTTGTGACCGCACTGACTGTCTGCATACATCACTGTATGCGCAAGAATACTGAAAGAGTGCAAGTCCATTGGCGGCATTCCGCATGTATCGAGCTCGTCCATCCACACTAATCTGCGATCGAGTATACTTTGAAAGCTGTTTGGATGCGGTCTTAAGTCTGTCTAACCCTGGACGTGATAAAACGACCATTAAAAACCATTTGGAATTTGTGTCAGCACGTCATAAATAGAACGCGGCAGCAGTTTCCTGTAAGAGATTTGTTGCGCCATATCATACCACAATGGATATCGCCAACACATCACATCTCGCGAGATCTCGTGCCACGTAAATAATATTAATAGGTCACCTGATCTGTTGCTTATCAAGCGCCTCATTTTTATCACTTTTGGTTTGGTCAGCTGCATTTTGACTTCACAAAGTGCCGCATTTTGCACACAACCAGCCGATGCAGCAAGAAAAGTGACTTCAGCGCCCTGTTATTGATAAGAGTGCCATAATTGGAATAAAGAGAGAGGGCCTCTCCTTCTGTCTTTTGTATACATTTACTGTTATACTAATTAGCTTCCCATCGTCTCCCAGCTAGCATCTTCTTTACAGCCCGCCGGGAGTCTCTCGGGAGGTTATTTACATCTCTCCATGGGGCTTTTCTCAGGCGACCGAGCACACCCCCTACCACTCCTCCTGCACGCATGCAGCCTCTTCTTTGATATATTTGGGAGTAGCTCTGATTGAGTGGGCCTCTGGTGTTAATGACCAGTCTGGATCCAGCTCCGCCCCCTCATTCAGCTTTAATAGATGCCATTGACAAGCAGCAAGGACTAATAAAAATGTGATGATTTTTTAATATCCTAAGGGAGCCTGTTCAGGGGGAGATGGACCAGAAAGTGCAAGCTTTGCTTTGTGCGGTTAAGAACGGGTCGTTTTTTGATTATTTAGATTAAGTATCGGTTAAACAGATTTAAATGTTTGGTCCTAATTTGGATAGCAACCCTCTGCCACTCTTTGCCCTTTTCCACTTCCCTCACTTTTATTATGTTGTTCATGTCTTAGCTTGCACGGCACATTACGTTTTAAGAAAAGGTAATAAAATTTGTTTCATCCCGAAACCTGCGGCGCTTGACATTTCTCCAAATTTAAGCGTATTGATGTCTGCTCGCTTAGACCCGATCCCATCCTCAGCGTGCAGACGAGCGTTGACATTGACACGCTTTCATCTGATTGGTCACGTGTCTTCAGCAAAGCGGCGGTGACAAAGTTAGCTTTTTTCTTTCGCACTACTCAAGCAAGACAGACGCATGTGAGTCTGCCCTCGATCACAGCGGTAGATACGCGCCCGCGTAGCCCCACCGTATTTAAATCAGATCTCCAGTAATCATCACATTTCACGTAAAGAAAAATCGACGCAGCTGAAAAAGCACCCACAACTCATGACCTGAGAGGAAGTGTATTTCATGGCGCGTCACTTTCATATTTTACACAGAATAGAGCGTGACAATCAATGTTTACTTTTCATCAAGAGATGTGCCACCGCGTAAAACTACCGCAGTGATGCAACTGCCAGAAAACTTTCGCCCCCTTCTTTAAGTGACAAACTCTTTGCATCATTCTTTAATGTGTGAGAGAGAGAGAGAGGCTACTGGTTTAAGGGCCTGTCGATCTGTGCTACTTCGCACTCACTGCCCGGCTCACAATAAGAGCGCCCTCATTAAAACTGAAACCCCAGACCTGCTCAGCTTTTTCTTTTTCCTGCTCTCTTGCTCCCTTTTTAAAACAGAGAAGTTTTAAACTGACAACGCCACGGGAAATCCCCATCAGACATCCCTCCCTTAATCTGTCTAATTTTGAAAGGTATTGTTTAAGGCTTCAAAGTTTATATGGTTTAATCCTCCTCTAACACTACAGGCCAGCAAATGAGGCCTTGTCAGCAGCTCTGGCACCACTAATCTACTTCACACAACAGAAAATCCTCCTTCTAGATAAGGTTGCATAGGTTTCCTGTGAACTCGCCTTTTGATGTTCCTTACCTGCTATTGAACATGACTTCTGTCTTAACCCAACTGTCACTCACGCCCTGTCCCCTTTTATCATGCCCAGTGACCCCCCTTTCCCCTCTCCCCGATCCTAAATCTACCATCAGGAGGAGCAGGCGCTTCGCTCGCTCTATTTTAGGAGGCGAGCTGCGTGATTGAGTCCGTGAGTACGTGTTGATGCTCTTTTCATTCGGGTTGAGGAAGGATGTGTTCTTTTTTTGAAATCCAGAGACAAATTTGTGTGGACTGTTTTTTTGTATTTTTAAATCCGGGTTAGTTAACAAAGCCGTAACATTGCATCACCTTGGCTTCAAATGGCAACCACTGGAAAATGCAACTTTGCAGTGCTGTGGCCACCAAGATGTTAGAAATGGCAGCCTTGGCTCCTGGTAAAGCAGTGGTTTGTAAGACACAGAGGGAGAGATCTGTAAGGTAGCTGCCCCTGCGCTCTGTGGAGATTGTGTATTGAAGCAGATTTATTGCTGAGCTCTCAATTTCCACACAGCGTTCAAAAGAAATTGGATTCTTGCCACTCTCCGTGCATCTTAGTTTCTTTTATTAGAGATCTTTTCCAAAAGAAGGAGAAAGGGGGGAATAAAACAACCTCGAAAATTTTTAAGGGTTGAAATGTATGGTACAAATTGTTTGTAAGAAATTATGGCCATCTAATACATATTTGCTTTTCCATAGCTCAGACAGTACAAATGAGTGCAAAGGTTTGTTCACTTTGGATAAAACATTCTGCCAGGTCTTTTAATATAAACATTCAAGTCAGGTGGCCTAAATACTACTTCAATTTAAATGAATCATTTGGTAAAATGGACTTATTCTGCACATAAATGTTTTAACATTATACTTATATTTTCAAAGTACTTACATCTGTAATTACATTTATAATTTCACCGTTGACCCATACCTTACACCTTAACCCATCCTTAACCACCAAACCTGTCCCTAACCTTACCTGTATCCTATCTCAATAGCAACAAAAGTGTTTTCCAATACAAAACGAACACAATAAGTACATTGTACTTATTTTTATGATGTAAGCACATTGTAGTTAAGGTCACCTAACGTAAAGTGTGAACACATTGAATGTATAAGTTTTTTTTAAATAAAAAAATATTTTACAAGTTCTAATTGAAGTAATTGAATTCATTATTAATCAAATTCTAACTTGAGATGACAAAATAGGTGTTCCCTTGCAAAAAAAAAAAAAAAAAAGAAAAGCTTGCACAGAACATCTCTTGTCCCGTCAGCTGTAGCACTGTGAGACCCATAAAGAATTTCCTCCTGTCACAGCTGCTCTGTGCGTTCACGAGACTGTTTGAGTTGAACTCAATGCTTTTCCTCCACATGGCAAGAGAAGAAGAGAAAGACAGGCTCTCCTCAGTCTCTGTGAGGTGTCAGGTTGAATAGCTACCCGTTTGTTTGCTCACAGCTGTGCTTTGTTAGTCTCTCACACTTGAGAAGCGGCTTCATAAATTCACAGTGTGTCAAACAAATCAATAACTCCCATTAACCGAGGAAGATTCTCTGCTCTGTACTTGAGGGGCCACGGCCTTCCCTCTTTGTTTGGATGTGTTTTTTTTTGTGAAGGAGGAAGAGAAGATGGGGAAATAAAGGACAGGTAAAAGAAAGAAAGAGAGTGAGAGTAATAGAGAAAGTGAAATGGAGTTAGGCATGTTGCCGATTCACATAGACAGATAACTGCTCTGAATGACTTGCCCCACTTGGTCTTTCCAACAGTTTCTGTAGTCCTCTCTTTTAGGGGAAGCGTCTGAGGAAACTACAAGAGATTTCACTGCTTCATTCAGCTGAATGAGTATGAAGTGTTTTGGGTTATCAATTTCTGTTTCGTAGAAGAGAAATGCAGCATAGGTCCATGTCTTCACCCTACTTTAGGTTAGCTATTTTTAAATAGAGATTTTAGTTCTTCGTCCCCCTGATTGTGTCTCATATTTATGGAACAAACTTAATGGTTCTTTGCACTTGTAGTGCACCACATAATTGTATTCTTGGAACATATATTCCGAGCTTTTGGCCTTCTGTCACCATCATAAAAGTGTTGTAGGTGAAAAAAAAAAGTTGAAGACACCAAAGTGGAACATAGCAAGCAAGTAGTTTGTATTCTCCAATGATTAATAAATATCCAAGAAAAGTTTACCTTCTGGGGTTCCAGAATAATGTGTAATGATAATATGCAATTATCACCTCTTATTTTTTCAGCAGTAACCTCAAGATGAGGTGCAACTCGAGTGTTAGAACAAGTGCTGATGGAAAGAATAGGGGCTGAGAGAGAAAGAGAGAGAGAGAGTGCACATGACATATGTGTGTCGTGTAAGTGTTAAGTGCTCTTTTACTTGTGCAGTTAATTTAGACTGATCACAGGGGGACCTCCTCTGATTCATTGTTGTTTGTGAATTCAAACATGTTCATTACTGAGCATATTTCAAGCAGAGAGTTAGAGCGAGATTGAGAAAAAGAGCTAATCGCTTCAGATTGATCTCCGTGCCGAGCGTAAATGTGTTTAAGCTCATAATCCTTGTAAATAGCTTCCAGCAAGGCAAAGGCAGCCTTTTAACATTGACTAAATGAAGTAAATAGAAGCGAATGAATTTTTAAAAGACGCATTGCAGTTGAACCCTGTTTGTTATGTATGGAACAGATCAGTGTGGAAACTGGAAGCTAATGAGGCCTGTAAATTTAGAGCTGAAATCATATTCTGAGGCTTTGCCACCCTGCTGTTTAGGGGTTTGCAGTGAAGTTCGTTTTTAAATGCAGAGCGTCTGTTCTCCCTCTGAAAGCCCCTCACACCCCAACAGATGGAGAGAATATGGAGCTCGGAAGGTTTACCTAGGAGGTGGTAACAGTGAAGCCACTCATTAACACTGAATTTAACACTTCGTTAGCAACGCGGCTTCCTGTTGAGAGCAGCCAGTGCTGAATGTCAAATCCTCAGAGCATTCACTGTGGCCTAGCAGGACAACAGCAAGCCTGGGCCCCTTTAACACACCCTTTAAACACAGTCCTGTTGTCCCACAGGTTTGCTGGTGTTGAGCTGTTGAAAACCATCAAATATAATTAGATCGGCTGATGACACCTGAGGTATATTTCTCTGGCTAGTCATGAACGGGAGCGTTTCTACCTGAGTGTGTGTGTGTGTCTGTCTCTGTGTATATGTGTGTGCAGTGTGCCAATTTGTCAGGTTTGAAGCAACAACAGTCTCGTGCTGGGATGTGCTTTGGCACCATCAGAGAGTGATAAGACATAATAATATGATCTTATTGGTGGTGTGCTTTGTTCCCATGGAAATTGGTCAATTTTAGCAGGCGGCTGAGAACTTTGGTGGAAGAAACAGGAAGGTTAGATCCCAGAGGTGCATTCACATAATTAAGCTTCCTCGCCAGGACTTCCAGGGCTAACGTTGGGGTGTGTTGTGAAAAAAAAAGCAGTGACAGTGGGTGTTTGAGATGCAGATTGTGGCAAAAAAATGATGGCCGTTTTAGGCCAGCATTAGTATGTCTTAGAGAGCCCGATTGTTTGATTCTGCATATTTGTAATGCACTTCTTTTTTCATAATATCTATTAATTTATTCACAAAGACTTGAAATCGTTTTTACGTCTGTTTTAATGTATGAATTTAATGATATTTGATATGTTCTTTTGATTGCATAAATGCAAAAAATATAAATGTGAAAGAACTGGACCTATATGAGAATTAATTATAGATTTATATTATTATAAAATAAATTGCTTAACTGCTTATTACCTTTGAGTTCTAAAAGGTATGTGGTGCAGCCTGTAAACCAACCAACGTACAGAGAGAGATAGAGAATAAAAGAGAGAAAGCAGATACGAGAAAGATAGAGGACTGCCATCATAAATATTTTTGATACTTGATATTTGTTTCTTGAAAGTAAATATATATATATGTTCAGTGATATATTCATTTATGTGTTTTCTTGCCCTTTATCACTATGACACTGTCCACCATGACATTGACCCTTCTAAGTAGTTATATGGAGATGCTGACTTGAAACTGATTGCTTGTCTCTCTTTTGCAGACTGTGTTGTCTCTGTTATGGCGGCAGTAAAAGAAAGTGCAGAGGAAGACAAAGAGGTAGAATCTTCCTCTGATGACACTCAAGAGCTGACAAGCACATCTTTTCCAAACAACAACAATAACAGCTTGGATCCACCAGAGCCCCTGCCCTTGGACAGTCACCAAAACCCTTTAAATGGAGTCCAGCCGAACCCATTTGTCTGTGGTAGCGTCCCTGCTGCCCCCAGCACAAACGACTCATTGCCTTCAGGAGCACTTGTTAATGGAGCTGCTTCACACTGTACCTCAGAGGAGCCCTGCGTCCACAACAAAGACATGTCCCCTCTGCCCGGGACAGACACCAGCCCTGAGGTGTTACCGCCTCCCAGTGAGCTTCAATCAGACACCCGGCAGAAAACAGAAGGGTGCGCCCTAAAAGTGCGGCCCGCACGGGCTTCATCTGAATCAAACAACAGTGACGGTGAGGCCCCCTTAGATGTGCTGGTGGGGGAAGGCTTGGATAACAGGCCAATCAGCCGACTGTTGGCTAGAAAGGGAATCAAAGCAGGGTGCTTATGGGACTTTGATTCGGAGTTGTCAGAGAGTTCTTCTGATGACTGTGATGGTCTGAACTGGGGCCTGCAGGAGAAGTTCATGCAGATACTGTTGAAAAGCAGCGTAGCAGGTGATGGAGTAAGAACAAAGGTAGAGATTGATGGAGCTCCACCTGCCAAGCGAAGACGGAGGACGCATAAAAATCATGCCATGGAGAGGGCTGACACTGGAGGACAGGTTTATGATGGCTTTGATTACACATCCCAGAATTCCCTAACCGACGAAGACTCTGATTTTGAGTCGTCCATTAACAAAGAACATGCCTTCAGGAAAGAGCCAGAAAGTTTGAAAGCATATGCCGGTTTGCGCCTGGAGAAATTCTGCGACAAGTCGGCTGCCATGCAGGAGCTAATTTCAAGCGAGAAGGAAGAGAGATGTGATGAAGGTGGCAGCGACGTAGAAACAAACACCTACATGGGTGAAAAATCGGCACGGTTAAAGACAAAAACAGCCGAGGAGCTGTCCTTCTTCCCGTGTTCAAAGTGCAACGATAATTTCAAGGAGAAGAGGCATTTGCATAGGCATATGATGTATCATTTAGATAGGAATAATAAGGTGAGACAAGAAGACATTCCCCGACCCTTTATATGTAGAGAGTGTGGGCGTTCGTTCCGAGACCTAACCTCTCTGCAAAAGCACATGATAATCCACCAGGTGCGGAGGGAGAGGCTGATGGAAGAGATTAAAGGTTTCAGTAAGATAGATGTCGAGGGAAGAAGAGCTTGTCTTCAGTGTCCCCAGTGCGTCTTTGGAGCGAAGTGCCCCAAAACTTTCGTCCATCCTTGCAAAACTAATGAGAAGGAGAAGCCGCCTTATGGCTGTGAGGTATTTGATAACATGACTACGACTGAAAGGGATGCACACGAGTGCACAGCTCACCACAATGCATGTGGCAAGACTGGCGACTCTTTTGTATGTCAGATTTGCAGATTTAGAAGTAAGGACATGTATAGTTTCAGAAAGCACGTGGAGCTTGTCCACGGGCAAAATTTTGAGAATTTTAAACCTCAACAACACAGCAATGTGGATGACCACATAAAAGCTGTGTTGGACCAATCCAAAAATATGGATTCATCCTTACTTATGCCAAAGATTCAAAGCACAGAGAAGCCGTCTATTAGGGACAGAGTTCAGCTGCCCTTTAGGCCCAATGGCTCAGCTGACCTTAATGTGAAAAGCAAAGATACACATAAAGTCTGTGATGGTTTCAGCTCCTCGCTGATCAAATGGAGCCACGGCAGCCCAGCAAACAAGCTGTCACCGTTCTCACTGAGAAGTGACAAGCCAAGCAAATTATCCCCTCTGCCTACAGAGAAAATAGACGTGACAACAGGTCTCCCGTATGTCGAAGAAGACAATCAAGAATATGAAAGCGCTGTCTCCGAAAAGAGGACAAAATATCTTTCTAGCTTTGACGTACATCTTACAACGAAAACAGAGATCGTGAGAAAAGCAGCCTGTCTGAACCCTGGCACTGAGAGCCGTCCCAAAGATTCTTCAGCCGGCAGTACTTTAGCACTGCAAACACTGCGGCAAAAAGTACCCTCCAAAAGAAAAATGTCAATCCCGTATCACAACACCCATGCCGATATTCCTCATGTGCGTCTTCCAAAATGTGAGCCTGAGTCTCCACAGTGGGACTCTAGTACACCACAAGAGGGAGATGACTATGAAGGTGCTCAGGATTTCAGCGACTGCACCAAAGAGTCTTCGGATCAGTTTTATAGCAATACCCCCAGTGATTATTTCATCCCTTTCAACAGCAACGTTCAGGACTATGCCAATCATACTAATCCAGACAATAGCGTTGAGGTTGACAGTGATGATATTTGTACATTTATAGTGAAGGAGGAGTGTATTGAGAGTATAATAAGTGAAGATAACCCTGATAATGTTGATTATCAGCAAAGTGAGCCTTATGCAGAGTACATTGTCAACCCTTTGCCTTTGGTGGGCAGGAAGTGCTGTCCCTATTGCCCTGCAGTGTTTGAGTCTGGAGTGGGCTTGTCCAACCACGTGAGAGGACACTTACATAGGGTGGGGCTAAGTTATGATGCTCGTCATGTGGTGTCACCTGAGCAAGTGGCATCTCAGGACCACCAGCCTCGCATACGCAGAAAAATTCCCTCAGTGAATCGCAGAATCAGAAAAGGTGATTATTGTTCACCTTTCCTTGTTCAAGTCATTGTGATTTTAGATAATGCTCTCTAAAGTCACACATGCATAACCTATATTTATGTTTGTGTACAAACATTTCTACATGTAACTTATTCATTTAAAGTAATTATGTGCTTTCATCATGGCAGATAAGCCAGAGTCTAAAACCGAGCATACCTGTCCGCTGTGCCTGGGCTGGTTTGACACTAAGACCGGCCTCTCCAATCATGTGCGGGGTCACCTGAAGCGGATTGGCAAGACAATTTCGGGCGCTAGCAAGTCACCTCTCTGCATCCTAATGGAACTTCTTCAGGATGAGACGGAGTACGGGAACATTATGAGGGTATTTGGTTCCAGACCCCACTTATCTAAACCTTTTGTCTCTCAAAAGTTCGCCAGCAGCGATGGACTGTTTCTTACATCCTCCGGCATTCCCATGAAGATCCATCATACAACTGGCCCACAAGATGAATGGACAATGATCAGACCCACACAGGTCGATAGAGAGAGAAAGAGGACCGATAAGTTTCAATCTAACACTTTAGAGGATCTGCTGGGAAATACGAAAGTGGAGCAAGAAATGGAGGTTGAAGGTTATTCAGAGGAGGCCAGGACTCCTTTGACCAGCTCCTCTACTAGTGGCAGTTTACCCAGAACACCATCTATGAAGCTGGATCCTACCTGGAGCCAAGGTTAGGAACCACGCACTCACTCAAGTGTCATTTGTTGTTACTCAGGAATTCATTAAATACTAATTTACAAAGCATTTTTTTTACATAAATATTTAAAACACCAATACTGCAGCTGCAGACATTAGTAATCACATTGAACCTTTTTAAAGAAGAATTGACCCTCAAATATTAATGATAAAACATTTCATGTGTATTGATATGTTTTCTCAGCAACAGCTTCAGTACGTGTAAGCATCTTTAATAACAGGTTAATAATAACAGGTTAATAGTTCAGTTACATAATTGTCCCTTTCTCCACCAAAATACATACAATACATACAATAATTGAATTGATTAACTTCTATATTTCTGTACCAACTAATCACAACTTTTGTTGCAGCATTTATTGGTGCACTACACTGTAAAATAATACATCTGTAAAATTTATGGTAAAATAATGGCAGCTGTGGTTGCCGGATTTCAACAGAAAAAATATGACAATAACATTTTAAAGTTAAATTTACAGTTAATTACTGTAATATTATATAATATAATATAATATTAATTTACCAACCTGTTAAAGCACTGAAATACACTGCTAAGCACCAAATGCAGGTGGTGATGAGAAGGTTATATGGTGAATCCAAGCCTATCACAAGCAGCTTTTAAATATGAACCTAAAGATGGTGCTCAGTGTGATTCACACGGGCAATAAACAGCATCATGGTAAGACTCGTTAAACTGAAATATACAATATGAATTAATTTCACAAAATTACATGTAACATACAACCCTAATAACATAATTGATAAGAAAAAAACATTTATAGTAACATAGTTCAAAGAAAAAACATCAAATTCAAACTAAATTTGAAATGCAATGCAGGGAATTCTGGGAATGTCAGTTTACAGGTTTTCCCTGTAAATTTTACAGGAATTTACCATTAAACATTTAACAGGTTTTTACCATGAAACGTTCACAGTATTTTACCGTTAAAATCACTGTAATTTTTTTTACTGTGTAGAGGGAAAATTGACAGTGAAAAATGATTTAAATGTTTGTTTGTTCTCTTGTACAAAGCCATTATCAAATCTCAGAAATTCGAATTTGTGTTTACAATAAAATACCTTCCTTATATATTTGGTAACATACTGTATGCCCATTTAGCATCAGGTTCAGTGGCTGAAAAAATATTAGGTTCCTAATTGGCCATTAATTTCTATTTTCTCATCCATTGTAAATGGACAAAAAGAGCTTGAAAGTACCATTGATACTGAGCAATTTTAGTGAAAACAAAACCCCTGCATGACAAGAAGCTTTTGCCTGTTCACTGACAGCTGAGCGTGTGATCTGTCTTGTTTCGAGTGAAGTTGAATCAAAGAATCTGAGAGTGACAGACAGGTGAGGTTTCAGATATCTGGGTCACAATCCAGCGTTGAACATTCTTTATTCCCATAACATAGGGTTTTTATTGTTGTTAGTCTTTTGTTAATAGTTATTATCCTTGAAGTGTAAATAATAAAGTAGTTTGTTAAGTGCCGTACCATTGATTTGAGATATTTACAGTAAGCATGGGTAGAAATGATCAATACAGTGTAACATGACTGCACAGCCTTGTTTCACAGCTGCTCTCATATGTTTTTCCACCTCTACTGCCTTCATTATTTACAGTGCACCTTAAACCCAATTTCAGTCATACACGCCATATTAAATATGTATGACAGACGTCTCATACTTAAGACAAAGTTCTCTTCCTGTAACCTTGAAGTTGCCAGTTGATGCCATTAAAAGAAAGAGGGAACACAAGATTCACAGAGTGCATGGTAAAAGTTTGCCACTCATTGAAATATTGTAGCAGGTACAAAAAGAATGAATGTCATCAAAAGTGGCTTTGAAATTCAAATGTAAAACGCATAGCGTTCTTTTATGTACCACTGGAAACACATCAGCTGTATTGGCAAATCTTTGTTTCATGTCTACCCAAATAAAACTCCCATTTCATTAATAAAAAAAACTAATTAATGAAGTTTCACAATCAAATTTATTTCACAGGTTGTCTATTTTAATTGGACATACACTGTTGAATACATTTGATTTGACTGTTCAGCCAGACTCAGATAATCAGGTCTGTTTTTTTTTGTTCTGCTGGAACGCTTTGATTGGTAGTTGAGCGCTAACAATTATTGCAGGAGGTTCAATGAGGACAGTTAGGAAAAAAAAGAAGTGTTTTTCAGAGTAGCCTATGAGTACAAATGCAAATCATGAATTATTATTATTATTTTTAATCAGGTAAAACAATGATAGCTATTCATCTCAAGGTTCTTGTGTATGTACTTTTGTTGGCATCACCCAAAATGACCAAAATACTTTATCTTCGATCTTCAGTGATGTTTGTATTAGGACTTTTAATTAATATGTTAATTTGGTACAATAAATTAAAAACAAAAAAAAACGAATGAAAATAATATGATTATGTATGATTATATGAAATATTAACACAATTAAGAGTTTATGCCTCCTGACCGTTATATAACTTCTATATTATGGGAAGAAGCACTGTCTCTATGCAAACCCTTTTGAAAAATTATTATTATTTTCAAGTTCTGCAATTGCACAGCTGATACTACAGCACAGAATGAGTAAGAAACCGTCCACACAGGTTTTCAAAAACATCAAATTGACACAAAAATTGATGTAAAAAATATGCAAATCAAAGTGGTGTCAAAAACTTGAAATTATGTTGATTGTGTGTAAATTGAATGTCAAACATCTTGGCTGACACACATTAAACAAGTTTTAGTGTGGAATTAACCTCCTATTTTCACTCAATTACCACATGAAGAAACTGCCATCCAAACTCAGTATAAAAAGACGTTATAGCATCCTGATCCAGTCTTGTCCAATTTTTGATTCAAAGTTTGGTCCAATTTGATGTCAAATTGATATCAAGGTGCCCACTGGGAAATGCAATAGGCCTACAATAGGAACATCATAAACACATTGTAAGTAAGTATATAGTAAATTAACCTAATATAAAGAGAGATCAAAACATCTGATCATTTGGCATCATTGGCCATTTCTTCTAAAAATACAATGAGAGTGGATTAATAGTTTTAAACATTGCCTCTAAAAAACAAACAAACAAACAAACAAACAAACCATCAAACTGAGTGCAAATCCTGAGAACATACAACTACATGTCCTCAAAAACAGAGTGCACAGCCGATCTTTATGATATGAAAACAGATGGAGTGGGAGGTAAAGACACTCGGGGAATCACAGTTTTATTTTCTTCAAGCTGCTGTGTTCCTTTTCTAAATTATACACTCGTGTAGCCGTATAACATGCCTTCACTTTTTAAAGAGCAGTCATGAGTGGAGAGCAGCTACAGAAAAAAAGCACAAGGTCATGGAACTGTTATGTAAATGCTCATTAGCTCCAAACTTTTTATTTATGTGTGATCCAGAGAACAAGAAGATCTGCATCCACTGCAACACGACGTTCCACAGCGCTGTCAGCCTGTCCAATCATCTCAGAGCATATGCGCGACGGAAGAAAATTGCCTTATTAGAAGGAACAAGTAAGGGTTTCGTACTTACTCTTCCAATCGAATCGAATCTAATCATCCAGCCACTCTGCTTTTTGTTGATTTTAATTATGTTGTTTGTTTCGCAGCGTATGACTGTAAACAGAAGAGGCCGAGATCAAGGCCTGGGCCAAAAAGAAAGGCGTTTTCATCTTCACAGGCCGCCTCTGAAGTGATCTACAGAATGACCTGCAGGTACTTTACAGCACTCCTGCACTCTCTCCTACCACTAGCAGGAGTCCTCATATCTGTCTTTCTTTCCCTCAGGTTCTGCGATCTGATCTTCCAGGGTCCTCAGTCGATTCAGGAAGACTGGATCAAGCACTTGCAGAGGCATCTTATGCACACGAGTATCCCCGGCGTGGGTGCAGGTATGGTGGAGGTTTCGGCGCTGTGTAAAGAGCTGTGTTCCCCATCTCCCCCCGAGCGCCTGCTTCTGGATACTCACCCTCCTCTCAGTCTGCCTGAGGGGGTCTCCTAAGCCACGTTTACACACCAGCTACGCTCACTGTACACCTGTTCTGCACACGTTCACAAACAAATACACATACTGTATATACATCTATATATGAATACAGAATAGAAATATATATAATGTAAATGAAAGATTTTCTTATATTGCTGCATCTTCTTTTTTTTGTTTTTTTTTGTTTCCCAATTATATCAGTCTTCGGTTATTCGTAGGGGCATGCTACTTGCAACATAGATGTAGAGCTATATTTAGATCTTGGATGTGCACATTATGCAGTCTCTCACCACAGACTGCAGTTCTCAGCTGCTGTGACTTGCAAATCTAAAATCCTGCAACTAGATTTTACAAACTGTCCAAATCATAGAATTCAGAGGTCACTGTTTAGAGCTTCAAAGACAGCTACAAGGACTTATTGCTATTTACTGTAATTTTGCGCCGCAATGTTTATGTACACTGACTAAAAAATATGTATAACCTATTTTTTAAGAGAGTATATTATAATATACATACACACACACACACAAACACACACACACACAAAAGTAGTGCTTCATTTATGGTTAAGATTTCTCTTATGCATCATTTTCGAGGAAAAAATGTCATATTGCGTATACGGGCGTTAGAGCCCAAAAACATGTAAAACACAAACTATTACGATAATTTTTAATGCCATTATTAAAGAAATTAACTGTGAAATTTATGAAAATATCAATGAATATTTTTAAAAGTTTCTAGCTGTTTAGTAATATCATGGGCAATACTGTCATGATGCAATATTAATTAGTTAATATGTATATAATGTCAAAAGAGGTCATTATTCTATATTGTTGTACATTGCTAAACCCCCTGCAAATACTGTTTTGCTCATCATTTTATGGTGCTAAAATGTAAGGTATATCAGACAAAAGTAGAGTAACACAACTAATTATCATGTTATACTTTAGGATACTTAAGGGAATCTTTACCACTTATTCTTTTGGAGGTAAATGATTTCTTAGCATTTGGTTGTAAGTAGATCTGTAGGTAAAGACCAAATGGAGGTGTAGTCTTCCATGCCCTGGTCATCCCTTCAAATAGTTACCATGTAACTATATACAATTACTTGGTGATGATAATGTGCAAGCACATACCAATCAATTAAGGTGTACAATGTGTTAATGAGCAGAGGAAGCGTTAACACGTTGTATTTATGTCTCTGTTAAGTCACTAATAGCCAATTAAAATGTAATTGTGATTTAAACCCTTGTATCTTTTTATGCTGTAATTCTTATTTACTTTACACCGTCACTTTGTTGACAAAGGCTCTGTCCAACAGTGTCATTATGTAAGTATCAAAGATCTCCATGATATCATCTCCGTCTTTGTGTAGAGAAACAGCTCTGATAATACCAGAGAAAGCGGCTTGACCGGGGTCTGTTTTCAGGTTCATCAGTAAGCGTCTGGACCGGGGGGCGACCTCACAGTTTGTCCTGGGCAGGGCTTAGACTGGCGATCAAAGCTGTACAAACCAATTGTCATCACGTTTCTCCAGAGGGAATTTGGAGTACATTAATGCCCCTGCTTTGGGAAATAATTGTATCTCTCTGTGACTTCATTAGGCTCTCCTGGCCGAATCAAAAGACCCTCCACCAAGGCTGGAAGGTGCATGGTGGGCAGACAGTGTCCCAAAGGGCCGAATGAATAAAAAACGAGGGATTATAATGAGATTGAGCTAACCATGACCAGGATTGAGTTTTTCCATTATACCATTGGCAGCTTTAAGAATGAGGTGGATGAGGGGGGAGGCAAGAACATAAAGAAATGTGTAAGATCCACACCAGCCATCTGCCACGGGGCTGAGCCGCTGACAGACCAGAGCACGCTTATCATTAGGCAGTGAATCAAAGAGGCCTGCTCTCTGGAGATTCCTCCATTAAAACAGTATACAAGTGTCATCCCATCTCAGTGTGCAAGAGAGCACATCTTATCTGAATCAGGAGGCATAATGACTTGGCTTTGGGAAGCCAGAAAGAGGCTTTATATTAATCACCATATTTTATTTGTTAAATCGAACCTCTAGAACGAATGAGGAAGAGATTGCGCACAGTGTTGTTTCATATTAATGGTGTAACCTTAGGTGGTAATTAAAATCGCCCTCTGGCGGATAAGCACGTTCTTAATATTTCATTGCTGCAGTTATGACAAAGGCAGACTAAGAAGCGCAGGAAGGATAGAGAGGGGTTATCTCACATTATGTTTATCTCCTGATAGTAGTCTCAGGTGCACCTGACACAAACACCAGGAGATACCGTTGATTGATTGATTGATTGACTGAGTGATGGGCACTTTCTCCTCTTTCTTAGTGTTTTTCACTTCTCAAAGACTGCCACTTGTCTCGACTTTTTCCCTCCTACGAAGTGGCAGGAGCGACCTGGAGATCAGGACCGGTGACCGAGCCCTCGACGCTGTCGACCATGCCCTTGCTTTTGCTTTTCGGTCATTCATAAAGTGTAAGAGCCTTCACTTCCTCTGTGAAAAAAGACAGGAAGAGAGAGAGAGAGTGTGAGAACAAAAAATCAATAGGTTTCCATTATCTGGTTGGGCAGTGTCACTGGCCTGTCAATGATCCCGCTACAGTCCCGGCACAAGGGTGAGACGAGCCCCCAGTCAATCGCCACTGACAAGAGGAAAACATGCTGACAGCAACCAGGAACAAGTCAGAACACAGATTTGCACTTCAAGCGCTCGTCCGAGGGGGCGGTGTGAGGGGCCACCAAACGGCGAGGGGGCCAGGTTCGTGCTGAGAGGGGGGCACGGTACAGCGGGCTCTCGCCGGGTTTTCACCCCCTTGTCTGAATGTCTCACTCCCCCTCACAAACGCTTTTATCCTCACATCAATTATTTACCTCTGGATACACCAAAGGAAACCCAGGTGCAGTGATTGTGGCCAAGAAGAAATTCATCACCTTCATGGTCGCCACAAGCTCACGTTCTCTGTTCCGTTCCTTCTCCCCCCTTTGCTACTCATCTCCAACACCCCATTCCACAAATTAATACAAATTAAATAAATAGTATATGCATGCAGGTGTATTCTCTGTCGCCTTCATGTAAATCAGTTTCGAATGTCGATAAGATATCTCACTATTTTATGTATTGTGATGCTTGAAAACATTTAGAGTAACATCGAGAGTTGCCTCAAGAGTATCTGTAAAACAACGAGGGACAGCCCAAGTTAAATACAGTTCTACCAACTCGTTAGAGGGGTGTTAGTTTCACCCCCTCCATTTGAACCTGCTTAAACCAACCCTCTCCCGCTGACCGCTGAGTAAGAGAGACATCAACCACTCCACAAAACCAGAGAAATCAATACATTTTGACAAGGATGAAACCTGTTTGGGATGCACCATTTTGGTGCTCGAAAAATATGCTTTAGCCCTTGTCACATTCAATTAGATCTGTATGGCTTGTGTGAGGTTCACCACAGTCAGCTTTTGTGGAGCAGGAAATCCATTTCTCTGTCTCCGTGTTTATATCTGTATTTCTTGTATGTTAGGATCTCAAACAGCCTTTATTCTTAAACATAAAGGTGAAACTACAACTGTATCAGCCCTAATTATGTGTAACTAGGTCTTATAACAAAGGTTAATGAGAAATTAGCTCGCCCATTCGCTCTAAATTATTTCTAATGGACGGTTTTTACAAAAGGCTTCAAGCTCTCGGGGCATCATCTGACATGCGGTATAGAGCCTATTAATTAATGTGCTTTCCCGCCAATTGTTTTTCAATTAGTCTGCCTTCTTTTTTTCCCCTGATTTCCCTTTCCTTGTCTACTGCACTAATTCGGTATAGTGGATGACTGCAGGGAATTCAGGTTAATATGTTGACAAGCCTTGAACAATAGCGAGTCATGTCGCTCTGCACGCTCGACTGCTTCGGTTCATTTCAGCAGCTGACAGCAGGTCCTAATCATCAGCTGCCCTAAAGACACGTCATTACGTACTATTATGACGACATAATTACAGTTAGCCGTAATAAAATGATTCCAATTAATTACGTAGCCTACAATGAAAAAACAAACAAACTTTGAATCCTGCATGATTTTAATTCATCCAATTATTAGGCTAATATTAATGATATTTTGAGTAGTGCTAGTCTATAATAATAATAATAATTCTTATTCTTATGTGAACGTCTTAGCTTATAGGCTATGTCTTGGTCTAAATAGAGGCTGTGGCATTAACACGGCATGTAATGATTAGATTGGAGTTTCATACATTAACAAATAAAAGCCAATAAAATAAAACAATATTTTTTTAATTCTTGTGTGTATATACATATGTGCCTATAATACAATTTTTTTTTTTTTTGTGAGTGTCATGCTATATCCCCCAAACAAGCACAACAATTAGGCTTATAATAATAATCTTAATAATAATAATAATGTTTGGAAATGGCTCTGGACTCTCTGAAGAATGAATGTGTAGCAGAACTGTAGGTGTGACTGGTCACTGAGCAGCTGGCGCTCATCCCTCCGGGCGCACCATGACCTGCTTTTCTTTCCTCACTAAATTGGACGCTTGACAAGCCACAAAATGAAAGTGATTTGAGTTGGATTCGGGAAGAAATGCAGAATATGAGCCAAAAGTGACGAGTCCGACGGGTATCCCGGGCATGAGAAATGACGCGTAAAACACACGGAGCCTCTTTATTCTCCGTGCAGCAGGTTCAAATATTGTCCAGTACCATGTAGACTTTTAAAATAGTTAAATAGCCTAATCTACATCCTTCCCCTGCTCTACAAAGCATTATATATGCTTTTATCACTTATCTAAGATTAATGAGTGTGTTGCTTATCTCCTGTTACAATAAATTAATTAAATACTAGGCAACCTAATTCATACTTGCTGTATCTTATTAAACTTATCTCGGTATGTATTGGTTGTAATGGGTTAACTCATGATGAAAAAAACATGTTATGCTTTTCTCACACATTGGGGGAAATAACAACCAAATCAAAATGCAAGATTTCTCTCTCTTCTGTAATAAAATGCGGCGCCAATTTGGTCTTCCCAGCTCCGTTTGCGAGTGTTAATTGATCGTTTCAGACCAATGAAAATGTAGAGAGAATTGGGCCAATCAAATAAGATTGCGTATGCTGTATTTGGCTTGAAGCCTCTGTTTGCTATACATTTTTTTTCTTTTGAAATGGAAACTGCATGCAGTTCAGATGCAGGCCACAAGGAGTCACTGCACTGCAATTAAGAACCATTTGGCTACGGATGCTTTGTTGAGCCAACATTAAACGTTTCAGATGAGTCTGCCTAACTGCAGTTTACCCTGTTTAGGTACTCACTTAAAAAAAAAAATGAAAATATGGCTAGTTATCTGAAGAATGAAGAAACATATTGGCTATTTTCCATTATTTCCACTATTTCCCAGAATGGGGTACAAGTTCGATAATTTGGCTTTGTCAATAGTTTTTGATTTGATTAACTGTTTTGACTATAATTATTATTTCATGCTAATTATTTGGTGTGTGTGTGTGTATGCATGTATATATATATATATATATATATATATACATATATATATATATATATATATATCCTATATTAAAATACATATATTAAGCCAACATTCTTATTACGGGATGAACCATATAATTTGGGAAAATGAAGAAAGAACTCCAAATATTTTGACACTGTCTTATAATATTAATAATTCCCCCCCACATTGGGACAGTGCTGTCTAATTTTAGAAAGCCTCGCCTCAGACAGAAAAACGAAAAAATTTTGCATTTACTGCACTGACATGTCTGTTGTTTCAGCGCAAAAACAAACAAACAAACAAACAAACAAACACAAACTTGTGCTTGCACGCGTCATCCTGCCGCGTGTTTATTCCTTTACCATTTAAACGTGGAATATCTTCACCGTAAGCAATGCTTTCTTTTGCTTTTTGCTTTGTTGATATATATATAATTGCGACCCAACTGTATACTGCTGTTGAGAAATGTGTCAGGCGACACGTGAATATATAGAGCAAATGACAGAACCAGAAGGGGAATAAGTGACAGTAGAAAGACACACGCAGCAGTACAAAGGCGCGCAGAGCTTTGAGAGCGCAGTTTGTTTTAGCGCACATCTCCCGGGCTGAAGAAAGAAACTAACACGCCCTGTTTAAGAAACAAACATGCAGATTAGATAGGGGTTTGACAGACACTCTTTACTTGCAGATTCCAGGTCCCATCGCGCTTATACCAACACAAATAGAACAGCAGAACCTGCTCGACTAAATGTACTATTGCTTTTTAGCGATACAAGCAAAATAACGACTAAATATGGTCACATTTTACGTTCAGGCTACAGACAAATACCTGTTTCATGTGTAATTTGATTACATTTGATAATAATAAATATTAAATACACATTTTAAATATCCCAAATGTAATGAACCGAAAAAAAGAGGTAACAGATCTATCTCTAATTATGGAGGAACTCTGATCCATGACATAAACATATGTCTTGGCAATGTTTGTTCAACTGAATGAATATGGTGGTGCATATGTGTGCCTAGAAAGTGTTGCCATATTTTACCTGCTGGCAGAGAGGCTAACATTGCAGGTGGTGTGCAATCACCGACAAACATGTTAAACTGCTCTAATCTGACATGATAAAAAAAAAAAAAAAACTTTTTTTTTTTCTTTCTACATTTTGCCCTCTCTCCCTGTTCTTTTTTCTGGCGCTGTTATGGGTCATAGAGCTGACACAGTGTGTGTAGATATCACAGCTCATCCGGGGAGTTGTCACCTGTTATGCGTCTGTCACCTCCAGGCTTACTAGCAACATCCTGAGCTGTGATCATTGCTCAATCCTGCCAAAGTTCAGAAACATTTCTAGGATTGTAAAAACAATATCATGCCAAAACATGTTGTCTCACCATGAGTTTGTAAGAAGTGATAATAAATTAATGTCTATTTTTTATATATAAACATGCATTCTACATGGTTCGATGCAAGACTCAATACAAAGAATATGAAAAATGAAAAAAACAAAACAAAACATTACAGTGTAATTACATATGTAATAACCGCCCCCCCCCCCCCCTTTTTTTTTTCCCAAATATTATTGAATGTAGGGTTGTATTATACGTTTCAACTGAAAATTTAATTTTGCTTTAGCTTTGAACTATGTTACGGGGTTGATGGACATAAAATCTGTAGTTTGTCACGTCTATAATTGGAGTCAGTCAGGCTGTGCAATACTGAGATTTTAAATTAGAGGCCTGCGTTATATTTGCGCATAGGCCTTGTTGAATTGACTGTTAAGTATTCTTCCCACTTCCAGACACCGTCCAATGTTGTTGTAATCACTAGATCAACAACTCTACGGGAGAACAAATAATGCAGATGAAATGAACAAATGATTAGCATACTGTGAAAAGTACAATACGTTTCTTATTTAGCATTTAGATAACTGTCTGTCCCAAAGAGCAAAGCTTCAAAGTTGAACCCAGTTTAGGCAAAGGGAATTAATTCTCTCTCCTTCATGCTTCATTGAATCTCTCATTACCAAACTTTGTCTGTATTGATGTTAGATTTGATTGAAGATTAGAGCATTTAGCAAATCTTGCTTTTGCGCATGTATCAGGTTTTTCAAGCGCCCGCTGGTCAATACCCTCACTTTTATCCTGTGTCTGCTTCATTTAAACTTCATCAACTCCATCAATGAACTGGAACAGAGAAACGTCCCCGTGGTACAATGCTGTTCTTTTGTTAGATAATTCTTTACTGCCTGTCTCTTTCTCTTTCTCTCCCTCTCTCTCTTTCTCCCTCCCTTCTCTCTCTCTCTTTCTCTCTCAACCACTAAAATCGCACAATGATGAATTATTTCAATCAATATGGTAATGAATATTGGTTGAGCTTCAGTTTGTCTGGCTTAACAATGTATATGACAATTGTGATACTGTCTTCTGATGTGCATGTCAAACCCCATTCCACTTTTTTACAGCCCTATATTTCCACTGACAGTGAAAATTGTTCATATAATAGAAAATGATGTATTCTCACTTGGGAGATGTACTTCCCATGAAGGCAGAAATCAGGGTTGCCTGCTATGTTTCCACTCTGTATTCCTGGCAACCCGCGATAAATTATGAGAAATGCAAATATGCAAGACAGCTAGTAAACCACACCATTGTGTGTGGAATAGATCATTCATGATAGGGTTGCCAGATACGTGGAGTTATTTGTCCCCTGCAGTGCATCCTGGTTGCTTTGACTTTGTGCCTCTATAAAGTGAGACGTGAAGCAGTGCATCATATTTATACAGCTACCCGAAGAGCCATTTCCGAAGTATGTGCGAGGAAAATGTACGCCCCCATCTGTTGCCATACTAATGAATGTTCTGCCTTCTGAGCCCATTCAATGGTAATCATATCTTTAATGATCAAGTGGCAAGTGATATACACCTTTCCATAAAGTCCCTCAGATTCACATTTCAGCGGGAAAGAGCTGTCCGTATGTCACACAGCACACAGCAGTACCCTACCCATTTGTTTTGGTTGTAAATGCAGCAAATTAGTCTCCAGTTGGTGGAGTTCAGAGCAATATGCTAGAGTCCCACAGCACCACAGAGACGTTCTATAAAGAGAGTGACATACTGGCCCTCTTTTTTATAGTACTTCTAATAAGTTGCGTTATCCTTCTTGAAACATTTGATTATGGGAAATATATATATATATATAAAATAAAGTGCTCCTTTAATTTATATTAGGGATTACTCTAGATATTGCCTCACATCTCTAGGTATTACATTATCATATTCAACATCTAATTATGATTTCAAATCGCTTCACAATAGCAAACATTAAAACAACTTTTAATTAAGATGGGCTTTAGAAAATGAAGTCCTATTTAGTGGGTGAAGTCATGGGCATGTTCGCTCAAAAATATTGGGTTGCGTTCCCACTTGCGTGGATTACAATGGGCCTCATGGTAAGTGTAAAGCAATGGATTTAAAAATACCTTCGGAAATGTGCTTTACGATGGCATTTTACCTCACTGCCAGTAGGTGGCGTAAACAGGCCCTGACCTACCAGGAACAAAGAGTTGAAAGGGTTGAACTAGGTATGTGTGTTCAACCCCTGGGAAAAGCTTTCAGCACAAAACTAACTCTGCTTCTCCATTTCACACAGGATGGTATCATTTTCAGTTCTTACGAGAAACAGTAGGCACCAAAATTGTAACTATTTATATATCGATTGGAAAGGCGTTTTAATCTGGTAAATTGTTGACGGTGCTTTACAGCTGTCTAATAGTGTTTTCCTCACCTTCAGAGCGAGAGTCCCAGGATGTTCGCATACACGCAGAGGTTTTATATTCAAAACCTGTCTCGGCAAGGCATCTCATTATTCCTGTCTGAAAGTATTGGCACACAGAGAGAAGTGTGATTATTGGTGATAAATGTATAAGTATTACGCTTATCTTATCCATTGGTCTCAGTGTGAGCTCTCACCCAGAGCGTTCCAAGCAAATGGGTAAAATATGAACATGCAGGAGGTGTAGATTCTCTATTCTTCAAAAACAGATACACATCTGATAGAATATGCATAAAATGTTGTGTAAGAAATGGACAGTGGTTGATACGCTAACAAATTCTTTTGCCACACTTTGTAGCCTGTATGAACAGTGTTTTGTATATAACAGGTGGTTCAACAAATCATACAATGACTTGAATACATATGTGAAGAGCATGTTTAAAAAACTAAATTTATGTGTATGGATGTATTTGTTGGTTTGTCAGAGAGATCAAAATGCCAAATATAAGATAATGTCAAATATCATTAAAATATATTTGACATTATCTATAGATAATGTCAGATAATGTCAAATATCATTAAAAAAAGATTCAATGAAATTCTTTAATGAAGCTTCAAAATTAAAATGTATTGCTGTAATATACAGCGTACTGTATATAGACAGTATATGTAATATATGTATATTAATTAGGGCAGGGACTTTAACGTGTTAATTTAGATTAATTAATTACACAAACATAACACATAAAATTTTTTCAACGCATTTTAATCGCACTCATTTTGGCACCGCGGAACGTTTCTCACTAGATGAGTTCTGGCGGACCGATTATACTGGAGCACCAACTAGCGTTTTAAGCATGGCTCTCAAGTCTCACGCATTCACCGTGAGACTCACGCATTTCAGCCAGTTCACATGCTCTCACGCCACACCTTGTATTTCTCACGCTGAAAAGTAAGAGATAATTATAACTT
>JAUCMU010000104.1:9013121-9033073 GCA_032275025.1 Enteromius treurensis
GAACGATTGGCCCGGGCTGACGAGTTCCAGGTGCTGGTCCTCAGTTTCCAGGGCGACGCTGATCGGCTCCCGCCACAATATTATTAATGTAAATCTATATTCTTGGATCCTTTTCACATACTGACTTAAGAACAGTTGACAGGTTGGCATTCAAAGTTGCATTTCCATATCCTTTATTCATTGGTGCCTGAATTGTTCATTCCACCATTTCGAATAGCAGTTGGCTGGAAAATGAGAAACACAAAGTTACTATGTCAGAGAGAAGCCAAAGGCTAGAATTCTCAATTCTCAAAGGGTAAGATATTAGTCTAGATTTCTCTGCTCAATTATATTTGTATATTTTAGCCACTTCTATAAGCTGGTTAAGTTAATTTAAATAAGTTTTTGAAATAAATAAAAATTAAACCAATACATTATAAATGATACTCCCACTTCTGCAATAAACATGTTAATCCAGTCCAAATTGTTAGATTAAAACACATATGTCAAGTGATTTGTCTTGGAAGTGTAGGCCTAAAGTACAGGCCTATGCTGTATGTGCTGATTAAATATAAACATCAGAAATATGCAGAAATGTTGAGAAATATACAAACACGGAATTTTATGCAATCCTGTAGGCCATACAAATTAGGGTCAAGATTTATGAATTTAATCTCACATTATTTACTAGTGTCTTTGCTGCTGAATCAAAATCAAAAAAATATATAACTATTATTATTATTATTGATGAAATAAGACATTCAAACTTGACTCCTGCAGATCTGTTAAAGTGATATCTTTTATTGCTTATATTGCTGTATAATTTGGATATGAAAAAAAACAAAAAACCCTGAAATGCATTGTTCGGTGGTTGCGTTGCAAATTCAATCCTGGTCTTGAGGACCACAGTATTTCCCATGAACAGCTTAATGTGTGTCTTGCATGTTTGGAAAAACACAAGAGTAAGTAATGTATTTTCATTTTTGGGTGAACTTTCCCTTTAAATACCTGTTCAACCCTGAGTTACTGTAAGTGACGTTTGACAATTGAGTTCTCAGAGTCCCATTAAGTCATGACAGAAGGTGCTAGAGAATTGTGTTGCATTAGCAAATATGTCTAGCATTTTAAGGTACACTGAAAACCCTAATAAGTTGACTGAACTAAATTGATTGAGTAAACCCATTGCCTCAATTTAATTGATTAAGGTAGTCTCCCAAAACTTGCATATTTCAGTTTAGCTAACTTCACTGTAAAATCTAATTAGTTGAGCTTACTTAAAAAAAAAAAAAGCATCAAAGCCTTTAAAAAACTAATGTAAGTAAAGTGAAATGGAAACAGTATGTTGTACTGACAAATGCTTAGTTAGTATAGTTTACTTAATCGAGAGTTATATTAACTAAAAAAGAAATGTATGGTGTACTTGATCCTTTACTTTATGTTTACTAACTGACTTAGTATAGCTACTCACTGACTCCCAGAGTGCATTGCGGCAGAATAAATTGTGCAATTGTTTTGTTTTTGTCACGGATGAGTCAGAGACATGCAAATTTATGTGCAGAGAGTCTAATCGTGGTCGGCAGCTCAGGGTCAAAACAACAGCAAACAGGATTACGGAGATGAGGCAAAAGACAAAGTCGGGGTACACAGGCGATGGGTCAAAGAGGCAGGCGGCTATCACAAAGAAAACAAAAGAAAACTCAGATCAAAACATGGAGGGAGCAAACACGGAAAACACGTTTGGAATTGGACACAGAGGTAATCACAAAACTTTGCAAAGGGGTAAGACAAACAGACTGCTATTTATACAGGTGATAATTAGACAGTAATTGAACCTAACATGAAAAGCTGTGGAGGAGAGGTGCATTCTGGGAATGGAGTCCGGTTCATGAATGATAAAGTCCAGATGAGAGTGGCCTCTCGTGGAGAGAAGCGGAAATGCCGGCAGAGCATGTGACATAGCCCCACCTCTAAGGAGCGGCTTCTAGATGCTCCTGACTTCTAAGTCAACTGGAACGTCCACCAGGGCGGGGCCGATGGCGGAGAAGTCCACTTGGGCGACGCAGACGGCAGAGAAGCCCACCAGGGCGGTGCAGAAGGCGGATATGTCCACCTGGATGGATCAGATGGGGGAGAAGTCCACTAGGGCGGGGCTGATGGCGGAGAAGATACCCTCCAGGGCGGTGCAGATGGCGGAGAAGTCCATCTGAGCAGTGCATTCTGGGCAATGGAGTCCGGTACATGAATGAGAAATTCCAGACGAGAGTAGCCTCTCGCGGAGAGAAGCGGCAATGCCAGCAGAGCATGTGACAGTTTTACAGTTGCTGTTTTAATTTGTAAATTTAATTTGCCGTCTTGTATCAGCAGAATAACTTCTGAATAACTATTTAATTAAAAGATAGGTCACCTCTTAAAGGCAACCTATTTATAACTTTTCTTCCTTTGAAACCAAATAACTCTGATTTCATATTGCTTCACTGCATTAATAGGAAGAAAATTATAACAACATAGGGACAACCAAAGCGAACACTGATCACAATAATGGTAAGTAAAAAAAAAAAGAAAGAAAACATTTTAGGAAAATCATATGTGGCATATGTGATGTTCAGTTGTATTAAAAATTCAACATTGAAGATGACTTTATAAAACAAGTGAATTCAGTTAGTGATATATAACAGACATGGAGGATTGTGGCCTATTTTTGGAAAAGCTTTAAATCATGATTTTGAGCTCACAACACTTGAAATCTTAAGTTTATGCATGTTAATGGTAAATCAGTTAAATTAACTCATATTTTTAAACAATGGGACCAAAATACAAAGTTTTGAGTAATGTTTAGTCAACATTATTTGATTGTTTAAGTAAAGACAACATTAGGGTTTACAAGCAGTAAAATTTATTCTTTTTGACAGAGAGAGAGAGAGAGAGAGAGAGAGAGACAGAGCAGATGGAATGGAAAATAAAATTGTCTTCTGTCTTATATATTAAACCCTTTTGGGGTAACCCTTGTTGGGAATTACTGACTGCCTTAGTCTCCTAATGTACAGCATCATAAGACCAGATGCCTCCAATCCACTGTCAACAGTCAGGATCTGAGTTCAGACACTTCTTACTACTTTTTATTCTCTTAGTCATCTCTGCCTTTCATGTCAAGCCATACTGGAACAATCAACAGGTCACTGATTCGAGGTTAGGGGACGTGGGAGATTTTGAGACGAATAAAAGATCTGTGAATTACACACCATCTGCGATGCGATTGTACTCTCATTCTTTTGAGCTGTTTAAAATAAAGACCTCTTATTGCACCTTGCAGTGTTTGCTCATCTGCAGGACCAGCCCCTGCTCCGCAGCTTCAACGTGATCAGACTTTGGCAGGGAGGCGTTCATTTAACTAAAGGAATATATGCATCAAACGAAAAAAGAAAGCGGATGAAAAAAACATGCAATTATGTCCTTGATCAGGTTAAGCTTTCCTTTGCCAGCTCTCCAAACCACCAGCATTTGTGAATCAACCTCCAAATGGGTGGCGTCTAGGAGCCGGGCCAGACCCGAAAAGCATTCCCCCTTTCCCCACAGCTTTCACTGCCATCTCCCCATTTCTCATTCCTCAGATCAGCGTCCAGGCCTCTCCTCTCCTCTCCTCCCCTCTCTCGTTCCCTTGCTCCCTGTTCCAGATAATGGAGCACTCTGCCTCTGTTAGGCTGCCAAGGGCTGCAGCTCTGCCCGCTAGTAATGACCTGAGGGGATGGCGCGTGACAGGCCGGCTATAATAACGCCTCCAGCCACGGACAAAGCAGCCCCCAGGGCTCTATTTTTAAATACTTTATACTTTACAGCAGGGCTAAAAGTCATTTATTGTTTTGTAGGTCATGTGTATGGATGGGCAGTGGTGTGTGGGTAAGTACAGAGAGAGAGACAGTGGAGACACATCCTAGTCACTCGAGGTGAGTGTTTGCATAAAAGGAGGAGCGCTTTCTTTAACAGAAACAGAAGGATTTAAATGCGGCAGGTTGAGCGGGGTTCAGTCACAGCGTCACTGGAGGGAGTTGTGCTGTAAATGTGACTGCTCACAAAAGATGTTAAAATTCATTAAACGACTGCGCTGTTGCACAAGGTCTTGCCCTTGAGTGTTCTGCGAGTCATTTGCAAAGATGGCTATGAAGCAGAAACATGCAGAAAGTGTGTCGGTGGTGGTCGCTCCGTTCCCCTGCGGCGCAGTGGTTTGTCTGTCAGCATTTTCACTCCTCACCCCCTTCAACAGATTCAGTTCAGCCCCTTAGTGCCTTCCATGATTAAGCAGAGCCATTTGACGCGACTGACGGGTGCTTCCACTGAACTCTTTCCAAAACACACCTCATGTTATGCAGTGAGGTGGATATAAATCAGGTGTTTTAAATTTAGATTGTTACTAAAGCCAAAATTATTACACTAACTTTGATATTGTGTAGAGCTTTGCTCATTAAATATGGTTCCATTATTTTTTTATTTTATTTTATAGTTTAGTTTATAGTTGCGAGAAACAGAACCAAAAAAAGTGTAACATTAAAAGTTCCATAAGCATATGGTTTGGGCTGGAAGGTGCATATACTGTAGCTTGCATGATGCATTAACTCTATATACAACTACTGTATTTGTGCCAAAAAAAAAAAAGGTTCTTCTTCATGATTATGTTTTTGATTTTGGACTAGCATTCTAAGATACTAGTCATAGCCCTGCTATTTCTTTAATAAAAATATATACCAAAAAGAGTAAGTAGTGTGTTAGCATTGTGAAAACACTGAGATGCGGCAATATAATTTAACTGCAAATGGTCAAATGAAACATTTCTTTAACTTACTTTTTTAAGTAATAGTAGCTTAGCATACTTGTTTGCCTAGCGTATTGTTTATCCCTACTAGGCTACAAAATGATTACTGAAAAAGGCTTGTGATTATCAAAAAAAGAAGATTTACTAAGTTACATTTTAACTGGCAGTACAAACGCTATTCTTAGTGGTCCTAGATGAAGAGAATTCTTCGGAAAGATAAGATTTAGCATGACTTCAAAATGAAAGCAGTGAAAAAACATGGATCTCTTTGTGAAAATACAGAGTGATGTGTCCCAAGATGAGGAAAAACTGGTTGTTAGGTAAGTTTAATTTTAATTAATAAAAAAATGTAATTCAAGTGAAGTCATCGGCTGAATCGGCTTTTTCAAATTAATATGTGAATGAGCCAAAACTGTCGGATTTTAACATTTACAAATAAAAAGAGAAAACAATCAGTGATTTGTAAAGTTTTCAATTTACTGGATTATCCAAAATTTTAACATCATATAACATTTTGGTTATATCTGCCACTCCTATCTGACAGATACACATGTGTCTATGCAGTTAATTACACAGAATGAGCTCAGCTGGTAAAAGAGAGTTAACAGAAAGCTCTTGGAAGAAAGGGACAGTGTAGAAAGAGTGCAGAATCATACTTCACCTCATTGATTTTTTCGATCGGTTTAAATGAGGAGCACTTTAGGCCAAGAGCTCACCACTGAGCCTTCAGTCCTCTGCTGGGTTAACTGAGCACCACGCTGCCATGCTACACGTAATTACAGCACACACTCTCACACCAGCTGAGATGTGCTCTGCTATCCTATAATTACATAATGATCTGTTCTTTGTACATTTTATAGAGCTCGGACAGCACGTATAAATTGTGGCCTTTAAAAATCATATCATAGAAGCTTCACGTATGATATCAAGGACCTTTAAAAAATATATAAACAGATCAGTGGATGTTTTGTCTTTCTAAACAAATAAATAAATAAAAATAATTAAAGAGTAAACCTAATTATAAGGTTGCTTTCTTTAATTTAGCATTTACAGGATCTAAATAGTTTTTATGCACTCATACTTCACTTTATCGGCAGCATATTCATCACTTCATTCAGTAACAAATGACTTGCTAAAGCAAATATTGATTGAGACAACTCCATTGTCATACTGTTTACCTACCTGCCAATATGCTATGCACCTCTGAGAGGCTCATCTGTATTGTACATATTTGTAGCGTACCTGACATCTTGATCATTCCATTATAATACATCTGACATGTGTTGTCCCTGCACCTCGCTGTGTGAAATATAGATTTTCTATATTCTCCACAAGTCTTGTAATCCACACCTATTATCTTACACTACAGGTTTGCTATAAAATAGAAGAGATGATTATAAAGCTAGCATGCACCAGCACACCTGCCCAGAGACAGACACCACATGCATCGTACATGCTGAAAAAAAAAATATATATATTGCGTCCTGTGATTTATTATATATGGGTAGGTGGGTGTGAATGCATACATTAAAAATGAAACTGGTTAGTGTTCAGTACAGTCAAATATATAAACTAGTCTACAGCTAAACTAGAGTAAAACTGTAAACTTAATTTTTTTATTTATTTGCCTACTATTACAATATCATCAAACATCAGAACTGCTGTCGAATATCTTACATATCCAGATAGTGTAGATGCAAATAGCTCAAGTTAGCATCACTTGTCTTACAGGGAGGGGAAATAAGGGATGTGACACGCGTGCAGGCTGCCTCACAAAGCAGAGTAAATCACCAGAGTAACAGCAGCACAATGACTGGTTTGTGTTTTCGCGTTGATTGAATGATAACAAAGTGCACGAGTTACAAGCATCTCCTCATTTAACGACCCGTTGGAGAGATAGAGAGAGAAAGGTAGGAACGAGTGGCAGGGCCGGCGAACAGCTTGGCTCACCTCATTAAAAGCTTGTTGACGTCTTGTAAATTTTCGAGGAGCACGGGCTGGTAAAAACCAGCCGCCAAACTTCCTCATAAGGGAAGAGGAGAGATCCAGTCCCCGCCCATCAGGACCGAGCGATGGGGCGAGAGGAAGAACAGGCATCTGAGGAGAAGAAAGAGACGCAAACAGAGAAAGAGACAAAAAGAGAGATAGAGATAAGAGGGAAGCACCCAGACATACAGTACACAAGCCAACGATAAATAACAGACGTATAAATTGCCTCGTTTTCTTGTTTTGGGTGATGTCGATTTAGCTGCTAATTGGTGACAGAAACTGTCAAACGGGTGGCAGCTAGTGATTGCAGTGGCTTCTGTCAGGATTAGGTGAGAGGAAAAGGGAAAAAATGCTTTTTATCTGAAAAGAGAATGAGAGATATGCTGGCAGCTTCCTCCCATCTCCTCCCGTTGTCTGATATTTACCCAAAACACATTAAAAACACAAGGCAAAGAGAGCAAAGAAACAATAAGCTTGGCATTATAGGCCCCAGTTCTCTCGCTGTCTCTCAGACTGATCAGTGTGTTTGTTTGTAGAATCTTTGTTTGTTTGCTTGCAGGAAGGAACTGAACACACAAACACCCGTGTTAACCTATTCAGAGTAAGAGAGGGAGAAAGAGAGCGAGAGAGAGAGATAAAGGCTGACTGACTGATCTCCTGGGGCCGTCTCCTCCAAACCCTGCCTTGACTCCCCCTCTGTCCCGGGGAAAATTGAGATGAGCAGTAATTAGGCTTTGATACTCTGGCAAATGAACAGTAATTAGAGGCTGCGAGTGAGGCTCCTCTGTCTGAGCTGCTCATCCAATATTCACATCATTATTGAACATTAGGATTAGCTTTCTTCCATGCACAAATAGCATGGCACAAACATTGCCCGCGCAGATGGTGACGGGGGGTGGCCACCGGTGACACAGAACGTGTGGATATAAGTCAGATCTGTGTAAGTATTGCGCGATACAGTATATCTAGAGGAGCGCGAGCGTGTGTGTGTGGGATGTAGAGATAGGTCACCCGTGTCTGGCCGTCTCTCAGAGGGGATTTTCTGGTTATTAGAGCAGCGCCAGATCATGGGCCAATTATACAGAAAACTGTCAGTCAAGATTGTGTGGCTACGTGATTAGAGCAAAAGGACAAAATCAGGTGAGGAGTGCGAATCTATCCGGGGCAGCTTTGATTTGCTAATGAGGGGAAGAGGGGAGAGGACCGGGGCCACCGTCCCCAGCTGTATCCCCGCTCGCCTGCCTTCATTTTCGCTCTGACCTTCTTAGCGGATGCTTCTTTTGATGCAGGAGGGAGACAAAGAGAGGGAAAACCAGAGAACACCAGGCGACTCTCTCTCTGGGAGTGGTGGGACCCCGGCCCTCAGCGGTGCGCTTGCGGGTCACGGTCTGTAAATGAGACCGAAGCGCCCCGCTAGCACTGAGAGGGCCAACAGTAATCAAAGTCAAGGCCCTCTCTATTACAGCACAGGCCAAAGGCTCCTTAATTACCCTTAATAGCTTTAAACACGCTAATTCCATCCCGCTACCCCCTCGCATATAGCAGAAACACACACATGAGTGGAGAGGAGGAGTTTAAAGGACAAGACCAAGGAGGCATGGTGCATCAGCCCCCTTCTCCCAGAATACTTCTGGCCCCGACTAGTCCTCTCGTTTTCAAAAATCAAGAGCTGACGGTGGCTTCTAATTTAGTGGCTACTGTTCGGGGGGCTGACACCAAGAGGCGTGGTGAGAGGGTCTTTGTCAGCTCAGCCTGGCAGCGGTAGAACCGGGGCGGTTAAGGCAGCGGAGGAGAAGGGGATGGCGCAAGCGGAGACAGGGTGCGCGGCAGCCCTGCAGAAGCACACGGCAGGGGCCTGTAATGAATGGAGCTGGGGGACGGGGAGAGGGATGACAGCTCTGGCAGCTGATGCATGAGCTTCATGCTAATTCCTCAGCCTGGCCGTGATGGATCCTGAAATCTTGACCAGACGTCCCATTAGCCCCTGTCCGTGACAGCCCCAATAAAGATATTATCAAAATCCGCTGAAACCTTTGAGGGAAGGCTAGGGGGCTCTGGCAGAGGGGCAGAGAGCGGGGTCAAAGCCAGAGAGTCTCTCGGATGGGTTCGTCTCCCTCCGAAAGTTATTGATGAGTTAACCTCTTGGGCGCGGGTTAGTGGTGATGGATATATCAGGACTGGAGAACCACACAGGATAATGAGATGAGCAGTGAATCACTGTCCCACCCCTGTTAAAAATAGAATCCACTGTATGTCCTGCAAATAGAGTTGTGTTTTGTTTCGGCAGCAGAGATTATTCATGGATGGCGGCCCCGTGAAAGAGAAGTATGTGCATATGCTGATGAGCGCGTCTTGTGGTAAAGACAGGAAGTAGTTGCTCAGCTCAGCGAACCTGTGAACGCTTCGCCGTGACCCTCATTTCAATGCACCGCCGCAATTCGGATATGAAGTCTGGTTCCCTTAGTTACCACAGGACCCAGTCCAGGTGTGTTTACCATGAATCTTTTATCTTCCGTAGCGCATCAGGCTAATATTTTTGACAAGCGGCACAGGGGATATAAATGACCCAGGCTTCGGACAAATAGGAAAACTGGTGCCTTGGCGTGCGGCGTCGGAGCGAGGGCGTTGGGAAAGCCACACGATTCCCGCGGTTGACAAATAGGGTGGGGAGAGCCGGCTAGGAAACGGAGAGAGAGGTTACAGTGACAGACAAGGAGCACAATTATCACACCATGATGAAAGAGCGGCGGCCGGCGAGCTCCACACCGTTAATTACACTCCTTTTTCCACAGGACTCTAATGTGAGGAAAAACACGCAATGACAAGTGTGTAAAAGAGCAAGCAGTAAATTACTGTCAGGAAAAATAAACGGAGGAGCGTGCGGCCTGCTCAGTGATTTACGGGGGCAATTAGTCACCGCCCCACGGAGATGCTGAGGACAGCAGCGGAGCGAGAGTGTCAGAGAGAGAGAGAGAGAGAGAGAGAGAGAGAGAGCGGAGGAGGAGGGGTGTATGGAGAAGGGGTGAGCGGAAGAACGATTGTGCGCATGAGGAAGATAGAGAGGTGCACTTCAACTGCTGCCGAGAAAAGACAAGGAAGGAGAAAGTAAGAGGAAACGCTCAGGCTATTATGAATGACCTTCTGGATGCTAGCGGTACCTTATGTGCCCCTGATGGGCTATTTCTGTTCAGCCGCCCGCTGGCAGAGTCCTGGGCCGCAAACACGCGTGCCCCGGCCTAACGCTCTACAATTAGATCTGCTTACTTATCTGAAACAGCACAGGACAGCTCAACAGAACTGGTTAAAGTCCTGCATAAGTGAATTTAATGCAGAACAAAGTGAAACAAATGTGATGGCAGAATTTTTAAATAGCCAAGCTCCATCTGAAAGAGGCCAACACCTGCGTCAGTAAAATAGGACAATAAATTACTGACTGCCACGCACACTTACTCCAAGTTTCCCAAATGATTCCCAAATCTGAGCGCTAAGTGAAACATCTTGTTTGGGTGGAAGTAATACAAGGTGTCATTATGGCAGGTTTACAGAAGGACATGAATGGATTTTAATCACTAAATGTTTGAAATGAGCAGTCCCACATGCAGACACACTTTAATGGATATTAATCGACTTTAAAAGCGACACCCCGATGTCTCTGCGCATGTCTCCTCTTCCACTGACGACGCTTGATTTCCTTTCTTGTGTTTGTAAACAGAGATTTCTAACAGTGATGTCTTGTTTTCCAAAGACACCTGTCCCTCATTTTTTTATTCGTAATATAACACCAGCTTTCATCCGACATTAAATACCTGCCGTACGTTTAACAAATTAAGGCCGCTGGGAATATTCCCATCCGCCGCTGAGCCGAATAACATTAAATTGCTAAAGACAGATTGTGTCATCGCATTTTTGTTAATTTCACCCATTCTGATTGAGTGAGCAAGACAAGACCATGTTTCTCTCAGAACAATGTGCTGCAGAAAGAGACAGAGACAGGTCTCAATAAGATGCTGTCAGGTTGGGTGATTGCTTACAGATAGCTGATGAAATAAAAGCCTTTGTCAAGCGGGAAGTGAACTGAAGACAACACAGAAAGCTGTGCAATGGAGACGTCTGTACTAATTACTCATGCTGATTGGAGGATGTCAGGTAAATCAGATGCTTTGAAAGTGATGCATAATTCCTGTACTGTTATTAACTACATTAATCTATAGCCTTTATACAGGGAAGCTGCTTTAAAATTGTAGCTTTTTTTTGGAAACATATAATTAAAAGCTGTTAAATATACAGATTCAAAACAGACTAACAAAAAATAAGCAATGAAATGACTTCAGGAGTAGATAACTGTCTTTAAATTAATTCTTTATAATGTAATTAGAACATTAGGCTATGGAAAATAAGGGATTTTCATTTAATAGATTTTGATTAAAGGTACAGTTTTAATGTTATGCGTAATATTATATTTGGTGTTTTACATTTCCTTAAGCTTTTCCTATATTCCTGGACCTAATAATTAAAATTAGAGAGAGAGGAGAAAAAAATAAAGAACAGGGGATTTATAAGAAGTATGCACTGGTCAAAAAAAGATGAAATAATCCAAAATGTTCAGATCATTGTAAACACATCACAGACTTGGCCTGACAGGTCGTTCCACTGGAAGGCAAAGACATGCCATGACATGAAAAACGTTAGCCTTTTGAAAATGGCTATTGATTGTAAATGTCACTGTATAAACCTTGTGCAGGTTGACAGCTTACTGTGAGATGACTTAGAAAATGTCTGAGCTGAAAAATATCACTACAACCATCATTTTCAGTGGCCAGGGGGAAAGAAGCGGGGAATGGAAGGGTTTAAAGGATAAAAATAAGATGCACCTGTGACAAAGATGCATCGACTTGCGTCATGCACAAAGAAAGATGCCCTTGACCAGAGCTAGTGCAGGCTGAAGGTAAAATGCTGGCATAGTTTTTCAGCTTTGATTGCCAGGGCTTCTTCACCCATCAAACTCTGACTCATCACCAGCTGTTTTCTCTTTTCTCCTGAATCCTAATCGTGTTGAGGTGAACCACGGCTGACAGTTTCAGAAAGCGGCTGACACACAGAGGGTCCAGGGTGAGGGTCTGTCACACACAGGACAGGCAACTTCTGATTAAATCTATAATAAGAACATGAAAAGCAAGACTACCTTTTAAACTTCTTTAGTCTGCTATTATTTGGCATGTTTAAAATAATTACATGTGCTAAAACTATTAACTTTTTATTTTGAAATCACATGCAACGTGCAAAATATTCATAATTTGTTGAACAGTTGTGCATAGTTGTGCATATATACTGTACTGTGTAAAATAGTATAAGTACATTTTTTGAGCGCCTTGCGTTGCAAAAACGTAAATGCATTTAAATGTCAGTTGAATTAGATTCTATTTATTTAAAATAAGTGCTGTAAAATCACAATTAATCCATCCAAAAACTTTTTTGTTTAGATAATATATGTGTGTACTGCGCATATTTATTATGTTTGTATAAATACACAGAGAATATATTTTTTGCATGTATATACATTTATATATTTATATTTTATATTGTACTTGAATATATTTAATATACAAAAAAAATTACAAAAAAATTTAAATTATTTATTTTCTAGACCAAAATATTTCTAAATATCATATTCATAATTATATATTTATGTTCTGCAGAAGAAAGAAGGTCTGGAGAAACATGAACATTTTCGTTTTTATATTAAAGCTACTCTTTATATATTAAAATCAGACAACAGAGTAAGCAGACAATGGGAAATTAGTATTTTTCACTAGTGGAAGTAATAGAAAATGACTGAATTCAGAGTTATTCCCAAAACTCTAGTTTCTAATAGACACAATCAAAAAGTATTTGACGTCTCTAGGGCCTGAGGTTATCCTTAAGATATATTTAGCCTGACTAAGCATGATCAAACCACACCAGGTGCGGAAATGAATGAAATCATTATTTCACCTTGCATGTTTCCATCATTCAAGGTCTCATTCTCTGATGCGAAACTACTTGTTATTTAGCCCGTGAAAGTGAGAGGACCATGTTAATTGTTAATCCCATGTTTAAATATTCATTGTTCCATGCAGATCTGTAGTGCTTCAACAACTCCCTCATTTGATGTCAAGTACTGGTCGAGGAAGGTGTCTTTGCCTTCATATGCCTGTTTCCATGCATAATGCCTGTGATCAATTTTACATGTGCACCATACGCATTATATATGCACGTTCTGTTGTAATATAATTCATGTGATGGAGGGGGAGGGGATGACATATATAAAGCGTGTTAGAATTATAAGTTAAAACAGCATCTTTGATTAAGCTATTGTCTAGACAAAATGTACAAACGTTGCTTAAGGTTACAGGTTTAATATACTTTTTGTTTTCTTTATAATTGTAGCTTTTAAGAATCGGTTTCTTTATGCTATTATGGAAATTATTATGAAAAATGCATAAAATGGATAGCTTACGAATCCAAAATTTGATTCACACTCATGCTAAAGATCTGTATTATCTATCAGGAAAGTGTATTGATAATATTATTAATATATATATATATATATATATATATATATATATTCAGTGATAATTTGACAAGTTATCGGTTTTTCATGTCTTGGAAAATGAAATTATTTCAGCTGTAAAACTGCTGAAGCATTTCCAGGGTCACATTTAGTCACCTCAGCCAGACATGCCATAAAACCACAGAGAACAGGGGAGAGATAGAGACAGAATGTGTGTATGCGTGTGTGTGTGTTTGTGTGTGTGTGAGAGTGAGAGAGAGAGAGAGAGAGAGAGAGAGAGAGAGAGAGGAGCCATGAATCAATCTGTGTAATAGGGGGAAGGCCAAATGTAATAAATAATACAATAACAAGCCAAACTAATGAGCCGTTGCCAAGGTGAATTTCACAGAATAGTCCCCCTGTACAAAACCCCACTAATAATCCAGGGGAGCCAGCGGATGATAAAGCGGCACCATAAGGCAACACCTGCGCAATTAAAACAGGGGATTCTTTCCCAACGTTACATTAATTTCAGCCTTTTGTAAAGGCCCAATGACTACGCTAATAATCTAGTCTACTTGACTCTGTGTCTAGCCAAAACAGGGTGTCTAATTAGGTAAAGGTAATTAATTAGAGATAAACGGAGCTAATCAAGAGCCGTTAGCGCTCTGTCTGTCTTGCCATTAAGACACACAGGCTTCTCGCTCTCTTATTTGCTGCTTCACCAGCTCTTTAGCTATTGCCTACAGTATACCTGTACAGATTTCAGAGCGTTTACTCAAGATACATACAGCTGAGATCTCCAAAAAACACCTCATTCAGAACTAGCATTTACGAAATCAATGACATTTCTATAAAAAGTTCAAATGATGCCACCGGTTCCTGTTAATTGCAAGTGTCTCATTCAACGGATCCGAGGAGCATTTTGATGGCAGGATTCATATGAGTGTCATCAGCCACTTCATTACCAAAAATCTGTTAACGTGATTTTGATGATATGATGATAAAAGCTAGCTTAGCGGACCCTTGCGTTTCCTCTCACCATTAATTGGTGGAGTAGTGCGCTCTGATTGTGCTGATGATGAGGGAAGTAGTGTGATGTTTAACACAGCATCACATTAGCGAAAATGAATAAAAATAACATGGATATGAATTTGCGTATTACCTCTCACCCCCTCCTCTGGGAAAATGTATCAGGACTTCGCTTCGAAAATAACGGCTTGCTTCTCTGAGAGTCTCGTCAATGTTTCAGCTCTAATTACGAAAAGTGGAGCACTAAGCAGAAGCCAGAACTCACTCGAGACGAATCACGAGCGGAGACTTAAGTTCAAACAGGAAGGCCTCTACTCTGATGCGCATGTAGCCATCATGTCCAATTGTCTGTGATTAAAATCCCGCTCTCTGCTACGGCTGGGACGAGATTACAAAAGTTGCAATTTAATGCTTAGCCTAATGGATGTTGACTCTGCATGCGAAGGGATGGGCGACAAACAGGAGGAGAGGAAAATGGGAATAAGACATAAGGCATTAAAAAAGTGCTAGATCTTGAAAAGGTTTGGTGAGCAGGATTTTGTGAATGTTCGTGTGTGTTGTGGGACTTTTGAGCTAAGGAATATTTTAGGGATTGTTATTATCCCCCCCCCCCCCCACCTCCTCCTTCGTCCTCGTACACGAGGGACTCGTCTCCTACAAGGAGGCAGGCCGCTCCCTCGACACGCATCATTAGAGGGTTTTTTACAAGCGACAAGCAGGCTATTTGGCTGTCATTGGGATTGTTTGAAGAGAATATGTTTATCTGCCGTTTACTCTAGGGGGGCTGGCATCAGAGAGAAAGGCAAGCAGATAACCATGAGCGCTTGACATCACTGTTATGCATTTGTCAATATTAAGGATAATAGGTGAGGAACGTTGCTGTTAAATTGGCAGCTCACGGCACCATGCCATCACAAATATCAGTGGACCTTTGACCTTTACTGTCACAGACCAGATGACCATCGACTCTGTCATTGCTAATTGCTAAGCTGATGAAAAAAAAATGTAGGGCTTCCCCTTTTTTACTAAGTATTTAAAGACAGAAGGTCATCAAATTATTCTGCTTAGAAGAAAAGATAGAAGTGTTGTATTTTCAGATTCAGTTTTGTTTTAATGTATTCTCAATTAAATGTTTTTAGATTATATATTTAATTTTTTGTTTTTATATCTCAGCTGTGATTTTTTTTTTTCTGTTTTATTTTATGAGCTTATTTTAACCTTTAGTGCCATTTTAAATTGCAAAACCCTGAAATGTAAGACTAAATCAGCTCCAAGAAAATTTAATTAGTGCCAAGTTGCCATTAAAACAAATCAAGAAATACATTTTCATGGAGCACAAAAAAATTATGTATAAATGAGGATAAGAAGCTATCAAATACATACGCACAAACACGAAAGAACGTATGGCAAAGAAAGTGAGCTTAAATGCTATAGAAACATATTTGTTACCTCCACTGAATTTGTGTGAAAACAGAACTGTGGCCAAGATACAGTGTTTAAAAAAATCAGTGCGACAAGGGGATGTGTGTTTTGTGTGTGTGCATGTGTGGACATGATGGACTGTCAGACAAGAAACGAGGGACGATAATACGGCCATCACCGACCCAAAGTGTAGGGTGTGTGACTGCTAGAGTGTATGCGGCATTTCCAATTGAAATGAGACAGAACGGAGGCATACAGATCCTCATTATCCCATTTCCCTCAGGGGGAGTGAAGGCAGCCTTTCAGTCAGAGGAAGACAAGAAGAAAACGCTCTCTCTCTCTCTCTCTCTCTCTCACTACATGACATGAATATTTGTTGGGGGGAGGAGCACAGCAGATGAAAACTACATCAAATTACAGTTAACAAACAAACAAATCGTGTGGCGGTGCTGGCTGAGCAGTGTAGCTAACCCTCTGAATCTGGGTTCCATTTAGAGCTGTATTCACCAGGGGAAAAATGTGCCCAATACGAGATACAGGTCACATCACATTTCCCAGCGGAGCCCTGACAGTGAGGGAACAGGCCGCACATCACACGGACACGTCCTGTAGTATCGACTTCAGAACGGCTGATTGCGCCAGCACCCGCCGGCGCTGTTTAGATAGTTTGACTACATCAAGCTCCTCTTCTCCATGCCTCTTACTGGTGCGATTAGAGAGGGGAGAAGATGAAAGGTGCTTGGTGTATTTTTAAAATTGTTGATTTTCCCCTCTAATGATAGCTGGTGCAATTAAGCACTGGCTTCAGGCTCTCTATGTCCTTGTGTGAAAAATCTAAATTATATATGTGTGAGAGTGAGCATGTGAGCGTTTGTGTATGAATACGAGTGCAGGGTTTGCATGCATGTGTGTTTTCTAGAGATTGAGTGTGGCATGTGTTCGTGTACGTTGGTTTTCAAGGTTGCAAATAGTTGTGTTTATGTCAGTCTCAGCATGTGTAATAGTGTCATGTTCGATATGTTCAATTCAGATCTGTTATAAAAATGTAAAAGCTGCAGCTGTGAAGGCTTAACCTCGATTTCAATGTGTGTGTGTGTGTGTGTGTGTGTGTGTGTGTCTGTCTATCTATCTATCTATGATAGATAGATCTTGATTGTTCCCTATCTCTATCCCAATCCCTATCTTTATTAATGAAGGCACTTCATATACAAAGCACATATATTTCACCAATTGATAATTTTTATGAAAGCCATATAAAATAAAAAAAAACACCCAGAGCAGAATTTCTAAAAGGTATATACTTAGTAAAATACGTCCACCAAAAGTTTGGAAAAATAATTTTTTTGTAATGTTTTTGATATACATCTTTTATTTATATAGCGCTTTTAACAATACAGATTGTAGCAAAGCTTTGAACATTATCAAATAGGAGAACAGAGTGACGGTAATGTACAATGACGAGTTTAAACTTTTAATGTTAAAATTAAATGCAGAGACTGTCTCTGTAATCAAAATGACGATAATAGGTTGAAATTACGTGCCCCCAACTAAGCAAGCCATGGGTGACAGTGGCCAGGAACCAAAACACCATCCGTGTGAGAATGGAGAAAAAAAACCTTGGTAGAAACCAGGCTTAGTTGGAGCCAGTTCTCCTCTGGACGGATGCCCAGCACCTAATTTCCAGTTCAATTTAAAGTGTATGTCAGATTGTGCAAAGGACTTATAGTGTGTGTGCGTTTATAATAAATGTACACAGTATACACACATATTACGTAAACAAAAACTTTTATTTTGGATTAATCGTTAACATATGTGTGTGTGTGTGTGCGCGCGCGGGTTTCTGTGGTTTATGAGGACACAAATTTGTATAATGACATAGGTATGACATAGGTATTACAATATGTAGGGTCAGTGTAGGGCAATAGCACATACAGTTTGTACAGTATAAAAACCATTATGCCTATGGAGAGTCGCTGTAAAACACAAAAAAACAACACGTATGTGTGTGTAAACACAGACATATTGTGAAATGTTATTACAATTTCATAAAAACAAATTTAAATACATATTTAAAATGTTTTTTTTTTCTGCAATGGCAAAATTGCATTTCCACATTTTCAGTCTGTGTGTGTATATGCTATATTTGTTGTATTTTGTTGTCTATTGATGTCTGTAGAGAAAGCAAAAGGACAGCAAGCGCACAATTTGTAGACTTGAAATTTGGAGCAGTTTAAGGAAAACCACCGAGTTGAGTTTTTGTAACAGAGCCTTTCATTTACTTAACATTGTGAACACTCATTACTTGTGCAAGGCTCTTTCAGCAAGCATTCCATCACCCCTCGACTTCAGCCTTGTGAAATCCGCTGCAATTTTGCAAGCAGTCACTTGGTTTGGTAGACGATGAAAAGAAAAAAAAAGTGTTTTTAGCAGAAGCTGTGTAGAGTGAATTGAGAGGAACACTTTTTCTATTCCTGTTTGATGCATCCCTCCATACCTCAGGGCACAGTTCTGGAAAATCTGGCGTGAACTTTCAGCACTTAAATGCTAAAACGTGACTGATTTGGGATGATAATAGGCACCCTAATAGGAGTGGATCCCCAGCAATGGCTTCCAGTCCTGTTTCCTTCTGACTTAATGAAATGTGATCAGACAGTTGGAGGGGGGACGAAAAGACAGAGGAGGAGAGAGAGAGAGAGTGAGAAAAATAGCACAAGGCATGATCCTCCTTGCCGGCAGAGAGGGGAACGGATCTTACAGCTTCTCTTTTGTTTGGGAGGAGGGTTGATGGCCAGGAGAGCAGCAGGTCAATACCAATAAGAGAAAGAGTCTAACACCATACACCTGCACTTGGTGCAAAACAAACAATAGAAAAATCTCTCCAAAACAGCTTCAAGCATTATTGTGTTCAAGTGTTTGGTACTAAATGTGACATATTCTCTTTTTCAAAAAGCTCACAGAATAAATCAGGTAGCAATTATTTGTTTTCTGCCACAGCAGGAGTAATTACAATGTTATAAGTACTTAATAAGACTATAATTACACCTTAATTACCGTGAATAACACAGCACTCTTTCACAAATTAAAATTTCAATTAGGTCTAATTGGCCTTGGGATACTTGAGCATAGATTAGTCACCTTCCATCCTGTGAAAATCCCATTTAGATGAGTCAAGCCTCATCTGGACTCCTGATAAATGGAAAGTATACAGAGGTGGGGATGCTGTGAGTGCAATTGTTAAGAAAAATCTGCCTGTGGTGTTCAGGTCAACTGAACGTGTTTCTTTAAACTTGACCGTGGCTGTAAATCACCTCGTCAACACATGCAGGTGTCCTGCTGTGTTCTGTCACTCACTGACAGAGCATTTGTTAAGAAGTTTAATTACTTGTGTGGCTTGAATCCATAGTAAGCCTGTATTTCTTTTAATCTGTCCTCTTTGTTGTGCCCTGGGTGCTGTGGTGTGCAATACATATGTGTTAAAAGATAAAGAAAGAGAGAGAGACGAAGATAGCAAAGCAAAAACTGTGAATGGACCTAAATTACAATGTAATGTTCGCTCTAACTTCAATAACAAGTCATTAGCAGACTGTCAGAGAGTTTCATTTATTTGTTATTACGGTGCCCACAGCGAAAATCACAGAACTGGGAATGTACGCTGACTGCAATTAGACTAGAAGAAAGAATGCACAAAATATCCTTTAACGGCACATTGTCGAGAAATGGAGAAGTGAGCAACGTTTTAACGCCTCTGTGGATCGTTTTCATGCCTTGTTTCTGGTGTAATTTGCAATAATGGTGTTTGCATCATCAGCATCCTTATTATCATATCATGAACCATGGGAGAGCGTGTAATCAGGTTGATGTGTTTTAGAGGCACTTTCTCCTCCGTGTCTCACAGGCAGGGATAAAACGCAGCAGGTCCTCCCTCTGAAAGAGCCGGAAAGCGCCGGCAGTGTCGCACGAGCTCGCATTATTATTATCATTTTTGATGCGTTTAATAGCCCCTGTTTTAGCTTTGAAGACAATCTTTAGGGAATATTGAATCAGAGCATTATTTTCTGCCCTGGATTCCTTGCGCAGACAAAACTCTGTTAATTAGCCCCATACCTATAAGCAGACTCTTCCTCTTCCCTCTGCCTTCATGATATTATTAACCGTGACTCCTTCGGGGGGGGGGGGGGGGGGGGGGGGGGGGGGGGG
>JAUCMU010000104.1:9033173-9075623 GCA_032275025.1 Enteromius treurensis
CCCCCCCCCCCCCCCCCCCCCCCCCCCCCCTTCCTCCCCTCGGTTCTGCTCTTCCCCAGCGTTGTTTTGTAATCAGAATACCCCATTGGCACTCATGTTTTTTGCATGCGTGATTGGGCTGAGCATTTTTCACCCAACATCCTCTCCTCCCATTAGAGCCGAGGCCTGAGGAAGCCCCTGTGAGTGGCTTCTTCCGCTAGCACGGCGTGTAGAAAAGACCCCTAGTATCCTCTAAACTACCCTAATGCTCTTCGCCATTCATAGCCTCTTTAGAGCCGGTTCCTGCTTGCGAGGAGTTCAAAGTCCTTGTTAAACCCAACTGCCCCACAGTAAAACGGGCCGGGGACCCTTTAGAATGCATTTCACAAATCAATAAGCCCTCCCTAAGGATCTCCCTCTCTTTCTCTCTCTCTCTCTCTCTGTAACATCTCTGAGCTTGTCACAGAGGCTGTTGTAATGCAAAAGAAATTCCTTAAAGAATAGCCAGAGATAACCGCGAGCAAGACGGAATGCAGCGAGAAGATGTTTTACACAGCCAAAGGGGCAATGCCAGGTACTCCCCACCAACCCAGACGGATGTTATTCACAAACAATATGCTAAACTCGTCACGGGGGATTTCGATTGTGTAGGAAGGATGGCTAGGGATAGAAATTCAGAAATCGACAACGTTTAAAAGCACGTTTTGTCTCTGCTTTTTCTTCAACTTGGAGACAGGGTATCAGTTTCAGTCAGGATTTAAAGGTAAACGTCGTTCAGGCTTGTGTGTTTTCGTTTCAGGGCTAGAAGGAAGATGCTTTGTGTATTCATGAGAAATGATTTCCTCTTTGGGAGGCCTACTGTAAAGAATGAAAAAAATATGTATTTTCTTCAAATGCTCTCCAGAAGCGATAGATATCGCTCACATCTCTTAGCACAGCTCCCTATACGCTTTCACGAACCCTTGAGAGCAACGCTAAATGTATTAAATGCACAGCACAAAAACAGCTTAACTTTATGTGACTGTTGGGGCAAGGTGTGCTGCAAAGCTATGGTCAAAATTTGGCCTGGGGCTGTTCAGAGAGCGTACAAAACTGAAACACTCCTCATTCAGTCAGACACAGAGCAGAGAGAGCAGGGGGGTAGAGACAGGAGATGAGGGAAGAGAAAGAGCCGTGTGTTGTGAAGAGATGGCATTTATGATAGGAGAGGGCTGCTTGATGTGGCACTGTGGCGCTGTAACAGCATTGTAAAGCCTGCTGACAGGCTGTTGTAGTTGCGTACTGATCACAGGCAGTAAAACTATGCAGATGGTGGCAGATGATCAGTGCTCTGTGAGCAGAATATAAATATGGCTGCCATCAGAGAGAACACACTCCCCTAAGACAAACACAACACTGATGCAGCGGCATCAGCTCGCACCAGCATTGCAGCTTTAAAGTTGGCTATTACATTTTTTTTTTTTTTTTTGTGGGTTCAATACAAGTTAAGCTCAATCTAAAACATTCGGGGCATAATGCTGAATACCTGGGGGGGAAAAAAAGTAAGTAAATAAATGCTAAAAACTTGCACAATATTGAAAACAAAATTCTATCACCATAACTCTAACCTGATATTACTGTAAGTAAATATTTTTCATTAATATTACTCAGTACTTCATTCACTGAAGTATTAAGTACTTAACTCAGTAATTAAACAACTCTTGTAATAAAGACATCTTAAGATAAAGTGTAACCAAAGCAAAAATTTACAATGCACTTACAAAACGAGGTTGATTTTTTATAAAAGCACTTACACAAATTCTTTAGTTAAAACTTGTGTATTGTTTTAGATGTGTAAGTTTAAATAGTTTACACTGTCATCTTTATGCTCATATTAAGGCTTTTAGGTGTTGCTTTGCCATTGTAACAAAGGAAAATTGGATATAATATTTGAGAAAAGTGAGTAATTTCTTTTCCACACTAATATCATTTTAACACTTGATATTTATTACTTAATTTACTCAGTAAGCACTTGCTTTCTTTACTTTCAGCTGATTTAAATTTTCGTAAACACTTTATATTGTGGTCTCTTATCTAGTTGCTTATTATCATGCTCATAACAAGTATATTAGCTATTTATTCGTAGTAGTTATGCACACATTAATGCCTTATTCTACATGACCTTATTCTACATCCATGATCCTACCCAATACCTAAACTTAACAACTACCTTATTAACTATTAATTAGCAGCAAATTATGAAATTACTGAAGAAAAAAAGTCATAGTTAATAGAGAATAAGTGCTACCAGATTTTCCCTTTAAAGTTTGTATTGAAAAAAACCCCAAGAAAAATAAGAGAGTTTCCAAACTTTTTTTTTTCTTTTTCTGAGAAACAAGTTAACTTGTTAGTTTTTAAAGTGTGCTACAAGTGTTGTCAATGCATTGAACCCAGAATATTCTTTTAACTTCATCATTCCAAGCAATAAGACATATATCAATACATTCCTTCCTGCTTTAACAGCCCAAAGGCTGGCCATCAGTTTGATGTTAAATACTGCATGCTATGAAACATTCTCTTCAAATTAGAAGTTATTTTATGAATGGCTTGATTAATTCATTTATGTTGAGCTTGTATGTTGAGCTTGATGTGAGCTCAGGGACCTTATATGTACCGAACCTGCTGAGTTTTTACTGAGACACTTCAGATTAAGTAGCCCCCCTCCCTGCCTCAGTCCCAACTGGGGATGCTGCCTTCTGCTCTTTAAAAACCAGCATTACTAATTGGCAAACACTATAAACCGAGCCTTCCACTGCAGGCTCTTATCCATGAAGAGCATACGTTTTGAGCTTTCATCTTGACTTTGATAAAATGAATTCACATCAAGCTACACTAGCTATACAAATAATTAGATATCAGGTCCGTATTGTATTAAGAACTGAAATGATGCAGAGGCAAATGAATGTGACAGCAAGTAATTCCGTCTCAACTACCGCTGTGAAAGGAAGAGAAAAAAATACCACAAGGTGGCTGCCGGCTATACAGTCTCTGTTGTGTAATTAATGTAGCATTAAATTCTCCCATTAAGGTGACAGATGACAGTGTATATCACTGAGGCAGTCTACAGTGCCATCTTTGTAGGTAATGAGAGGGTGTTTGAAAAGAGATGGCTAGGTATGAATCATAATAAATGGTCTAAACATGCATTTTGATCAGTTTCTTTTCAGAAAGGACAAATTGTAGGACATTTATGTGGCTGATTTATTTAACAAGCTAATTTGTGTCTCCTTTTGCATGCTTGTGCTGGTTTATTGGGAGTTGAGGACATTTAAAAAGATACGCTTCACCCCAAAATGTCAAGAAATCTCTATTTTCTGAAGCTGATTTACTCACTCACATGCTGTCTGAAATATACAAAGCTTTCTTTCTTCAGAGGAACAAAATGATTTTTAGAAAAATACAGTATTATTAGCATATTGGTTGTTTATTAGTACTGATTAAGCACTTATCAATACATTATTCTACATGGCCATATTCTAGGTCACTTACCTACTACAACAAAAACGACGTTACTTACCAGTTATAAGCAGCAAATTAGTCTAAAATATTAGTGCTTTTAAACATTTAATCACTATTATTGCGTTCAAAATAAAAGCTTGTTTTCATGACGTGTGTGCTGTGTATGTTTTATTATGTAGCCATATGTACAGTAAATACACACACATGAAAAATATGTTACATTATTTATTATTAATATTTTTAGATATGATATTATGTATATGAATATATACATGTGAATATTGTCAAAATATATGCTGGATGTGTATGTCTGTGTTTAAATATACATAATAAATATACACAGTACAAACTCATATATTATGAAAACAAAAACATGGATGTGATTAATTATTTGACAGCACTAAATATGTTCCTTAATCTAAATGGTTATCTATTTTCTTATACACCACTAGTTTATCTACTGGCGTTACTGACATCGTGTTCATACACTTGCAATGTACTCCAAGAGATCTGAAGATAGAGAGTCACATCTGTGCCAGCATGAGGATGAATAAATGATTTTTGGGTGAAGCAACCCCTTTAAGTCTGTTTGTGCTTGAGGTGGACAGAGCCGTGAACGCCCTTTGACCTCTGCGCTTTGATTGAAGCATGTATAATTGGAAGGCAACTGCTTTGGCTAATTAGCGCTTTGTTAATGCGCATTGCCCTGTGGCTTGTGTGGGGCGCTGTCTGTCTGCGTGGGGGTCTGGCCAGGCTTTTCAAGACAGGCAGCGCTTGTGGGCGAGCCTAGTAGGTCATGCTGTATTACAGCTCCAGTAACAACCTCCAAGCACAGGCCAAGGACGCTCTGAGATGGTCACCATCCTTGTGAAGTCAAGACAGAAGCTCCTTGCTTGTCGCCACATGATAATCATCCATCTGCAGACTACTGAGGTTGGCTAAAGGCTCCGACATCACAGAACAGAACTGTTGATTTTCTGTGCGGCCAGAGCATGGCTGCTAATTCAAATTAACTCTCCTTTTGACCCGTCTTGTTCATTGACCTGACTATAAGTCTGTTTTCTTCCATTCTGTTGATACTTGGCAACCCCAACAGCCTCCACGACTGGATGGAAGAGCCATTGCTGTGACTGGCAACAGCAGCAATTTTTAATGGGTCAGGTCATGTTTAAGCTATTGGTCAGTGTGTTAGGAGGAGGAGGTGGGAGTTGATTAAAAACCTCAGTTAATGATGTTAAGCAGACCCTTGCCATTAATCTGAGCAGTGGTTGGTGGCCAGGTCTGGTGGCAGAGTGATTGATGTTGGCCGTACTCTCTCATGCAGGGCGGCTGCTTGTAGATCACACTGAGTACATGTGATTGCTGTGGAGACTGTCTCCTCCTTGCCGTCTACTAAAACAACAGCTGTACACATGCACAGTGATGATCGGTGCAGGACGTTATAAGACCTCTGGACCTTGTTAGCCTACATAAGCCAGTTATTTCAATTGCTTATGTTCAGTAACACAGAAAACACACATTTTTTTCATTGTTCATTAATTACTCACTCTCATGTTTTTTCAAACCTGCCGTCTGCACTAACCCGATTTTGCCAAGTGTGGGACAACACTGTGATTAACCAATCAGATTTAAAGAAACAGTTTACAGGTTTTGTGAAGTTTAGGCTTACAGTACAATCAGTGTTAAGTGCTTGTACATCAGTGTCAGTCATCTATCATTTCCTCTGATTTTAGGCATTAAGGGCAAGCGTAGGTTTAGGTGTAGAGATATGGTCAACGCTATATTTTTGCATTAAAATGTTGTTCTAGGGTCTACAAAATATGTTGACCTAGAGACACATAGTACTTGGTAAAATCAAGACGTGCAAGCCATCTGACCCTTCTTAGACAGCAATACAACTGAAATTGTCCTAGATCAATAAATGTCATAAATACATTGGTAAAACAATCCATGTGACATCAATTTACTCAACCATTCTTCTTCCCTGAGTTATGTCTTCACAACACAATGCTTACTTACACCTTAGCGTATGGGAAACCACACATATGCCTAGTGATACTCTCTAGAATGGCAGAATTTAGGGGAGAATAATGGTTGAATAAATTACTTTATTTTTGTTGTGTTTGCGCAAAAAAAGTATTTCCCTAGCGTCGCAAACCTGAAGTTGATCTACTGATTTCACATGGACTGTTTTACTGATGTTCTTACCACATTTCTGGATTTGGGATCATTTCAGTTGTATTGCTGTCTGTGGAGGGTCGGATGGCTCTCTGATTACATAAAAAATATCTTAATTAGTGTTCTGAAAATGATCGTTACCCAAAAAGGCACATTAACTTGAATCGAATCCATGACATCCATGTCCTGGAGTGCTGATGTCCTGTTTAGCTCCAACCCTGAAAAAAACCTCGCTTGTAGCCTTAGTAATCCTGAATACCTTGATTAGCTTGTTCATTTGTGTTTGATTAGGGTTGGAGTGAAACTCTGCTAGGCATCAGCACTCCAGGATCGACGTTGCCTACCCCTACTCTCTAAAATTAAAGCTACAATAATGCTTTCCCCCCCAGTTTCACAGGCAGGGCTTAAGTTAGTCCCAGACTAAAATGCATGTTTGAGCCTAAAATATCTTGCTCTGACATATAGTAAAATATGTCAGTGCCATACTAATGTCTCAAGATGCACACCTGTAATGTTTTTTTTCTAAAGCATTCATGTAAAAGCTGCTTATTAGGTTTAAACAAATTAATTCAGGTCTGAAATGATGGGTCGACATTATAATTCAATGTCATTACAGAAATTAATTACAAATGTAAGTACATATAGGTATTTTTTTTAATTTAAAGACAATGTAAAAACATGCATGTACACAATACATGCTCTGTTATTTAAATGTAAGTACATAGTAATTAAGTCCACCTAATGTAAAGTGGGACCCTGTACTGTGAAATAAAGCGCTGACCGAATTGCTGACCATTGTTATTGATTTAGACTTGAATGACCCCATTGGTGAGAGGATAATGAATTGAAGATCTTTAAATATCTTCATCATTTGTTGAATTTAGGTGGGTAGGGAAATCATTGTATGGAGTGAAGTCTCACATATCCACTGTGTCCTGGTGTCCATGTCTTCTGCTCTTTTACTTTCAACTTTCTCCACTGCTTCCAAACGTGGAGTTTGGTGTAAGAAAGAGATAAGTGCTTCTCCTGAGAAGACCCTCTGAGCCTTTCAGTTCTGGGTCAGAAAGTCCAGGATGTGCATGTTTAAGTCCTTATCATTAATCACACATAGACAGTCAATTAAGTACATCTGAGCCATACAGTAGATCTCAGGCCAGTGAAGGTGCCATGGCATAATAAAACATAGGTATTCTCCTGAATTAGAACAAGCACTTTTAATTGTGGTCATATTCTCCTAACATTAGCTTTACTATAAAATTAGCATGTTAAACTGACAGTCCCTGCTCATATTTGAGTCACTGTATTCCAAGCATATACACTAAAGTAAGACTTCTATAAATGAGAACGGGGTCCCTGTGGCTGCAATAGAGATGTCAGGATGTACCAAGGGGTCAGTAGGTTCAGAGGGGCTTTTCACTCCAGGTTGACCTTGGACCAGACAGATTTATCCTCTGTCAGGTCTCTGTTTGAGAGGGGGACTCCAGCGGACCACTTTTTGGCTGTAGGACAGCCTCATAGCAGGCACATGCTTGTGACGTTCTCCCTTTGTTCTTTGACATGTTTGTTTCAAATATCTTAACATCTCTTTCTCGCTCTCTCTTCTCTCTTTTTCTCTCACTTTTTGTTACACATGTTTCTTTATTCTGTTGTCACATAGCAAATAATGCTCTTGGCTATAAGAGTGAGGTGCGGACATGAGGGGATAATCTTTTTTAACACTCTGTTGAAGGAAAGCAAATTAAAAACAAGTCTACCCATTTGCACGCATAATCACAGCAAATTGCCCATAGCTCATTTGTGTATTGTTTGTCGGGTAAGATCGAGCCGATTCTACTCATTTGACAGCTTAGTTAGCAGTTGATAGAGCTGTGAAATATCACACTCTCCATAACCATGGACTTGTTTTCAATTTGGAAACCACATCCGCAGTTCTGCATTGCATTTTTTTTTAACAGGCACACTGTTTTACACTCTGTTTTACAAATCATCTTTTTCAGATTAGGTTTTTATTAAATACTAGCAGTAGTTTAGTATTTCTCCCAGTTTGTTTAATACACAATATTTTCAAACAATATTTCCTTCAAAACCGTACCAGTTGGTAGAAGCTTCCATGTTCCCCCCACACACCCCTTTTTTTATCCTCACCTAGCATGTGCATGTGTGTGTAAACTGCGGGCTGACATGAGTTAATTATTGATTAAACATGAGGGAGGCACATAAAAACAGCAAGGTCTTCCCTCAGGACCAACCAAAACTCACGGGGGCAGCCGCATGCTACACTGCCACATCATTTTCCCAAGAGCCTGTGCCCCGATGAGACCACTGGCTCGATAATGAGTTGTTTGCAGACCTCAAGAACACAGTGATGATGACCTGTGACCTCCAAGCACATTGACTGGGGAGCATGAGGTAAGAGAGAGAAAACAGAAGAAGAGCAGAGAGGAAAGAGGAGGAGGGAGAGTAGTGTTTTAGCTCAAGTGTTTTCTTGTTGGTGGTGTCTTGGCTCTCGTGTTAAACCCCTGTGGCCTGGAGAGCTGTAAGGATAACATGGTGCTTTGTCTTTGAGGTTGGATCGATTCGCCCACTTGATAAAATGCATCCAGTTTTTGTTGATAAACTGTATCTCTGTCATTGCTTGTTTGTATGGCGGACCCGTTCAAGCACCAGAACTCAAGGACAGACGCTCGCACGTCGATGCGCGACTCGGCACACACACACAAACACACTAATGGCTATGATTAATGTTCTGTATCTCTGAGAAAAATAAACCAGTTTCTCCTGTGTGTCGCACAAAGGTGCTAAAGGAGAAACAGTTTATCATCTATGTCACGCGCATGTTCAGTTTGATCCTTTTGTGCAAAAGTTGTGTAATTATTTTACAACGAAATTCCCTGTCTTTCAGCAGAAAAAAAAAATGGGTTTGTGCCCACATAATAGTCCTTGATCCCCTCAACAGAATATTTACAAAGTTTCAACATATGTAAGTCAGCGCAAGTCATTATTGATGACATGTTCTTGGCTAACAGCCGGTAAAAATAAACAGATAAAAGCTGAGATGGCGGTAAGTAAACAGCACATGCTCCCTTGTGCTCCGTAAAATTCCTTACAGATGGAGCGAGCGTTTCCGTGAGGATGTCCACGGCATGCAGACAGGTCTGCGTCGTTCGTAATAATCACAGTGACAATCTGACTGAGAAGAGATCTCTATTCGCATCCTAGGATGCCAATATTCCAGACTGGCACCACTGTGCCCAGTGAGGGGAAGAGCCCATCTAATTAATCCTCCTGCTTCCATGTCATGTGATTAAATTAAAGAAGCCCCCCCCCCATGGGCCCACCCTGCTACAAACACTTCCAATAATCATCTGTTTTGCTTTCCTATTTAAGCCCGTTTCAGCTCTCTGATGAGGAGATAATTACCGCCGCGGTCTCGCTCGCGCTTCCCTTACGTCCAATGTTCATTAATAACAAAAAGAGGTTGAGGGTTAAAAACTCATTTAATTGCCTTTATGTTAATTACATTATGAATAGCCACAGAGGCGTAGATTCTAATTCTGGCCAGTATTTGGTTCTAACGCCCGGGCCCCCTAGAGGGCTGCTCATTTCGCTAGCATTACAGATGCACTGCTCAGCTCTCCTCTCTGTGCAGGTGGGTTTCAAAGACAAAATTAATGTTTGTAGCACTTTAGCATCCATGACTAACACGTTCCCGCTCCGCAGCTCTGGAAATTATCATGAGAGGTGGCCAGGAAATTTAAAGAAAGAGCACATGTAGACACAAGGTATGGAATAAATAAATGTTAAAAAAAATGGATGTCTGCACAGAACACAATCAGTTATTATCATAATTTTAGAGGGGCTGTTTATATAATTTGCCATCATTTTAAACATGCAATTTCTCTAAGAGTAAAATTTCCGATTGTGTGTCAACATTATAAAAAAGCATACAGTACATACTATTTGTATATTCATAGCTCTCTATAAATTCTCATTTGTAGCGCACTCAATGCTAGGAATCTTAATTTTTATATATATGTCTTGCATAAATGATATTGTGTGTACATGTAGATAATGACTGTATGTGGAATGTCCATTGCTCAATCTGCCACAAAGCAGGAAGCATAATGAAGGAAAGCGAGGAGCATGTGGAAGTTGTTAGTTTACAGCCATCTCCAGGCAGAAACCAGGCCAAGGGGGTGATGATGAATGAGTCCATCTCCCCAAGCAAAAGAATGACCTGGATCCCCCTTTCCTCTCCTCCTCTACTCCTCCTCTTGCTTCCTCGCTCCACCGCCAAGTGGGCCAACATTTTTCAACCACCTCGCTTTTAGCCGAAGACAGGCCCTCCTTCCGGTAGCCCTGACCCTCCGCGACCCCTCCTCCTCCCTCTTGGCTTCTCTCTTCTTCTCTTCTTTCTTCCCCCTGAAGAACAGTAATCCCTTTCGCCAGGTTCCTAGTAATTTGATCAAATAGCATGCGCCCTTCCTTACCACTTATTGGCCAATTAAGTCAAGTTCTCATGCAGGGGGTCCGGCTGCTAGCGTGTTATCTGTGGATGAATTGATTGAAGCCATTCGGCAATCGCTGAACCCTGCTTTAATGATCTAGGTGATAATACTTGTAATTCTTCTCAGTCAGGGGACCGGCGGGCGCAGCTGTTGGCACGGTAATCCCTGTCCTGATACACTGAAGTACCAGAGAGGCACTAATCTGTCTCTCTGATTCCTCGCTAGCGTTTTTTCTTCTCCTCTTCTTTTTTGTCTCACCATATGATCACGGGTGGATCTGTGAAAAGTGACATTTAGGGCTGCAAAAATGGCAAGACATCAACAAAACATTCATCTTATCTTATCACTAACACGTCTCATGTTTTCCTACCTTGCGCATGTAATGCTCAGAACACAGAATGAGACCAAAACAAGATTAAACCAATGGCTTTGGGAGGCGTTACAAAGATAAGCTCTAAAAAAAATCAATGGCTACATGCCTCATTTTCAAAGGCAGACATTAACATTATAAAAGAGACAGCGCACATAATCCAGCCTCCGGCCATTGAGTTAAAATATCAAATTATCATAATGAAGTCTAAACTAAATGCATATAAATGTTAACCAGATTTAAGCTGAGGGAAATTGCATGTAATGTACTAAAATTATGTTGCTAAATGTGTCTTTTTGCTGTGTAAATGAAATCTGGATGAAAAAAAAAAATTAATGGCGCCGTACTCAACAATAAACGACTTGTTGTACACATACAGAGTTAGGGCACAATCTATTATTCTACGTTATGCTTATTATCTCACACACTCATGTTCCAAGTTCCTTTTATCATATTAGACCTTAATGAGGGCGGGAACGTCTTTTATTCTCCAAAGCCCCGATCCTTTCAGACATGTTCGCTTCAGGTGAATATTACAACTTTTATGGTCAAATTAAAGATACAGTAGTTCAGAGTGAGATAAAAAAAAAATTATGCACAAAAAGGCACGTACATTCCTTTAAATTTACCGGAGCCTGCTTTAAAGTCGACATCAGAGGGGGAGAATTTCACAGCAAATCATTTGAGAAGAGAGAGAGAGAGAGTCGGTATGTGTCTCTAGTCAGGGTCAGACAGCAAATGACTTTTGATCTGAGTTTCTGAAGAAGGCCACACAGCAAGGGCTGAGCTGAATCCCCTCAGCCAATTACACCTCTGTACAGAAGCTTAATCTGTGCCACAATACAGTACCCATCCTCAGCATGTATAGTGCTGGCCTTAAGACATCACTTAACCAGAAAACGTACTCTCTCCCTCAGTCTCTCTCCCCCTTAATTCACTGCGCTAAAGCCATGCAGGCGGAGGTCGGACCCTCACATCCCTCAGGGCTTGCCCCATTCGCAGGTGTCAAAGGTGGCTAAAGCCAGGTGGAGGAGGGGACTTTACCCAGGGAATAAGTTCATGTGTAGTTTTAGAAATGATCAGCAAGAAAACGCAGCTGCAAGAGTAAACACACCTGCCAATAAAGAGTAATCCTATATACTTTCAAGCACTTCATAATCAATGTGACTGGTCCTTATATTCATCTGGACAAATTCGAACAAAGATCCTCACATGCAGAGGTTTTTCTCAGGATCACACAATTTTCTAGGATTTTCATTGCTAGATTACACTGTCATTGAGAGTATGTTAGGTAAAAAAAAAAAAGATCAAGCAAAAGTATTATGTCCTTTTAATGTCCATGTGTTGAAGCCTATAATGTAAGATTTTTATGTGTATGCATTGTATTTGCATTTCAATATAATCATTGTGATTTTAAATAAGAGGATTTATTTTTTTTACTTTGGCATGAGTATTAAGAGTATTAAAAGGAAAGGGGAAACTATTGTAACATTTTTTATGCTGCGATTGTAACATTTGTAACTGTGTGTGTGTGTGTAAATCTACAATATTTGTGAAAATTAAATGGAAACTTAAAGTTGAAAATAAAATGTGTACATTTCACAAAACACATCCATATCCATATCCACACACACACACACTATTATGATCCCACTTACCTTAATTATAATTATAATTTTATTATAGTGAGTTTTTTTGTGTATGTTATTTATTTATTTTACATGGGACATGTAAAGGATGTAAAATGCTCATGTATAGGACATGGGAAAAATGTATATGATAATCAGATTATCTTTCTTAATGTTCTTTCTTTCAATAAACACTATTTTTTATACAGACTTACAGCATCTACTAACACTCCAATAGTTTATTGGTCATGTTTGGCTTTCCACCCCTGTAGCTAAACTTTAATTAGTTAATATTACATTTATGTAAAACTAATGTCATGTTACATCTTAACAACAATATATGCAAACTCACCCAAACACTGAAAATCGGTGCAAACCTTTGTCATATTAATTATTCCATAAAGAGCCATGTTTTTCATGTAGATAAGACACCAAAACTCACAATAAATCTGTAAACTTGAGAGCGCTGCCACAACTTGCTGAGCATTCTGCTGGGATTGAATTTTACATGAGCCCTGAATAAATGAGGGCAGGCTGGGATTTAGCACAGATTCAAATAGCGCCCCGTCTCAAAGTATAGTGTCGGATGCCACAGAAGTTATAGCTGTTAAGGATGAGAAATTGGGTGCGTAAGCACTACTGGCAAGCTTGATTAGTCTCATGGCAAACAATTTAGCGAGGGGGCATAATCACAGAGCTTAAACTCATTTAGAAAGCCTGTTGGCTCCCAGCTGAACGATGTCGCTGCCCGCTGCATTCGAAGCATGGTGATGCCCACATTCTCGCACTGACACGACTGACAGAAAAGTTGAGCTGCATGCGATGATGCTTCCGCAGACTCGCCCTCCCCCTCGAACACGAATCCCACGGCACAAAAAAAAACCCCAACAACTAACATGTTGTGGCATGGTATCCAAAATATCTTAAATGTCTTTGTGTTCAACAGCAGAGTTTGGAAAGTCATTGCTAGGTCACTGGACGGTCAAATTATAGCGTTATTTTACTACACAAAATGACATGTCACAAATTATGTGATTTGTTTGGGTGTGTACACATTTCAAATCTGCGCTAGTTAAATGATTGGCCCTGTAAACATGAGAATACGTGAGCATATGTTAGCATGTCTCATTTTGGTCAAGGCTGCATATGTTTCTCTCTGCCTGCTGGAGTCTGATTATCATTCCAATCAGTAGAGGCGGGCAGAGTCACATTAATTTGTAGTAATTAATAGCACTGAGGCATCTGACAGCGCATGTTAACGAGAGCCTTTGATTGTTTGGATCACTAACTGCCGCTCCTCTTGTTTGCATCACCTCCAAGGAATTTGTAATATCAAAGCATGGCGCTATCTGATACTTGTCAAAATGCAATTTATAAAAGTTTAATTCTTTTATTGATTCAGTTTGGGTTTGATGCCTGCAGTGTCAGCTCCCCTGGTAGAACTTAGTGGATTCAAATGCCTGTCACCAGCACAGCCTCCTTTTTACTGAGAACAATTGCCATAGGCCAGCCCAACAGGCATGGTTTAATTGCCATTAATTAAAAGCATAAATCTTTTTTTCTTCGCTGGCTCTGCTCTTAAACAGGGCTTTACGTAGCTGTTTTTCCCCCTGCGCTTGTCAGAATCCCTTCTGGCTAGTGAAGGTTAACCCCCCCCCCCTCCCGATTCCCTCCGCCTCCCTCCACTCACCAGACGTTTCTGAAATCATCTTTTTAGCGTGCTCCTCTGCATGATATGATGTGAAGTGTGAGTGGTGCAGTGATATTTAGTAAACCGGCTTCTTGCTTTATTGCGGTATAATGAGGTCAAATGAATCCCCTTGTACGCATGCTTAGATGCCTCCTCATTTCAAATGCCTTCTGACAGCTAGTAAAACAGCCGGCAAACACAACACTGACTCCCAGAGAGAGTGAACATTAGAAAAACATTGCTGAGGCGAAAAAGTGCAAATTCACTTCTTTTTCTTTGCCTTCCCCTTTAATAAAATATTTCCTTTTTTTTTCATTCCCTGCCCTGGCATTTTTCATGGTTTTTGGCATATATTATATTATCCATCCATCCATTTTACCGCATTTTGGTTTGTAAGCAAGGAAGCACCCTGGACGGATTGCCTGTGTATTTATTTTTTTTTTTAATCCAAATTAATCATTTTCACTATATATAATCACATATATATAAATACAGGTTTGTGCAAAATTTGCTTCGTCATAATTTAATCTATCTATCTATCTATCTATCTATCTATCTATCTACAGCTGTATGAATGATTGGAATTTAGACTTTGAATATAGCCTATATTTCTTTACATTTAATTCAATTTACAATTTTGCATTCTGGTTGCTATACCTGCTTATTTAAAGCAGGTGATGAATGAGCATGAATGTCATGTGATGTTAAAGTGTGTGTGTGTGTGTTTGGATGCATGGATGCACTTCAAGGGTGCAATTAGTCTTCACTATAGATGATCAACTGCCATTGTCATGTCAAAACAAATTTTGTCCTCCTTTGAAAGCTTACTGATGTCGCCCATGGCTGTTAACCGAGATTCAGACACAAATTCTCTGTCATCGCATCGGCGACCATTGAGCCGTTTATGCATGTTAGTCACCGCCACATCTGGTGGCTTTCGCAGTTATTTCCTGAACAAGAGGGTCCTGCACAGCCCCTGGTGCTGGATTAAAAACAGTGACAGCAGCAAAGCCCAGCTCCAGGACACCAGGAGAGCAACCATCATAAATATGAAGCAGATACACGATCAGGTGGTCAGTTTAGCCAGATCAATAGTAGCCCACGTCCACTCCAAACAAACGTATTAAGTGGATGCAGTATTGCTTAACTGGGAGCTTTGCAGACCAGACTCAAGCACATCCGTACCCCATGATTAAGTCCCTGGAAACCGCCCAGTGAGTATTATAGTAAACTAATGTGTTTGCTCGCCGTTTTCATTTGCAAGATAGCTACAACTCTAACCTGTCAATTTGACCTGCGTAGCGTAACACTTTAGAGCTAATACCCAAGGTCTTTTACTCTCTTGACTCGACGTAGACACCGCATATACCCAAAGCAACATGCACACACTACCAAGGACTCATTTTTTTCTTATTCTCGCAGTTGCTATGAAGTGGAGAGGAAGTTCCAATTAGAATTAAAATAAGCTCCTTTAACGGTCTCTTAAATTGACAACTGAACAATGATTTTCGAATTGGTATCTGTCAGAGGTCTGGGAAAATCCTCAGTTGATAAGGCCCAACGCTTCCAATTAGGAGCTGAGCAGGACCTTATGCAGTAATGATTTCCAGCTCCCTAAAGATGTGGTGTGGACACTTATTGCAAATTACTGACAAAAAGCTATGCTGTATTGATAAGAAGGAGAACAGCCAGCAGTCCATGTTCCCATCTGGAGGGCGAGTAACGAGGAGAAACCGGAGAGGCCTGCCTCTTTTTATCTCTACTTTTCTCCCTCTTTCCTCCTCTTTTTCTCCCTGACCATGGTGAGCACGATCTTGCAGTCAGACTCGTGGAGTCCTGCTGGTATGACAATGCCTTCACTGTTCATTCAATGAAACTCCAAAGACTCAAAAGATTTGGCATGTGTATTATAACTTGTGATGGTTCTCCTTCAATTATTTAATAATGGTACTGTCTGTGTTTCCGTGTGTTAAGATGCACAGTAAACAATTTCTTTTAGAAAATCTATTTACAAGAAATTAAATGTGCATATAAAATATGCTGTAAATGTAAATTGACAAATAGCAAATGGCTCATTTTGACACTGCTCATTTTGAATTATTGTATTATAGGTGAACCCTGTAGAGCACAAATCATTTGTTTAGTGCCAATAAATCATCTGCACCATCACATATCTGTCTATAAATCCATAATTCATTGAAGCTACCAAATTGATACACAGTAAATAGTAGTAACCTGCTATTTCCCTTAGTTGAATTTTGCTGGAGTAACCTTACGTATTTAATAGTGCTGTCAAGCGATTATTCGCGATTAATTACATCCAAAAAAAAAATAAAATGTTGTGTGTGTATTGTGCATATTTATTATGTATATATAAATACACACATTCAGCATATATTTTGAAAATATTTACCTGTATTTACATATTTTTATTTATATAATTTACACATAATTTATATCATATAGAAATATATTAAATATATAAATACAATTTTTTCTTATATACGTGCATGTGTGTGTATTTATACGTGATAAATATACACAGATATTATGTTAACAAAAACATTTATTTTGGATGCATTTAATTGTGATTAAGTGCTTGACAGCACTAGTATTTAATTTGTTTAATGGTTAAAAAATATTTTAAAACTTAAAAACATTTGGGTGCTGTCACGTGAAGCAGGTTTTCAGGATGCTATGTTTTGGGCACACTATAGTGTTTAACAGTATTTAACAGGATTTATTGTCTTCCATGCTGAATTTTGGGATATGGAAGAAAAATAAAACTAAGGCTCATTTTCACATTGTTATTTTTATAATTATTGGTCAAGAAAATAATCAAACACTACTTGCATAATTGGTGGATTGCATTACAAATAGAACACCTGAGCAAAATGAATGGTTCATTTGAATAACTTGTTTGCTGCTTCTCAGATGCACTTTTTTCTTGGTGAAAAGTCTGAACTTCTATCGTACCAGTGCTTCTTTGAGATAAAAAGTCCTGTCTTCCTTTGATATTTACCATCCTTATGTCAGAGTGAGTGACAGCTTGGCTGACAGGGCGGGCAGAATTCTTGAAATTGCCAGTGAAAATCCTTCTTTGTCGCAATCTTTTGCCCTGGGCTGTAGGTGTCAGAGACAAGAGCCCAACTGCTTCATGCCAAATGTTTATCAAAGCTACTGATTAAATGCTTTGCTCATCGTATTTTAGTGCAGTAAAGATCAAATACCCTGCCCAAGCCTGGAAAGCAACTAAAGTTTTAGAGAGCGAGAGAGAGAGAGAGAAATAGAGAAAACGGCACATTGTACAATACAAACATTTTTTTGTGAAATACATGACCATTGCTCGCAATGTTTTGTCACACAAAAGTGCCTCACAGTCTGAGATCTGTTGTTTTTCCCACTTCCCTTTATCTATACGTTCACTCAGTCCATCCCATCTTCTCATGGTTTCCTTTTTTCTTGCTGGAGGTAAAACGTCTGACCCTTGTGGTCAGTGCCACGATGGCTTCCTCTGGTCGCAGCTCTGTGTTTTGTTTCAAAAAGGCAGTGCAGTGCGGGCGAGTGAGTGCCCTGCAGTGGCAAGCCTGGGGCCATGTCAGCCTCAGCTGCTCCATCACCAGGAGACTGGCCTAACATCTCCTGACTGCACTTTGCTGTGTTTCCCTGATATGGTCATATCACATCTGCCCACTCTCCTGTGACAGAACCAGCACTTCCAACTTTAAACATTTTGCAGCTATCTCCACTTTTCCAGTTTTTCAGCTGTATATGAACGATGTTTGGACATATTTCCCACAGCCACTGTAAGTTGATAAAAGGTACCAGAGCCACTTACAACTTCTGGTTCTTTTTTTTTCTTTTTTTCTCTCCAGTTGGTGAGAACGAGGCCTGCAGCCCTCCTCACCCCCCTTCCAGCAGCTCTTCCTCCTCCTCACCACTGCATTTGAATTTCCGGATAATAGGCTTTGACTTCTGGCTGCACGTTTATAGGTCTTTTCATGTTATCTGCTTAGCTCATAGCATGGAGCTCAAGAACACAGACTCCCTGTGACAGGCCAGCCAGTCAGCCAGGCAGGCCTGTCAGGAGCTCTCATACACTAATGATTTCCCTTTAGTCTATTTTCTGTCTCATTGGCCGTTTCCTTCAAAAACAAAATTGCTCATTTAAATTCTCATGCCTGGGGCATTTTGGTCTTCAAATATTGTTGGAAAGTGAAAGGATTAGGCAAAATATGTTTTTTTAAAATGTTAATATATTTTCTGGTTCACTTTCTCCTCTGAGGCCAATTAGGGAATTTTTGCTGGCTGCATTAATGTCAAACTGACATTCCCAGCTATAATTACACTGTGCTTGAAACCTAACTTTCACTTGTAGGTAGATGAGTGTGCTTGGCAGTGACATGGAGACTCACTCCGCCAGCTTTTGATCATTTAATCATTGCTTTGCTTTCCCCCCACTTTTTTTTTAACCCTGCTCCCGCTCATTGATGATTTCACCTTTATTTTCGGTGTTGCAAAATGCAGTGTTATCTCTCATTACTCGCGCCAGTGTTTTGCCGGGGTTCATTAGTGACGTTCGTTCTGCTCCCTTCAGGTGCAGCAGCCATATGCACACTGTTTACCCGCTTGATTCTCAATTTACATTGCGTTGCCTGGTGTTGTTGCTGTGTTTCTTCTCTTGCACACAGTGGACACGTAAAAGTGAACGGGCCGACGTACACAGCGCGATGGGTTATAATGGATGTAAACGTTCTTGACAGGCGGTCGGGTCTTCCTCCCTGCCAACTGTCTCTTAGCTGCTATAGTTACAATACATGACTCTCTCCAAATAAAAAGAATAAGGATTAATCTGGGTTACATATGTTTTTAATAAGAAATAAAAGCACCATTGTACTTTTTTTGTTATAGCATTTAATATAGCTTACCTGTTAATATAGCCTATGCAGATCAAAATTTAAACTAAATGTTTTAGTTACAATTACAACTTACATATTTGCAAGGATTTCGTTTTGCTTTATTTAATTATGTTATTAAAATGAGCAGCGAACAATATATTTATAAACTGCGTGTATTATTGCATAAACGCACAATTACCAGGCTGATTCAATTCAATTCAGTTTTTTTTTTTCTTTTTCTCTCTTTTTTTTGTAACGTGGCCTTATTAAATAAATGCTCAGTATACAACAGAAATATATAGGATAAAAATAAATAACGTTTTATTTTAAATGAAAAGTATTTAAATGGAAAAAGAGCCTATTATGCATTGTTTTGTAAAACATGGTTTTGCAAGCTGAGTCTGCCATAGGTGCCGAACTAATTTTGGATGACAGCATTGAAGACCTCCAGCAAACACACAGATAGGCCTATCCCTGATTTAGCCTCCAAACATTCTGTCAGTGCCGATGCCTATCACTGTAATAACGTGCGAACGGTTATAAATCTGACTAAAGCAGCGCTGGACAATCTCAATCTGGCTTTTGTTGCTTTGAAAGGAAATCATTTTCGCGTCTTGCTCAATTGCTCGCTCGCCCCTTGAGCAATGCGCAGCGTTCACACCCACCGCCCCTCATTCTCCCCCTCTTCTGTCTTATTTCCTCGTGATTTTTGCGCTTTTAGACTTCAGGTAATAGGAAATGGCATTGACCCCTCCTGATCCCCCGATTACCTTTGTGAAGCGTGCACGCGCCACAGAATCACACGTCACGAGGCGGCTCGATGCCATCAGCACGGATCAATCACGCGCTCAGCCGCGCGCAGGAATGCTGCTCGCGGACACGGTCAGAGCCAGCCGCGGCCCGCGCTGATTGACAGCTCTGGTAATTAGGTGATTGTAAAGACCCTTCTGACTGCTAGAACAACGTTGTCAGGGCCGGTCTGTGGCCGGAGCGCACAAATCAATGTGCTTTCCTTGAGCAAACACTATAGAGTAGCAGAAAAACTAACAAAGAGACGCGATGTGGGGATGGGCAAGAATGTGATGCATGTGTCATCGTCGCTTACTAAAATTTACATTGCAGTTCTTGGATAGATTGCTGTTTTACGTAAACAAAACGAGACAGAGACTTCGCTGATGACATTCACGCGCTTCCCCTGTCTCTCGCTTTCGTACGCATTTTAACATTTGATTTGGGTGTTAAATTAAAACTGTAATTGATGTTCATCTAGGCCACGGGCCCTTCTGTGTCCTTCTCCTAGGCTTATTATTTTCCCCTCCTTGTTTGCCTTTGGATTAATACTAGCTGCACTTCAAATTAAACTTGAATGTCACATGTTTTATTACAGTGTAAATTCAAGCACTGTTGAGAGGAAGAGGGGGGAATACTGTTAAGATCTAGTAAAAACTGTAATATTGGGATCCTGAAAGCCACTGCTGTAAATGTCACAGCTCACAGAGAGCACCAACCTTCCATAAAAGAGCTTCTAAAATAATATTTCCGGTTGAATTTTGACTTTCATAACAATTTTGTGTTAGCCTTTTCCTGTCCGCTCAAATAGAGATGTTAGACATGTTTAGAGAGAGACAGCTAATTTGTCTTCTGTCAGACCCACGATTCTCGATTAAAGATGCATTTTTGTGTGAGACCGTGCTCTGTCCGATGCTATCCTTGTTCAAGCGCAAACAAAATAGCTTGTCGCATGTAATATAATGTATTTTTTTTTAATAATAATGTCTATTTTTGATTGCATTCCTCGAATATCTTTTTTAACGCAAATTTTGATTATTACCCGCATGTCGTTGTTGTGATTTCACCAGTTTCCATAAATCTACAGTAGCCTTTAAACTTCCTGACAACTCGGTTAACATCGTGGTTCAGATTATTAATCCGAAATTTTTTGAAATATGCATGGATGAGGGGCCTTCTGTAGTAGGCTATTTAAAATGTTTATATCTTACTGTAAATCAAGTCTTTTATTTAAATGAACATCTATAGGCGTATAAGTGGCGATAGTATATTATAATTAATACAGTTCGTTCATTTGATCAGTTAATCAGTAAATGTATGTGGTTGCTTATTTATGGCCCCCATCATTTATTGATAATTGCATAAACTTTCCCTGGGTTATGAATAAACCTTATAAAATACACCAAATTGCAACTAAACATTAAAAACAAATAGAACAAGAGCATTATGTTTTTAAAGCATCACTGATTAGCTTATAGCCTACTGCATTTATAAAATATATATATTTTCAATATGTTGTGTTTGTTTCACTGATGTGTCTTTTTCAGAACATTCGAGGATTTATTACATAGGCTATTAAATTCATATTTTGCATTTACGTTTGATAAATGCCTATAGAGATTGTGCACGGAGTTTACGACAAGCGTGCATGTCTGCAAACAGCGAGAGACCTTCAGCATTCGCGAGGTGACAGTTTCAACATAAAGCTGCGAGGGGAATCAATACTTTGCAAACTACAATTTCACCGTCCAATCATCGACCATCAGCCCCGGCTGATCAGATGATACCCTGACTGGTTGTATTCAATTTGTTCTAGCAGCGCCCGCCTTTAAACCCAATAAAGCGATTGATTGAGGCTCAATGAGTTGCTGCAATTAGTGAACTGTTAATGAACATGCTGCTGGAGTCTCATGAGACTGACTGGCGTGTTCAACCATCGCTTTGATTTTCTTCAACGGAAAGACATACATTGCCAATAGATCGTTTTCACATATCTTGGGACAAAACACATTTCACTCCTCTAACTTAATAAAAAAAAAAAAAAAAAAATATATATATATATATATATATATATATATATATGTCTGCAGGGTGTGGTACCAAATACCATATGACCAAATGAGTATAGCCTAAAAAAACTTTTAAAATAAACTTTTTAGCAGAAAGTAAATATAATGTATTTAGACGTGACTGCAAAACTGTTAGACGTTGCATAAATTCATCAAAGTCAGTTCAGACTACAAACTTACAGTATCTTAATTTTTTTATGTAACCACCTCAGGTGTTCAAGACACCTATTTAGGCATTTAGTTGAATTTGGCTGCTGGTAGGCTAAAACATGATGTCGGTATGTGTACACAGAAGAGGTTTTGCCCTAAATTAACCAGCAATCTTCAAGCGATTATTGACAGGAATTCTGAGATAGCTTTGTCGCCGCCTAGTGTTGTTACTGAGTGTGTGTGGAACCATGTCGAGGAGTTGCGTGTTACAGGCTACAAGAATTTACCAATTAGCCACGACTTAAATGACTATTTCAGTTCAGTACAGAATACAGTATTTTAAGAATGACAAGCTAATAAGCCAATCACATATTTATATCATTCACTGACACTAGCATACATGGATATACTACTGCATCGTACAGCATTTTTGTCGCTATAATGTTTAGTCACCACATTTACAGAAACTTCTAAACGGATAGTTACCCTACTTTTACATGTAACAGGTCAGCTATTAGTTCGCCACACAAAACAGCAAAATACATTTAAACAAATGTACATTTTTAAATAAAATCTTTTAAATAGACATGTCATGTAAATCAGTATGAATTATTAAACAGTCTGAACATTTAAAGAGTTAAAGAGCTACGAATAGAGGAACAAGTACAAAAAAACGAACATGCATGCAATCCCTTATATTTTTTTACAAAGGTATATTGTCTTTCCAAAACATATGTTCAATGAATCAAACAGACAGGCACAAATAATAAAAATACATGATATATCAAAGTTATAAATATAGCGTATTACAAATAATAATAAAAACAAATCTATCAACACATGGTCCCTCTGAAGATTATTTATTTCCTTTTTGTGAAAGAATTTAAAGCGGTGCGCGCAACAAACCTAAATGATGACTCCCACGTCGCTCAGCTAAATAAAAGAGGTTAAAGAATCTCAGGTCGGTCCGTTAAAGGAGGAGGTTGCAAACAGGTTTGGGAGCACAGTGGAGTGATCCATGGGAAGCTCGACCGTAGCAAACCTACGTTAGAGAACGCAGCAGCCCGATACAAGCAGCTCTCAGTCCGTCTGTTGGAGAACATGCAAGCCATCATACCTCCATATATAGCTCATCATCACCCTTCTCTCAGTATAAATCTACGCACTCAACGGGATATAAAACATTCTGAACTCTAACTCAAACAACATTTGACATTTAACATTAGACATTAAACAATTAACAAATAAAAGTCGTGCATTGAACAGCGTTGTAATGTTTAAAGAGAGGTAAAGGTTTAAACGCGTATTGGTAGCCTATTTAATATTTTGCTCGTCAGTCGGAAAACATTTCCATTTAACGCACTTTGTCTTCTCCTGTATAAACAAAGTGAACGAAATGAAGCCGGTTTATAAATCTAGAATAGGCCCAGGGTTTATTTAGAAGAAAATAGGCAAGATACGAGTCGGGCATATGTCATGTACAATATTCGCCATCATTTCATTCCCTTGAGCTATTTAAGAATCAGTGCTTTCACTCAAAGGCCCTGACACACACAATGACTATCAGCTCAAAACTGGCTTATTTCTCTAGCACTGCCTCTGTGCTTTTAAAAGAATAAATTGCACAATTTTGTTTTGCCAATAGGGATTATTGTTGTGAGTTTTTTTTTCTTTTGAGAAATATAAACTAGAAAGAAAAAAACATAAGCTGATACAAAGCATATGTAATGAATAAATATTAAACAAGTAAACAATGCAATACAACTAATTTAGTAAACCCTTTAAATAGTATTTGTTAAATTATATGTTTATATTTTAATTGACGGAAGATGGAATGCTATATTACCGAACTATAGCGTACTTTTGTGTCATTATTTTTTAGGAACATCTAGTAATTTCCACGTCGTTGTTGTTTATTACTGCGTTGTTATTAGTTTTACTAACGAGCAATATGTGTAACATGCACAAAATTATGTTAAGTGTTGCCGTAAACGTATTTGTGTCTAATGAAAATGCCGTCTGAAACATTATAGCGGAGGAAAGGTTTCAAAAGAGCATTGCGGAATCAATGAGTGGTTCTAAAGTGTAATGATGAAGTAAAAATCGCTGATTGGACAGACGCGTGACCATGTAACCAATGAGAGGAGAGATGGGGAGCACGAGGAGTGTGTTATAATAAAGGAGAAAATATGACGTCAATATAGGAAGTCATTGTAGAGCAACACTACAACGATTAGTGGCAAAAGGGAGCGTGATGTCGAGGAGTTAGAGCATCCCAATCTCTCCACACCTCAACTTTGAAAGAAAGTTCAATAACCATAACAAAAGGACGTGGACTACACAGACCCACTTGCTTTCCACATTTCACCTTGAATGTAACAGCATCTTGGAGCGCAGGCTATATTTCTATTTTTCTTTGCGTAAGTGCAAGGATTTTTTTTTTATGTGCGCGTAATGTTTATTTTGTACTTTTCGCGTTTTTTTATTTAAATTGCGTTAACCTTTGAGTTCTGTTAGTCGTTTCGTTGATTCCGATTAAGTTTTTTTTCTTCTATTACAAAATTGTGCAGGAAAGTTGTTATGAAGACGACTTAAGTGCTCATCCTTTTCTTGTACTATGGAAGGATCCAGTGGGTCTAGTTTCGGAATAGACACTATTTTGTCCACAACCAATTCTGGCAGCTCAGTACTGATGAACGGAGATTTTCGCCTCGGTGACAGAACAGCGGATTTCAGGAGCCAGGCGACCCCATCACCATGTTCGGAGATAGACACTGTGGGAACAGCCCCCTCATCCCCGATTTCAGTTACGATGGAGCATCCCGAGCCGCATCTGGTCCAAGACAGCCTTCAGCATCACCATCACCATCATCATCACAGTCAGGCTCAGAGTTTGCAGCTTTCACCCCAGCCTCATCCGCTCGGTCAGGCTGGCTGTGCCCCCAGGACTGCCACCTCCTCCTTTCTAATCAAAGACATTTTGGGCGACAGTAAACCGCTAGCAGCGTGCGCTCCTTACAGCACCAGTGTACCATCTCCACATCACAGTCCCAAAACAGAGAACGGAACCGCCCCGGACGGCATCAGGCCCAAACTAGAGCAAGATGAAAACAGAAGCAAACTGGACAAAAGAGATGACATTCAGAACGATTTAAAATGTAACGGTAAGAGTGCATTTTCCATGCAAAATAAATGAATAGCCTAAATACATGACACAACTAAAGGTAGACCTTTAGATTATAGTAGCCGTTTTATACCTTTGGTAATATTATTACGATCAGAAATGCAGAAAACTGTCGTTTTACACAGTTATGTGCGTTAACATCTCATCGTACCGCGAGAAAACAACAACAACAACAACATCAACTAGTTGCTAATAGATTACATAAATAAATATTACATTTAAATATCTTAATAAACTTTTCTGTATTGTTCATCATCGCAAATCTAGGGATGTGAGTTTGAGTGAAAAAGAGTGATCTTTTTCATTGTGAAGTTGAAAGCGTATCTAATTATGGTATTTTTTTTTACTAGCCTACATTAAATTAAACAACCAAAACAAAACGGATTTTTGGACAAAACCTAAATATTTCTTGAATGGGTTTTAACAATTAACGTTGTGATTCGGCCGCTTGGATATTAGCCTACAGGGTATCCTAAAGTACATCATATGGTACAAAATAACCATAAGTCAACATTTTACTTATCATTATTTGAAAGATAAAATCGACGTCCACATTAAAGCAAAGTAAATGCTTTGTCTTTATCTGTGTTTTTAGTAAGAACCAGTATTACAATACAATAACAATATCGGTAGCTGGTTACTGAGGTTATTCTCTGATATTAGCATAACAGATGTAAAGGCTGGTGAATTTTGCCCGGTGTGGGATCCTCCCTAGTGAGTCAATTAGAGAGATTATTGTTCTTCCTTGAGGGGGGATCACGGAGCCCAGCAAAAACTGCTACAAATAGAGATAGATTGACATATCGATCCTGCTCGTTTTGCTGTAATATTTTCGTACATACGAGCGACCTCATTTATTTGGGAGAAAAATATGTATATTTTTTTATACCTGTTTTTTTTTTTTTTTTTTTTTTTTCTTAAACACTGACACTCATATTGGTTGCTATTAATACCAAGACGAAATAATCAGACCTAACCAGTTTTAGATGTGTGCATGTAATCGAGGCCTATAGCAATGACAAGTCACCAAAATAAACATTTTAAACAATAGCCTAATTACTATAGTCTGCGTTCTCGTTTTGAGTAAATTTCATTTAAAGAATATAGAAATTAACAACTTCTTTTATAATAAATTTTGTATTGTTTTTTCTTTTTATTTTGCTAACTTCTTTAGGGGCAAAAGAAGAGGGCGATCGGGAAATTTCTAGTTCAAGAGACAGTCCGCCAGTCCGTTCTAAAAAACCTCGCAAAGCACGGACGGCCTTCTCCGACCATCAACTAAACCAGCTGGAGCGCAGTTTCGAAAGACAGAAATACCTCAGCGTACAGGACCGTATGGACCTGGCAGCAGCCCTAAACCTCACAGACACACAAGTCAAGACTTGGTATCAAAACCGACGGTAAGTTTCCATATAACATTTATAAAATATAATAAAAGTAATGATGTTTTTAGATTGTGCATGCATTTGCCATGTTTTTGTATTTAAAAGTGATTTTTTTGCAGTTGCCAAATTAGACATGTTTTGTATTAATTATATTATTATTTATTATGTTTATATTATTATTAGCTATTATTGTTTTTTTATTATTGTTATTATTATCATTATTATTATTATTAAGCGAGCTTTTAAAAATTTGAACTGCGGTACAAAATATATGGATCAAATCATTTTAACATTCTGTCTGAAATTTTATTTTACAGTTTTGTCATGTTAGACAATTTTAAATCGTACTTAGTACTAATTGAATTAATTCCCTTCCAAATAATTTTTCATTCTTAAACAATGCTCATATTTGTATTCAACTTCTTATACCTATTGTCATATATTTATGCAACGAATCTTCGTCATGTTGCTTGCCGTTGTTGGGAGTTCTCTGAATTCTAAACGGATCGGTAATAACAATTTAGCTTAATTTAATCGAAAACAAGACGGGGGTGGGATGTTTTAGTCACAAACAATTAGCAATATTCTAATATATTTTACACACCATTTGGGCTAACCTTTTATTTATATGATATTAACCTACAGCATTCAGCATTCACTTCTCGAACAATTTGGTGCAGAAGGAGACGTGGATAGTTTAATAATTGATTTCTTGTATTTTGATCACATTACAGGACGAAATGGAAGAGGCAGACGGCTGTCGGATTAGAACTGCTGGCTGAAGCTGGAAATTATTCGGCCTTACAGAGAATGTTCCCATCTCCGTATTTCTACCACCCGAGTTTATTAGGTACCGTGGACAGCACGACAGCGGCCGCCGCCGCCGCTGCCATGTACAGCAGCATGTACCGGACTCCGTCCACACCGCATCCATCTCTCCAGAGACCGCTCGTCCCCAGAGTGCTCATTCACGGCCTGGGGCCCGGGGGACAACCGGCATTGAATCCGATAGGAAACCCAATACCGGGCACACCGCATCCTCGGTAAAACGAAAAGACACGGAGAGACAAATGTATCACACGTGATGTGACAGACTGCGCTGAACTTTCACAAGATGCATTTTTTTCTCCAACACTGAGAGACGATTTTATCGAAGAAAAAGATGTATTATTTAATATGGACCATTTCTGACGTATAGGCCAAACTAAACCAGACGAGCCTGTGACCGTGACAGTAAAAGGACTGTTCATTGTCAGATTGTTTGTTTTGTCTTTTTTGGTACAAATACACTTATACTAGTACATACGCTTATAAAGTTTATTAGATTTAAAGAAAGGGTGAAATAAAGACAAAATGATAAAAAAAAGCTAATGTCAGACGCTTTCTCTTGGAAGGGGCCGTGCTTAGTAATTTAATGGGACCTTTTTGGGGCTGTGCTATTGTTTAAGTTTAAAAATTTGATACCAATAACTGCACCATTCTAGGAAGATACATTATAGTGAATGTTTTTAGCATCGGTTTGTTTTAAACCTGGATTTTTTTTTTTAAATGAAAGAAACAATTCATTGAATTTAAATTTAAATTAAATTATTTAATTTAATTTAGTTTAAAAAACAATTTGATTAAAAATCTAAATTTCTAATATACAGACCTAAATTGCAGTTCTTCTCGGCGCTTGTAAATGATGCAAAAAAACATCAGTCAAAGGACATAACAAATCCGGTGTAGTCTTATATATATATATATATATATATAAATATAAACAAAAGAAGATTTGTTATGTCCACTGAAATATATGAGAGCCAATATAAGCTACTTTTTAGGGAACAACATAAGTTCATTGTAAACTCTTTAAGCCCGTCTGAACTCATTAGCATAGGCGTGTATTCAAGTAAGACTCGGGACCGGTCTGCTATGTGAGAATAGATGGTTTGACGCGTTTGCTCTGGGAATGGCGAAGCTGCTCCCGGTCTGGCAGCTGTTCTGTGGGAGAACCGCCGCGGACAGACAGCAGGCGTGAGCCTTCTCAGCGTGAGCGAATTAAAAGAAACATTTCACATAAACAATTATAAACCTCTGTGGAACTCTCCCGAGATTAATATTCGCTATTTGTCATTCGTGCGACACTTAGGATAATGCTGTTAAGGGCACAACCACACAGAAACCCGCTTTCTTCATTTAGCCTATTTAAAATAAGCCTGACGATTTATTTATACATTTTTCTTTTCAGACAAATCAGTATTTCATCCCCAGCTCGAGCTAATCGTGCACTCAGCAGCTAAGTTCTAACACTGAGCCAATGAACAAAAAGGTCTTAGTGAGTGGATGTGTATAAATATGGTCTAAAAAGAACAAATGGAATTTTAAATAAGAGACGATGCCAATTCGAAATGGAAAAACATAGGCTGATAGCCAAATATTACACACTACATAATACATGACCGCAATATTTAGTACTGCAGCGTAAAAACCACAATTTTAGTTATAGAAACTTGGGCCCCCTCTCTTGGGCAGAATTGTTTACGACGATTTACAGAAATGAGAAAGAAAGAAACCAAACGTAAGCATACGTAATCACGTGGATTTTCTTAGGGGAATGCAATTAAGTGAACATTACAATGCTTTTCTTTTTTGAGCATGATAACATCCCCTGGAGGACTGAATAGACTGCAGGATCGAATAGCCTCAGGGCGCGTTTGTTTGGGTTTCTCTAATTGGAGAATAGGCTGCTGATTTCTGCGCTGCTAAATTCTTATTAAAGCCAAATTGACCTTTGCTATGTGGTTTGAAACAATATGAGATGGGCACGCCAGTACATGTCTTACACTTTCTCCATAACAGGAAAATACAAAAAGAAAAAATAAATAAATAAATTTAGGACATTCAAAAGTATAGCCTACATGCAAACAAAGCGCAGCCTAATTTAAAATAGCCAAAATTCTGAAACACGTTCAACAAACACAAGAAACAGAAGAGAGAAGAATGTTTGAAAAGCAAGTGGAATTTAAAATTCGAAATTCAAAAAGTTAAACTGTTAAGCTTTCGGAAATCGGCAAAACTTATGAACACCCGGTATAGAGATGAATTCTTTAGCGTTCGCAGGATACGCAATTTTAAAGTTGTTTTTCGTTTATTGGATATGTTCAAAACGCATCAAAGAAAAGGTTTAGAACCGAAACAGTGCCACATCGTAAGAAATTTAATTTAATCTAAAAACAAAAAAAATCCGTATTAAATTTTGGGACGGTATTATTATTTTTTTCCAAGGATCATAATGCAAATGAGTTAACAGGGACGTTGAGTAACGATAAATATATATATATATATACACAGACACACACACACACACACACACACACACACACACACACATATTTGTACTTAGCATTTTCATTGGAAACAGTATGTTGAAATGTTTCACTTTTCTATGCGCCACCAGCAAGTTCAGTGTGGAGACATTAGCCTTCTGTCCCGCCGTTCGAAGTGTAATATCAATTTAATTCTTAGCAAGTGATGCTTGATAACAGCATCCTCAAAACATTGTGGGGCAGTAAATGCTCAATTTGCTGTGGCCTTCTGACCGAGATCTGTTCGTTTTATTTAACCCCTGGTTAAAATTGACTTCCGACGGGCGGAAATAAGGGAAGCCAGAGACCGTTAACGAGCTAGGTGAGAGGAGGGATGCTGAAATTAAAAGAGGATGTTCAGACCTTTCATTTGCATGACACACATTATAGGAACAGATTGCTGCAAGGAATTGGTTTGTTCTTGTTGCTTCCAGGAGCCCAAGTAAGGTTTTGTAATTGCCACATTTTCCAGCTGATGTCATGTTAGGGATGTCTTACTTATTATCCTAATGAGGGAAACGCACCAGCTCTCAGAGGCCCGCTCATTACCACATTACTCGCTCGCACTTTCTTAACGCGCCATGTTTCATACTCAAACGGCAGATACGTATCCAGACAAACTTCTCGAAGATGGTCTGCAAGGTCACTCACTGAATCGTTGAAAGGCGACAATCAGTCGTGTGGTATTTAAATGACGCACTCAAGGCCCGAGTCATCACAGTGCCTCGCAAAACAGCACGGAAGCGCCACATTAAGCATCTGGGTGTCCCTTAATTATCGTGGGTTGGATTCTTAATCTTGCCCTGTGGTGATGGTGAGGTGTCAGGATGATGAATTTTAAGATGGTAGGTTGTCAACGCGCGCGTTTTCAAAGCAGGCTCAATTGGAGGAACGGTTGTAACAAGGTTAGAATCGTTTAAAGTGTGAAAGGGGATTTCTGCCAGGAGGCAGGAGTGGTTGACAGGCTCTGCGTTATTAGCAAGTTTTAGAAATTTTAGTCAAGGTGTGAAATGGACTAATACATTTAAAGATGCTTTTCAGATGACTGGTTATCATGCTTAAGAACTATCTGTCCCTAAACACTCAAATGATTCATCAGCACTCAATTCAACATCAATGTTTTGGGGACCCACTAATAATATCCATGGCCGCTTTCAACTAACTTACAAGCAGAAAATCTGACAGGCGGTGTGAAATAAAATAGGAACTGCAGTGCCATTCGATTAGATGACAAAATTGTTGATTAAAATGACAAAACGTCTTTTCCCTGCGCATCCGTTCACAGATTGTTTTAGATTCTTTGTAAAGTGCAAGTAATTTGGATTAAATTGCCAATAAATATGAAACCCCAACTCAATAAGAAAAATATCTACATTTCGATATGCATGCCTCATCTAATATATATTCATTGTTGACTTGATAATACTTATTATTCAGAGCTGATGGGCTGGAAGAATGTGTTAAAATCTGGCACCAAGTATCTTTCTCACCAGTTATCAGTTCAATCATTAGAGCAAATGTCTATTTGGGTATTATTCACAGATGATGCATGTGTAAAACTGCCATAAAAGGATGCAACTGTCAAGAGAAAGAAAAATAATTGTACATATGCATAGGAGGAATGTTTTCCTGTAGCTCACCTGGTTGAGCTTAATTCCAAGAACAAATGCAGAGTAACAAAATATGGGTCACACTTTTCACTATTAACTATGATTTTTTCCCCCACAATAATTTCCTAATTTGCTGCTTATTATTAGTTAGTCATGTAGAATAAGGCATTGCTATGTGCTTAATTACTACTAACAAATGGCTAATATTCTAGTAATATGCATGCTAATCAGCATAAGTAAGTGTTACCAAAATATATATCAGAAAACCTAAAGCAAGACATTATAAGGCTATTATAACTGCAAACATATTAATGTGCTCACACTTCTGCAGTTGTTTCAATATAATCTTGCAAAATTAATACACTAGTACACAGTACTAAATGTATAATATGTACTAAAATTGATTTAAAAATATTAAAATAATTTTGACATTCAAAATTACATTCTGATAACCCCTCCCTTTTCGCTAAGTGATTAAAGCTAACAGTGCATTATGTCCAACATCTGCTTTCTACTAATTAAGTGCATCATTTAAAATGTGCCCCTTTTTGGACTTTTTGTGTGTATGTAAAGTCAAAAGCGAGCTGTTATTTCTATAAATCCCATAGTCCTCACTTCACTCAGTCCTGCCAGGTATTTAAGGAGGAAACTTATTACAAGTGTCCTGAGCCATCATTTCATCAGCCTTTTCCTGTCTGAGCTGGAACAGTCATCTTCCTGCTACTGTCGTGACATTAACGCTCATAGATGACACTTCTGCTGAATGATGCATTAGCTGAGTGCTATCATGGTTTAAACGCTCTCATCATTTCAGCAAAACCAGCCTTTTCCCCTCTCCTTTTTCTGCTCAAGTGACGGGACAGCTGATGGCGGCGAAGTTCTGCTTGCTTTCAAGTTTCAAACCAGCCAGCGTCATTGTACGTGTGGCCACATGAAGGAGCACAAGAAAGGAAGGGGAAAAATTCTGTCAGCAGCAATGTCAAAAGCTTCAATTCTTACAGAGCAATTAGGGGTTTCATCATCTCCGAGAGGTGTCAGCATTCATTACGGCTCAACAACAGCTAATTGCTTTAAGGTTAAAATTACAGATCTGACAGCATTATTTTAAGTGACAGACTCGAGCTCTGTGATGCTTCACAGTGGCAACACACTGACATTAAGAGAGACGAAAGAGAGAAAGAGAGTAGCTCGGTCATAGGGAGAGAGATGGAAAGATAAAACAAGTGAGGTAGAGAGAAAGGCAGGGGAGGAGAAGTGCTGTTGAAATTACTGCACGTTATAAGTGCGATCTGGTACATCTACTAACGCTTTAGCTGGAATCCACTCAAGGCCAGATTTCTAACCTCCTATTAAAAGGCCCATATGATCAATTCTTCACATGAGCACTCTACCTATTTATACAGTCCTTTTATCACCCTTTTCCTAATCAACCTCATCTGCAAGGTAAAGCAATGTCCGTATCGGTACAGGTAAATAAATCACAACTAACGAGAATTGGATTGCGCAGGGCTCCTCATTTATGCGTTTTTTTTGTCATTAGGCTCCTGGTGGCTATTAAGGGCGTTCTGACCGCATTACAAATTAATTACTGGAAGCCTGATTTAATTGTGGCAAATACTCTGCACCCACAGGACTAAGATGGTCGTCGCCTTTATTTGTTGGCCACATCATTACTGCAAGCTGCATGAAACGCATTGTTCCAGTTGGCAATTCTCTTTTCTTTGTTTTTTTTTCTTCTCTCTCTCTGTTTTTTTGGAGCACTGGTATGGCTTTTGCCTGCAGTCATCATGTGGGTGTAGGTGTGTGGACTACACTTCAAATTAGAAAGCTGGTGCATGGGGAAAAATTGAGCGTTTTTGAGTGAAATGAATTATAGATTGCTGCATGCATGCTGGGCAACGGCTGGAGTCATTTCTTTCAAGTGAGCAGTTGTTTACCCTTCTCTTTTCCCCTCTTCTTAAAGTGGAATACCTGATCCTTTGAACTGATTGTTTGTTTAACCGCTGTTGGGAACGTAGAATCCCTGAGGTCTGAGCAAGTGTTGATCTAAGATTGGATTTAAAATCGTCTAATGAGGAACTCTTTGGATAATTAGCAGAGGCTGAAATGCTTGTGGATAATTTGAGTACCTCACTACGCAGTTCAGGGGAAGGAGGGGGGCTAGATGAAAGAACACGGAGTGCAGGGTTAATGAAAATTATCACATCAACTTGGTCTCTACCTTTCGGTGTTATCCTTTGTTCTGTTTTGACTGCGTCATTAGGAGAGCAATGGAACAATTAGCTGTGTAGTTCATGGAGAGGCTAGGACTCTACGCTGGAGTGCTGTTGGTGTGGCTTTAGCTCCATAGTGGTAATTAGACACTTGGAAGTGTCGCTCTGCGAAGTCCAGCAGGAAATGAGGCAGTGGCACCTTGCCCGTGAGGGAATGATTGATGTCCCACCCTGTACCCAAACCTTGAACTGTGGGAGGCCACAAACAAGAGCTGTGCCCATTTTCGATAATCATACAAGTCATGACTGGCTTGCCATAGAGCAAAAGCAATTTTTTTGACAAGTGTTTCCTTTAGGTTGATCCATCTGGGACTGGCCTGTTGACACCGAATCACTTGCGTAAATAGAATCACTGTGAGTTTACGCGTAGTCGTAGCCATTTTACCTCTCCGGTCCAATATAAACATTAGTCCATCAACCAAGCGCGTCTCTCTCAAGAGCTAAACCATCACACAACATGCGGCCGTTGTGTTTTAAAACACGCTGTCCAATAGCGTCTGCATAGTTTGTCTCCTGCTTTTCACCACGTTGGAGGGGTGATAGGTTGGGTGTGTTTTGTTTGTTATTTCTGTTTTTTCCTCTGAAGACCCTGAATGTAGAGCAAGGAGAGCTCATGCGATGTCAGAGTTAATTACATTTTTAAATTGAGGTTGTCTTTGGGCCGGCTGCTGGGGAAGAGTGACAAAGCCAGGCTATTAAGAGCACGGAGGGTGTGAGGAAATAGGGCTGAGACGAGTTAGCAGATACCTGTGAGGTACAAGCCCGGGCCTGCCGCATGGCAGAAATGTGATTAGAAGCCCGCGTTAAGCATCAGCAGGTCTTCTTCTACCCCTCTCGACGGCTGTGGGGATCCAGCTAGAAAACAAGTTGTTGATTGCTGCTGAATTGTCAGCTTTTTTTATGTCACGTAACTTCCTAGGCCTGTGAGGACTGGCAGTGGAGCTCCATTCTATTAATATCTGCTTCTTGCACCTGTGTGGACAACTGGCAAGATGGAGAGAAATTGGAATATGGAAAGAAATGCTAAGAAGCAGCCCTTCAAATGTGTTGGTGACAGTGGATCTTCTTGTTATTTCAGCTTGGTGTTCATCTGGTGCAGGGTTTTCGAAGTTGGCAACAATAAACCTCTCACCATTGGTGGAGGTATTTTTTTTTCTCTTTCCTCTCCTCGCTGCCTCCAGCCAGTAGACATCAGATTTAGAGTTGTCTGGAGCAGCTAAACAAAACCGATCTGCCTCTCCCAAGACTGCAGGGATGCTCTTTTTAACCAAGTTATTTTCTCCGATGCTTCACAAAGAAACTGGCCCCCTCAGCTGAAACGATTTGCAGTCCACAATACGTCAGCTTAACCAGCCAGGTCGGGTCAAGTTGAGCCAGACAATGGGCTAAAGTCTCTCACCCAAGACTGCTCTGAACCAATTCCCTCAGACTACCAAAGCCGAAACAAAGTATTACACAAACAAAGAGCTACACATCGAGGAACACAGAATTGTGCACATTCCTTAGAAGGAAAAAGGGGCTTTGTATTTGAGATGAATACTTTAATTTCAGAATCGTGCAATTAATCAAATAACATACAACAAAACAATTGAGTAAATTTGCCTGTAAGATTAACCTTAAAGATGCATGGAATTGTCATTAAGAAGACAGTGTTTATTTATAATTATGCTTAATTTATGCAATTTACACAGTGTTAAGCAATCTAAAGTTTCAAAGACAAAAACTGTGTGTGATCTGTTCTCATGGAATACACACAAACCTCTGGTTTTATTTGTGAAAGTCTTAGAGTGAACCACTACCAAGTTCTTCATTCTGGAATTTTGGATTTCAGGACATTTTTGAATAGTTTTGTGGACCTCATCCCTCACCCAATCAATTTTTTTGATATATTTCACTGAAATATTTATTAGTTCCTCTTATAATTACCTCCAGGCAATTCCATACTGCTTATATGAAGATGTATAAATGAGGAAAAAGGCATATCTTTATTCTATATTTACTGTAATACTATGAACAATATACATATACATGCAATATTACTGACTTTGCATATCATGGGGACATGGAGAATACATCAAATTCCATGATGTCAATATTACACAAGAAGCTAGTTCCATCCAATGGCAGGATTAGTGAGTCTGCTGAGCTGATTGCTGGTGAAGGAGGGCCAATTACAGCCGCTGTGCTGTGATAATAAGGAGGTAATTGCTTATTGTCAGTTATACCCACTTAAGGCCCTGTGTCCTCGGGTAGTAGACAACAGCTCTCACTCTCACATGCAGTCAACAAAGACTACAGCTGAGCTTCCTCTCAATCTTGCTGGTCTCTGTGGAACACTGTGTGTGTGTGAGTATGCAAGTGAAAACAAATCGCAGTTTATAGCATGGTGTACATGTAATCATCTAATCAGCATAAATGGCCAAAAAAATTATGCTTGTTTGTTAGACACTGTCTCCTACTGCTCGTAGATGGACGTAAATTATTTCATGCAGGTATTATAAACTATGATAAATTGTCCAGTACTTGCATGCTCAATCAAATGTTAAATATACATATGCGTACTCATGCATACACTCACCCGCCCACGTACACATACACACACAGCAAAACTATAAACACACAAACTCATGCAAACCTCTCCACATGTACATCCTTCCGGCAACAACAATGGAGGCAGGATGCGGGAGACGAACATCTGATTTGTCACATTTGAAACGCTAATGTTTAAACCAAAAGGAAGAGCACACAGTAATGTGTTCATTCATCTGCATAAACACCACCTGTCCCGGCACAGACAGCTCCTCAAGCACTGAAAGTTTAGTGGCAGCCTACGCGCCAGCCAATCAACGCCAGCCCAGCTGTGGTACCACCATACCGATCGTTTTCAAGTGTCAGAAAGAGCTCAGAGTGGTGCTGTTGGTGCTGGAGAGAGAATGCTTTCATTTCATGTCATCCGCCAGTGAGAAGAAGAGGCGACACACTAACACAAAGAAAAACAGAGCACACAATCACAATTGACATCCAGTGGTAATTTATGCTACCCCTTTATTTACGCCTGCACTGATTCCATATATTCCCCAGGACCTGCTTGAAGGGTAATTTAGATCATATATGGTATACCGCAAGCTTGTTTGCTGCAAAAACATCCATCATTTGTCTCAGGTGTGTGCAATGAGTTATCCAATTTCACAGTGCCATTGATCACTATGAAATCCTTTAAATCATAATCATGTGTGGAACAGATCTCTAATGCCAAAAACCTAGTTTATTTGTTTATTTTTGTCGTTTTTGTGCACTTTTTCAGAGATAAAATAACTGTCATATTTGTGACTTTGTCTACACCGTGAGCTTTGAAAATTGTCCTCATTGTAAAGTTTCAAACAAAGATTCACCTACCTTTGGAGACAACTTGTCAAAGAGACAACTTACAGGCTTGATGCTCTTTGAACATAGGCATTTTCTGATTCTTAAATAATGATAATAGTCCTAACAAATCATGGTAAGATGACCATGCCATTTAATTTACAGAAGTTTATACAGACTTTTTCACATTCTCTTTTTTATACGTTACTAATCCTACAGTCAAGTGTGGTTCAATTAGATATTTGTAATCTAAATAAACCTATAATACAATTTTAATAAAACATTATTTAAAAAAGAAAAGATATTTCAGATGCTATTTCATTCTATACAACCACTTAAAGAGTTGTTCACTTCATTTTTTTAGAAAATTCGAGAGATTTTTAACTCTGTTAGCAGGCACATAATGTAGTAAGGACATTATTAAAGTAATCCATTTCACTGTAATTTTACAAAGCTATGAGAATAGTTTTTGTGCACAAAGAAAGCAAAAATAGCAAAAGCATGCATGTGCATTCTTCTGCTTGTAAACAAGGCGTAGCACATGTGTGTTCTCCTTTAGCAGCACCACAGATGTCAGGGTACTCTCGATTAATGTTGGGATAGTGATGCACAGAAGAGAATAATTGTTGAATAAACAAATTATTTAGTTTTCTTTGTGCATAAAACATTATTCTTACAGCTTTGAAAAATAACAGGACTATTTTAATTTGTGTTCAAAAGATGAGCAAAGGTCTTATAGGGTTGGAATGACATGAGGGTGAGTAATATTTTGGGGTGATCTATCCCTTTAAGAAGTGGGCACAATTCTGTCCATATCAACAAGTAACTAAAGTCTTCTATTTTTGTAATTGCTGTGAACAATGTCTGCAACTATAGTTAACTTGACTAAAATAAATATCGAAGATGCTGACTTCTGTGACCCCAGTGAGAAATTATAAACAATATTAATAAACAAGACCACCCGATTAACCAACCCTGCTAAGCCGCTGAAATGGAAAGACAACAACTGCATCTAAAATCTTAACTAACAGTCATATCTGTTATTTATGGAACCTTATCTAAACAAAGGAAAAAACGGGGTAGTTTGGAACCAAACCTTATTTATCTCTCTAAAACAGGACTGACAACCACATTTTACTTTAGTGTGACTGTATAGCTTCTGCAGAATTCTTTACAGAGAGAAGCCACAGAGAGGCCAATGATTACTTTGAGTGATTTGTTCAGTAGCTGAGAAGAGAATAAAAGTGCATCGGTCAACTACTTTTCATGAAGAGCTCTGTGTAAGGCTGACCTGAGTGAACAACAAACAACTGCTGAAATGTGGGAAGTACTGACAAATATTGCTGGGCAATTAAATTCATGTTTTAAAAAGGCCTGGGAGGAAGAATCAATGGTTTCTTTGTCAAATTCTAAAAATTCTCATAATAATAGTATAGCATGTTTTGGTTGTAATACTGTGAAATAAAAATATGAGTACAAAACTGGGTCTGAATACTTTTGCAAGACACTGCTGATCTTGTTCATTATTCCAGTCTTCTCGCATTACTGCAGTATGTTCAGTTTTCATTGCTTTGATGTTGATGTTTAATACAGTACACTGAAAGTCATCTCAGTCTTTCTCGGTACAAACATCTCTTCATAAAACCAACAGTAAATATCAGTTCATTTTAATGCTTACAGAAATACCCTTAGATATTTTCAGACTGAAAGCAATAGAAATAAATTACACTTTTCCTTTGATAGATACAATCCTGGAAAATTGTCAGTTGTCTGTTTTTATGGAAGTATGATATAATAGCCTTCGTCTCAACCTGACTCTTCTTTCAAGAGAAGCTTTCAGAGACACAATTGCGGACAAAGTCATTCAACCACCACAGATGTCATACAGGAGGAAGAAAAGGAACAATTAGAGATCATTTGGCGAAAGAGGCTTTCCATTGCTTTCAATCCAAAGGCCTTTGTCTTTTGTTGACCCCTCTAAGAGCAGAGTGAAAGGAGGAGGGTGGGTCTTCCCCTAGACTCAGAACTGGAAACATACCTGGCTCTTTCATCTTTGTGCAAGGGAGAGAGTACAAATACTACTGTCAGCCAACCACTTTAATCAACTTAATGCAACCAGCAGTCACTTACAAAGAGCTCCACAGATGGAGGCCTGAGATGGAGCTTTCAGGAAGCTCTGTGGCCCAGCATAGGTTGGATAGACTGGGGCATGGGGTTTAGAAAAGGACAAGGGCTGCAGGACATAGGGGTTACACTCAGACAACCTGTCAGCAAAGTCATACTGGTCCATGTTGGTTTTATTCTCTTTCTAAGTTTCTCCCTCCCTTTCTCTTTCTGTCTTCCTCTTTCTCTGCAGTCTCATCTATACAAGGGCTACAAGCACTTCTGATATGATGTGCGGGTGATGGACCTTTGTTTAGTTCAAAGGTTTATACCTCTTTATTCCAGTCCCTTTGTGGATCCTAGAGCCCTGAAATATGTATCACTGTCCCCTTTTATTCTTGCCATCAGAAGGGAAAGGAAATCAAAGCTGAAACTTTCTCTGAAAGTCAGTTTGGAATCAAGAGTCCACTCAATGTCATCATCCACTAACCTGCTATACAGCGTAAAAGGAATAGGAAAGGCCAAAATCTGAAGGGTCTTTGGTTTTAATATATCCCTCAAATTGAAACTTGTTTCACCCATTCTCACGATTATTCCATTTATTTATTATAGAAAGTGTGATAGTTCACATATGCAATCTTGAAGAAACAAAAAAGACAAGAGGGTGTGAGCACCTCTTCTGGTTGTAAATCTGTCCTGAAACTGGAGATGCCTCCCGAGAGCACCAAAATATCTGGAACAATCATGACTGATGGCAATTTATCCTTAAGATCAGGTTTGGGAGTAATAGTTTTATCTTAAACATCACAAAAAGGCACTTCAATTGTGGTTACTTTAAAGGCCGGCTAGCTAGGCCAATAATCTAATATATCCGTTGAGAGTCTGTCAGCTCAAGATTTGCAATGTTTTACTCCATCAGCAATAGTTGGACCCATCTGTGGCTTTTTGGCCAAATTGAGCATGTTAAATTTCTATCAGACTGTCAATGAGAGAGATCTGGTTGGCTGTTTAGCTTATAGAAACCAATACATGAGAAACAAATATGGAAAAAATGAAAGCAAGCAAACAAGGTCAAAATAACACCCATGGAATGCTCTTCTAATTTACATTTTCATCTTACCAGAGCATTAGGATACGTGAATAATTTTAAAACGTCATAGTTGGCTGGAATGAAGAAAATGGAAACCAACTGATCGGCATGATTTCTATTTGAAATATTGCAGTTTACACTTTTGATTGACAAATTTAGACCACTGCTGCTATAGGCAGTAACTTCATCCCTATATAGCCTACTTACAGTCATAGCCTTTGGCTGTAGTCTTTTCAGTGTGTTCAAGCACAACATTTCTTGTTATGTCACAGGTCTAACGCTCTCCAAAGTTGTTGTGGTCACTCCAATGTCTTAGAAATTTTAGGGTTGCAACAGTCTAACTTGGCAGCTTGTTGAATCATCGTCATATACAGATGCTGCTGAGCAGCTTGAAAGCAGAGAAACCACCATGGGGCCATACTCTCTACTCTACGCATGTGTGATCTTATAAACTCAGGGGAGGGATAGATGGGATTAAGGAGGCTCCATTGTCTCCCCAGTGGGACAACTAATGATGTTCCTCAGTCGTGACATCTCTTGTAGACCGTGCAAGCATCTCCCCACCTACCATGCGTCCTACGAAATGCGCCCAACACTGATCTTACAGTAAGCTCTCTAAAGCTGCAGTCAGAGTTGAAAATACACCCGGTGTAAATACTGGGGGCGTCACCAACAGCAGCTGCAGTGAGTCCACTGAGAGGCTGATTAGCTTTCCAATGGATCCCCCAGACACAGCTATCTGATTCCCCCGCTCATCCAGTGATCCCCCTGTATTGATGTATAGCATTAGATACGACACCTGCTGTTAGTCAATTAATTCAATTGTGTACATCAGAACATCATTTAAGTTGCATTGTGTTTTGAGGAGAGCAGTGTAATCAAAGATTAAAACTAGGCTTATTCTAGATGCTTTGAGGAACAAATCGGCAGGATCAAGGGAGAGTAATATTACACGAACTTAACTCCTGCCAGATTAAAATCACAAAAGATCAGTAAACGTAGCATTCTGTAGTTCTAAAGTAAAAACTATGAGCCTTATTCAAACTCTGTAATCATGACAGAGCTTTCAGTCGGTTCTGGAATAGCAAATTTCATGCTTTAAGGCCCATTCCTATTGCTGTAACAGGAATAAATGCCTGTGCTGTGATTTGTTTAGACAGCAGTATGGCTAACATTCAATGTGTGTTGAATTCAATGTAAACTCAAATTATGTACAAAAGTATGCTACAGCTGTATTATTAGATATAGCTGTATTGTGAGAAAACATCTGGAACTATGGATTTTTAAGAAACATCAGCTCCAATTAGTTTTTAGAATGCATATTATTCTGTAAACTTACTGTTTCATTTAATGGTTGCATTCCTAAAAACAACAAGAAATAAAGTAGAGTTTTTTGAACAGTTGTTTCAATTTTAAAATGTAAAGTTTATGACTTAAAACACTAGCTGAACTGGGCACAGAGAAATGTCTCCTTGTCTCTGAGATATCAGAGAACCACTTTAACTGTGTGGTGTAGGTGCCACTGTGAACTGAAGCGCTTGCGGGCATGACATTGTTTTTAACTTAATAAAGTGCTGAGTTGTACACCTGGCTGAAGATTAGCAGTCAAACACCTGCTGAAAAGAAGAATTGAAAGTCCTCGAGTACTCACTTGCTCTCTTATGCAGAGGTTGCTGAAACTGCTTCAGTCATAATACATTCTCAACAAAGCCTTATCTTTTTTAGATTGATGGTGCTTATTAGGTTTTAACAAAGTTCTCTTGTTATGTTGTATTAAAAAAACATTTCATTGCAGTGTCTGTATTATACATATTTCATTTAAATGTGATAAAAAATATAGTAAAACAAGATGATTAAATATAAGTACATTTATATTTAGTACCAGTGTAATTACATGTGCAATTACATTGTAACTACATTGTAATACACCACAATACATGTTACCCCCACCGGTTATCTACGTAAATATCACTTGCATTTGTAAGTCTTTGTAGTTTACATTTTTGCAAATAATTATTGGACATGTACAACACTGCTCAAAAAAAAAAAAAAAAAAAAAAAAAGGAACAACGAGCTGTGGCAAGAAGGTTTGGTGTGTCTGCCAGCGTAGTGTCCAGACAGTAGACAGCCCACGTCCACAGGTGGGGGTTGTGCTTACAGCCCAACACCATGCAGGATGTTTGGCATTTGCCAGAGAACACCAAAATTGGCAAATTCGCCACTGCAAGACGAAGGCATTGATGCTATGGACTGAGCCACCCGTTCCCCAGACCTGAATCCAATTGAGCACATCTGGGACATCATGTCTCGCTCCATCCACCAATGCCACGTTGCACCA
>JAUCMU010000104.1:9082058-9101404 GCA_032275025.1 Enteromius treurensis
TTATTCGCTTTCCATTAAGTCTATCTCTAGGCCTATCAACTTTTATAGGAGGAGTTATAGTTTTATAAGTGGCTCATTATATTACTTCTATATGTGAGGTATGTTAATGTGAGTATGTGTCTGCCATAGGTAAGCTGGGTGTCCGATATATATTAATAGTCTAAGTTTGACAGACTGTTTTTCAAACCGTGCTGGTTGACCTTTCGATGTGTGAAAATTACTTCTCACACCAGCCACAAAGCACATAATACAACCCAATTAAATCAGAAGACAATCTCCACATCACCGAACTATGGTACAATGGTGACAATGAAATCTAAAAAACAATCTTTTTTTTCAATTGATAAATGAACATTGAAATTGATAAATGCCCAAACTAAAAGAAAACCTAATTTATAAAAAAAATATTCTGTTTATTTTGTTTGACAGTAAATTTATACAAATTTGTAGTTTAGAAATCATATGAAATTACAATCAGGCAGTGTGCTTTCACTCACTGAAACGTTCACTCAAAAACAAAAATTCTGAGTAAATGATTCACATTTTAATTTTTAAGTAAATTAACCATCCAACTACCTTTTTTATAATCATTTACGGTCATGAAAATGAACAGGTGTTTTTGTATTTGCAGCATAATATGATAGATTATATTGTTTGTAGTCATTTGATGATCTAACGAAACAACTTAAACAACCCACATAGTTATTTGAAGCTACTGAAATATATGAAATGACAAATTATTTGAAGCATTTCTGGAATTATACAACATCCTCATATGTAGCCTTTAAAGGACGTGTTATTCATATGTGAGATGCCAGTCATTAGAGTGTGGAAGGCCCGGCAAGGGCAGATTTAACTCAGGGGCCAGAGCCAGAGGTGTTACATCATCAGCCACAAATTGACAACAAGATTTACCCGCATCCATAATTGTAGTTCCTCTTATTCACAGTTACCCAGCTAATGACAGCCAAAACTTGAAGGCCTTTCTTGGCTAGTTTTAATGAGACCCCCTTCTTTTAAAGACCACAAAATGCCACCAATTTAAGTTCTGCCAATTTTCTTCACTTCTACTTGAGAACCACCCTGGGAGAGGAGAAATCATCATACTGGTCAGCAGCGGCGACACTTAAAGAGGAAGTCAGCATGGGTCTACTTTCCCTGAATGACCATGACCAGATTAAAATTCAGGAAATAATGGCTTTCTGTCATGTGCTCATCATGATGTCCTCACCAACTTTTAATTAAGAGAAAAAATAGTTTCTGCTTCCATTCAGTGTGAGCAGTGTGAATAAGAAAAGGAAAAAGGGGAGTGGGAGAAATAATAAGAGTTCTGCTTCTCTTTTGAGCCTTGATAAATGTAACCGTTTGTTCAGCACATGACAGTTTTAGAAATGTTACGTTTCTGCAATGTGTTCCTTGTAATTCATTTGACAGTTATGCTATTTATGTTTTTTTTTTTTTATTATTATTATTGAATTTACAGTAATATGATACAGTGATAAAAACTATGCCTAGAAATTTTGTTTAAACTATGCATTGAAGCTTGATTTAGCCTCCAATTGCATTTCATTGTTTGGGGATTGCGTCTTTCTCAGAGTTCTCCGTAAAAACCTCAGATCTTTTGAGCACCTTTTAAAAACAGATCACAAGCTTAGTTTGCTCTAATCTGTTTGTGCTCCTTACAAACCAAAACGAAACCAATCTAAGAGCAATCTGGATCAGTTGGTGGGAGTAAATGAGAAAGTATTTGTACTTACAATGGATAAAATGAGGAAAGAACAAAACATTAGAGCTGCAGAAAAATAAGTTAAATCAGTTGTATTGCAAAGTAAGCTGCAAATAAATAAATTAACATACTGTATATACTCACACAAGAACAAATATAAATATACACATACACACATATATATATGGCTAGGCTATGATCACTGAGTCTGTTTTGGTACAGACCCATAACTGCTTTGTATTCTTTCTCTGTGACTCTCCAGTGAAAGTCCATATTGAACTGATCTGCACATGTTACAATCCTTAAGTGTCCAGCACAACCGTTTTAATATGCACCATTAGACGTCATAGATATGTGTTAATGAATTGGTGTTTAGCTGCTTGTCTGTTACTGTTTTGTTTTACTCTCTGCATATTTATTTATCCCACAATTCCTAAAATTGGCAGCAGCTGTGTGTATAGCAGATGGTTTAGTTTGTAGATGTGTCATCAGAACCACACAGCTCCTTCTGCCCTGTGTACACAGAGTGCTGTTGGGTAGTTGGTCTGGGAATATGGAAATCGTACTTAAATTCCTTAATGTAGATTGCACTTGTGTGTATATATATTTTAACATGACAGCGAAAAACAGGCTAAATGTTGTGCTGTTAGGCTTGCAGCTCACAACACATCCTCCACCCCCACATGCTTTCATTGAGTGTGGAGGGAGAGAAAAGTACAGAATCATAGCTTGCAGGTAGTGTTGAGGGTACGTGGTGAGTCTATGATATATGACATGTGCTCCATGCAGTCTTTGTTAATTTCCCAAGGACCTGTCAGTGCTCCAGAGCTGTCAGTTAAAGGCTCCGTTATACTCCGCTTAAATCCCCGTTTACCGCCCGATTCTGCTGACAAACATGAGAGATGAGACAAATAAAAGACTCTCGACTTCCTCATCTCACGTATTAATTTAAAAGAGCACACTTTTCATCCGAGTGTGTTTTGGCCTGCCCAGTTTGAAATGTGACAATTGCATATGTTTATTACATGTTTATTACATATGTATAACAGTTGCTAATGTGCAAAATGCATGAGGGTTTGGTGGTATGATCTGTGATTACACACTATGCATGAATTATAGCAAATTTTAAAGGATGAAATTATCCTCAGATTGTAAACAATCACACACTACACTACAGGCCTCTAATTTGCCAATTCTAGCATATGCAGTGAAGTAATTTCTCTCTTTTACATTTTAAAAGGGTCCCCATTAATCCTAAGGTCATAGGCCTGTGGCCCTGTCTGATTATTGCTTTCGCATTACTCACTCAAGGTCGCATCATTGCTGGAAGCTCAGACCTTGTCTAATGTATTTAGCTCAAGAGATAAAACTGCAAACATCCGTGCACACACGGCAGAGACACTCACACAATTAGAGATGCACACATACAGAGCATTTTGTTTAGCCTCTAAATTTAGCCAAATGTTTCAGTCATGCAGATGTGACGTCTGCTATGAGACTAATTTCAAATGTGTTCCCAAACTGTTCAAAAAGTGATGCGATGTTACATTGGCATAGAGTGAATAAGAGTAAACAACATCTTCTAGAATGCAGTTTGAAGGTGTCTGCCCAATCACAGAGCACGACCCGTATATGTGACATTCCACCAGGCAATAAACAGCACAGCTCTCCAATTCTGGGCCTATTAGATGTGGGAGGGGGAGGGCAAAAAGGCTAGAATTCCTTGCCAGAGACTGACGGGGGTCCTTGGGACAATTACAGTAGAGAAAGAGAGAAAGAAAGAGAAAATAAGAGAGAGAGAGAGAGAGAGAGAGAGAGAGTCTTTCTTCGGCCCCTGCGGCCTGCTGGTGCTGAGTAAGATTCATGCCCAGGCAGAGGAGGATGCCAGTGCACTAATACTGCCTGACAGTAAATGTCATCAGAATTTAAATTACACGGCCTGCTCCCTCTCACAGAGCATGAGAGTTTGCTTTAACCTATATCGGCCACCGTAAACAGCGGCGGAGGAGCCCGTTGGGGCTGAAGAAGGGGAGTGGGGGTTGCGGGGTGGGAAATTATGTTTTTGCACTTCAAGACGTCTGATGGTTTGAGAGCACTAGCTCAGTCCTTTCTCCTCTCTTGTCATGTATGTAAAAGCAACGAGCTGATCCACCAGGCGTGTGCACGGCTAATTAGAGGGATTCAATTAGCCTGATCATTAACGATGTGGACAGATCTGCTGCTTTCACTAACGACTCGCACACATGCACCCCCCGCTTTTGTCCCCTGGCTGATATTAGCGTTCGCAAATGGGTTATGAGCATGGATGGCATGCGGAGATGACCAGGCTAGGCTAGGATTGTGAGGAGCGCAAAGCGCTGCGAGGTTCATCCATTTGAACGAGCGTCTATATGGAAATATGCTTCAGTTTAACAGTTTCGTATGACGAGCATTACTGTAAATAGCTGATGATGGGCCAGATCTTAATGCATGTGGTGTTTTGGGTAAAGGGTGTTTTTTTGTCATGTGACTCCTGCAAATATTAGCCATCAGCCATTGCAACAGTCCAAAGTTCTTTTAAGATAGTATGATGTTCGGAAGACTACTTTTATATTTCATGCCATCAAGTTCTTGCTATCGTAGAGTAGATGGTAAGGTGACCTTATTAATAATTTGAGGTGTGTTTTTACGCTGTTCCCTGTTCTCCTGTGTGCTCACTGTGACTGAGTCTGATGATATATAATTTAACTATTCCAGATGAAGTGTTACTTTGGTTTCAGCATCTTATTAGCATATGTCAGTATGTAATAATTATGGCCAGTCCTGTCACACAGTTTGCTTTCCTGTGTAAGATAATGAGAGTGAACTTTCTCTGCAAGTATCTTTATTGAGAAGAAACAGAGGGATTGTTTTAGGTGTGGAATCTCTGCAATTACTTTTAACTGAAGTAACATTAATAAGATAAGTGACCTTTTCTTCATTCACCCGGCTGACCAGTCCAGAGACTTCATGAAGGTCTGAGCATCTCTAACACAGTTGGATCTGCCTGAAGAATTTAAATTTTGGTATGCAAACTGTAGATCTAAACACAAGCAAAATGTAAAGACTATTATTTTACAAATGCATGAGATACATATGCATCTTTGCTGAATGTTTTTTACAGCCATTATATGGCGCCCAAAGGGAGCATGCAATCTCTCGTTCTTCTGTATGCATAAGCAGGAGGGTGAAAAGCACTTATTAAGCCTTTTATAAAAGGATGCAAGAGATATACGTGTCAGGTGCGATTTGCTGCTATTGTGGCTCCATGTGTTCCAGACGAGTTTCTTTCTCCTCCGTAAGGAGGTTACATTAAACCCTATAAACTTCAAAATTCGAAGAAGCTGTAAACGTTTGATTCCAGAATGGCGCTTGTGACACCCTTGGGAAGAGTCCCAAACTGGATTAGTTTAATGCTCTTTAGTGCTTGTCTCTGAGCATATCCACATCTGTCTGCAGTATTGCTGTTCTACAAACGTATGATGCTGAAAATGTCAAGACAGATCTGGACTCTGCCTTCCCCTCAAAATGAAAACACTTACCCATGCTGAAGTTCATTCTTTTTGTAAGCACGTACTGTATGAGGGAGCTTGCGTTTCTACAATTTGGAGGAGCTCCAGTGTCCGAAGCATTAAGTGTAAAGCCGCCTTCTCATTGCATTTGTAATTTTCTGTGCAAATGTGTGTTTTGTTTACAGAGAGAGAGAGTGCTTCATGGGGAATCCAAGCATGAAGTGGAAAAAATATGACTCTGATGGAGAATGAGTGGTCAGTTAGGAATGTGCATTTCCTTCTTTATCCAGATTGTCCTGAGGTCATTTCTTCCCCTCTTTCAGCCTCTATCCCCCATTCTTCTATCTCCCTTTGCCTGATACTATTATTTCCTATCACATTATGAGGCACTTCTTAAAGAAGCACTCACAGTGTTCCTGTGTGAGAAGCACATAACTGTTTTTCTTCTCCTGAAAGTGACAGGGCCCACATTCGCACTTTGTTCTATACTTGGGGGTAATGAGCGATCCATATTTCGCCAAGTGTTGTAAAGAGATGCCCCTGGCCATGCACAGCTGTAATGGAAGGCAATGGCGTGTCCAGGGTAGAATGAGCATTAGAATAAGTGCAATCCGACCGTTATACTCGTGGGGCCTGTCATTACATAGGCCGTGAGATGAACAAGATCTAATCACTCCAGTGGAGCTTTTCAGATGTGTTTCTAAACTGGGGAAACATAAGGTTTTATCCCTTGGTTGTGGTGTACAGTTTAAGAAACACACATACTCTAGGCTATACTTTATTGATCCCCAGGCAACATTCAGTAGGACGTGGCATATTTATGTACACATTTATGCAAAACAGCATGCACAAACATGCATGCACAGATCATTTTATCAAATTCAATTCAAATATTCAAAACTACTGGGTTTTACGTAATACTTTAATAAAAATAACAATGTATATAATATATTCTTCATCAGGAATCAACACAAAAGAATGATTCATTCTTGAATCAGAGATTAATATTTGTCTCTCTCACATGTGCCAAAGAGATCTAGGACATATGTAATTTTTTTGGTAAAAAAGGCACATTAAGGAGACAAAATGATAACAGAAATATAATTTGGGGGGAACTATCCCTTTAATTGAACTTGCCTTGGGTTTTAGACAGATTTACTCAGAGCATCATTCTCGTTTACTTTGTGGCTCTGTTTCCAAAATCTTTCTATGCCAGCAAGGTCATGTGATTGCTCTGCTCGCTGCAGTCACAAACACACAGTGACAATGGCGTCCTCCTTTCTTTAATCTGAATGCATTCACCGTCACTGTTCTCTCGCTCATCCTGTCTCCAGGTTAATGCCCTCATACAGCGTGTCAGCTGCAGTGTGCTCCCTGGTGGATGTGTGCTCTGCCATGACTGCTATGCCCAGCCTGTTTAGGAGGGGAAGTGTTTTCCTGCGACCGTGCCAGAGGAGAGGAAAACACGCTTTTCTGCCATTGCATGTCACTAAGGTCACAGAGGTATGCTGCACCTCTGGGCTAAAGCTGTTTTTGCAAGCTATGTGGTGCAAATGTGCATCAACGCAAAAGAAGAAAAATTCAATTTTCACTATCCATTTTTATGGCTTAAGGGCTACCTGATGACCTTGGTTGAGCACCAGCACAGGTTGTTGAAGACTTGATTTCTAGTGTCATTCTAGTTTTATTAATTTATTCCACAAGCAAACGTGTTAACAAGATAAAGCAATACTGTATGTTATTTGGCTGGAAATATGCTCATGTCTGCCCTCATGCTCTTTGCAAAATAAAACAGCTATAAACAGACTGCTGATATGATGTATTTATCTATAGTTTTTGATTAAGTTAATTGATAAAAAAAAACACTTGTATACATATTAAATTACCCTTTTGCATTTCATAGTCTTTCCATAGTTATTATTAATTAATCAATTATTATTATTATATTATTATTTACAATATTACTTCATTCTTTAAAACTCCACCAAGTACTTTTTTTGCTTTGTGATATCAATTCCATATTTATAATTAGTTACATAGTCATTACTTATTTTCCCATTAAATGGAATTGATTTCCACTAATCTCATTAATTTATTAATAATATTATAATAATATTAATAATAATAATAATAATTATTATATATCATTGAAAATTAATCAATTAATTTTTATATCAATTAAGCTCTATTTTATTTTATTATTTATTTATTTTACGGTTATTATTATTATTATTATTATTATATCTGTAGGCTAATTAAAAAAACAACAACTATATTTTACTTGCGTACATAATTTCTTTAGATGTTTACATTTTATTCAGAAACATTAGTGGTTACACCTTTAATAAAATAAATAAATCAATACAATTACTTTCACATATTATTTGTGAATTATTTGCCACACCTAATAAATAAAGCATATAGCCCTGTATTGTTATCCTATTAAGAAAAACTGTTGGGTACACCTTTAAAAAATTTTTTAAATCACTTTCACATATTATATACCATACTCAGCAAATAACGCAGAGAACTCTGTATTGTGTTATCCTTACAGCACAATTTCAGGCTGTGGCTAACTGGCTCAAAATTCTCATTACCTATTCTCAACACAATGCACATTTGCCATTACAGAGCCATAAAGGCCTGTGAAGGTCAGCAGTGATCCAAGCTGCTGCACAAATGTGCCAATTTACATGTCACTTCAAGTGTACTTTGCATCCTCTTAGGACTAAATGCTCGTTTTACAGCAAGTAAATGTGATATAGATGCATTCTAAGGACTTGACACCACTGCATCTTCATCTGACCGTGTGCTGACAGTATGAGCGGTCATTTAGTCCACATATGGAACAGAAACAGCAGAGAAAGAAATGGTATTCATGCGCTTTGCCAAATGTGAAATTGCTTCTTGGTTTTCCGTGAACGCTCTGATAAAAAATAGTTTCCAACAGGCGATGAATTTGATCAATTAGGGAGAATCTCGCAAATGTAGCCCCCAGAGCACCAAACCTTTGTGAACATTTGAAATAAGCAGTGCTATGAGGAGGTGTGTGATTCGGCTATAATGTGCCTGTTTCCTCCAGCTGTTCAATGATTTGAGGCCTGATTCATGGAAGCGCTCTCAGCTTCAATGCAGGAGGTGGTATGAAGTGAAGATGAGTGTCTTGTCCAATGACCAGAAAAATCGTCTTACACCTCAATTACATTACACTCCATGGACATTTATGCTTCACCCTTTCGAAAATTCAACCACTGATCGCAGTGTAGAACAACATGCAAGACAGCAATGAAGAAAAAATGCCTGCGGGTCTCTCTCTGCTTCTTCTAGAATGAGAAAGTGACTAATTAATAAACATTTCCAAGCAATTCAACCATTTAATCCATTTACCATGCAAATGTTCTAGTACATGTGAAGGAGACTGATGGATTATGTTATAGCTCACCTCTTAAAGTAACCTTATGTGTAACTGTGGAATCTTATGTGTAACTGTGGAAGCAAACATGTTGGTTTCCAATAATATGGGAACAAAACAAGTTAAAGTGGAAATAGTCTATCCCTGAATGACACAATGGGATGTGTGAAGATATAATTGACAAGCCATTGATCGCCCAGATCTTGCATGATTAGCAGTTTAGATGATGCTTTTTGAGTGAGACTACCCCTATCTTCACCTCATTTTCATGTGATTTTTCAGCACCAGAGATTCTGTTTAATCAGTTTAGCTCAACTTAAGTTAGTGGCGCTGATGCCTCTGTGCTTTAAAGCAGGGATTTCTTTGCGTCCCCACCGATTCCCTTTTCACATAACTTAATATGCCATCTTGCTCTCTCAGGGCTCATAATTGAATCCAGGCAGAGTTTAAATAGCTTAAAAGACAGGGAATACAGATGGGCATTGCTGTGATTAGCGCAAACTCCGGCCCATGGCCTCTGTGTTGGCTGCGGGATTAAGACATTACGAAGAGAATGACAGGGCTTTTTTAACACTTTATTCCCTCTCAATAACATTCTTTCACATATTAATACCACCCCTAGGTAGCTACTTTATCATGCAGAAGAACTTAATCCACTGGTGTTGAGTCCATCTCACTCTGGCTTTGATGCAGCCCCCACCCTCTGCTTTAACACTGCTGCTGGAAGCCCTGTGTAAGACAAAGCACCCGTGACAGAGACAATCAGAAACAGCTCAGGCCCAAAAAATGGGCTTCAGCCTTTGGAGAGCAGAGAAGAGAAGACCCATCGTTGAAATAACATTAAGCCAAAGAGAAAACATCAAAAGAGGCAGAAGTAGACAATATGAACTCCTGAAGAAGAACCTTTAGAGCTCACATTGTGCCTGAGAAATGTATCATTTTCACTCTTTTCTTTGCCTCTGATTTGAGTCAGAGGTTTAGGCCCTAGTGATCTTCTTGTATGCCCCTTTATCTGAGGAGTACCTCTGACCTCTGGCTGAAAGGCCCTGGATACCGTGATGGGTGTAAGCTGAGGGGGTGTGTGTCTGATGTGGGATTGCCGCTATTGCTGGCATTTAGCTTGTCTGTGAGCAGCGGTGGTGGTCAGTTTCTCCTCGAGAGCCTCACCCTGGGAAAAATTATTGGGGTCAGAGCACCCTGTCACATGCAAAATTAACAAAATCAGATTGCCGTAAAGGTTTTCCATTTTGTAGCATATTTCACATTGATCAGAACCTAACATAGCAATATTTATCAACACAAATCCATCATTTTATAACTAACCCACAACATCCACATACAGTGGGTATGGAAAGTATTAAGACCCCCTTAAATTTTCCATTTTGTTATATTGCAGCCATTTGCTAAAATCATTTAAGTTCCTTTTTCCCCTCATTAACGTACACACAGCACCCCATATATTGACAGAAAAACACAGAATTGTTGACATTTTTGCAGATTTATTAAAAAAATAAACACTGAAATATCACATGGTTCTAAGTATTCAGACACTTTGCTGTGACATTTAACTCAGGTACTGTCAATTTCTTCTAATTATCCTTGAGATGGTATACACCTTCATTTGAGTCCAGCTGTGTTTGATTTATACTGATTAGACTTGATTAGGAAAGTCACACACCTATCTATATAAGACCTTACAGCTCATAATGCATGTCAGAGCAAATGAGAATCATGAGGTCAAAGGAACTGCCTGAAGAGCTCAGAGACCGAATTGTGGCAAGGCACAGTTCTGGCCAAGGTTACAAAAGAAATTCTGCTGCACTTAAGGTTCCTAAGAGCACAGTGTCTAATCCTTAAATGGAAGACGTTTGGGATGACCAGAACCCTTCCTAGAGCTGGTCGTAAATTATTTTAGCAAATGGTTGCTATATAACAAAGAGTGAAAAATTTAAGGGGGTCTGAATACTTTCCGTACCCACTATGTATATATATGTATACACACACACACACACACAATCACTAAAAATCACTTTAGCTTTTAGGCAACTTAAACCCACAAATTATTTATTTATTTTTTGTTAATTCTCCAGGCTGCCCTGAAGTCACATATGCCCAGTCGTCTTATAGCACCTGCTCCGGCCGTTAGCCAAGGTCATATACCTGTTCCAGCCAAAGTGTCTGGACATATCACAGTTCCCCTTGAGAGCAACATCGCTCCAGCCTCTATTCCAGTGGCAACCATCAGCGGTCAGCAGGTCTGGGCAGGTTTAGATTACAAACAGTGTGCTTATTGCAACAAACATTTTGCGATTAAATAATGTTTCTCCAGGGACAGAGTAACCTGCATCAGCTAATGGCCACTAACGTGCAGATCTTCAGGGGCAGTGCACCTGCGCTGCAGATTGCATCTCCGGCTCCTCCCCACACTTTCACCTCCCATCTGCCCAGAGGTCAGTAACTTCATTCATTCAAAACCGGGGTAGTGGAGCTTGGTTCGTGATTTACTCCCCCTTTTATCATTCCAAACCTGGAAATGACATTTAAAAAGAAATGTCTTGGTGTTTATTTATTTATTTGATGTAAAATGGAAGTCATGGTCAGAAAAACTTGGTTACCAGTGGTCAAAATATATTTTGTATTCTGCAGGAGAAAGTAAGTAATGGACAAATATGATGATAGAATCTAATAAAATAATTGCTATTTAAAATGTCACTTGCTCATTTTCAGTTGTTTCTAGAATCTAGCAGGGAGACTGTGATTTCAACAAGTGCAACATCCTTGTTGGTCCTGGAACAACATTCCAATCAACCAATCAGATTTGAGCTCTACGTTTATAGGAAAGTCAATTTTAGCCTTAGAGGATACAAAATGCATGTTAAACAAGTATATGACCTGTTGTGTATTTACACACTGGGTTTGATACTTTTACAGTAGTTACCTACTCTATTACATTTAATACATTTCCCGTTTAAACATCTGTAAAATTAGGTTTTAATTCACATTTCTATGTTGAATTGAATAATAATGTCAGAAGTAGCTTCATGCTAAATAGATTCCAGATGCTATTTTTGCACTTGTTTAATGCTGTAAATGACACCTTTATATGATGAAGGTGTTTGTTTGACATGAACTGTAAGCTACTGTAATAATATAATATTGGTGCTTGTGTTTGGTGTTTCAGGCGCAGCTGCTGCAGCTGTCATGTCCAGCTCTAAAGGCCCTACTGTTCTCAGACCCGCCGGAGGAGGAAACGCAGGCCATAGCCAACCTGCAGCTGTGCAGCACATTATACATCAGCCTATTCAGGTGCAGAGGCTTCGCAACTTACTGATCAGATACAACTAGACACGACAGTCTGCTCAGATCTAAACAGAACTTAAAGTAAATGTCATGTTTAGAGCCTTGACCTTTTTGACTCCATGGCCCCCCAGTGTCCAATAACATATCCATAGGGCACTGTGACTTTTCCAGTTGTGCATGAATTCATTTTTGATAAGGATAAAAAAAAAGTTCATTTACGTATTTAGTTACAAATGTTAAATGGTAATTTGATTTTGAATTGCGAAGACTGAAGTGTCAGACTCAAACCCAGGGATTAAATGCTTTCGTAAAATGCCTCATTTAAACATGCCCCCACAAATCTAATTTGCTGTGTTAGAAGATTTGCATGAAACCACGCAAAAGTTAACACAAAGAAAGAAGTCATAACTTGTATTCTTGCTGTTGTATTGTTGTCGCTCCATGTCTGGTAAGGGGCATTACATTTCCATCACACACTTGATGTACTTGAACGCACTGGATAGCTGCCCAATCAGATCATACCTCGCTTTTCAGAACACGTTTTGTAAAAATCGATGTGTTTCAGAGTAGGTGCATTTTTTTTTTTACACCAAAATAATGTTATTTTTTTGCGTCAACGTATGACTCCTTTAATACTTAGAATTTGCAATGTTCAAATAATGTTCAGTGCATCAGAGAAAACCATATATACATATTTGCAAGCCATTAAAACGCATGCAGAAGCAGGTCCTGTTGTTTAGTAGATTTGCTGTTGCTGCTTGTTTGCACAAACTCTGGTTCATATATCTGCACCATCTTTCTTTAGTTCATGGAAGTTCTTTATATTCATCCACAGCTTCTATATTCACAGTCTCGACCTTTAGTAACCACCTCGACGGCTGTTCTGCCCGCTATGGTGGCTCCCATCCCAGCTGCTAGAACCCAGTCCCCAGTCATCAACACCCCTGTCACACATGCTGCAGAGATGGTTCATGGGTAAATTATTGTAACTCTTTGCTCTTTTAACGGATGATATCATTATACTGTCAAAATACTGATTTGAAATTTGCATTTTTAGGCGGCCAGTAACTATTCACCCTCCACCAACCACCATCAACATCCAGCGTCCCCCCGCTCCACGGGACACTGCCACGCGCATCACTCTTCCCTCTCACCCAGCTATTGGAGCCCAGAAAGGCCAGCCACCTCACACTGTCACACAGGTCAGTCCTACTATATAACGATAGATCCAAAGTTGTTTCTGGAAAACAAGGGTTTTCAAGCTTTTCAAAGCCAAGGACTCCAAATATTATGATCCTCTGCGAGAAAACCTCTTCATATAAACTAAGGCAGCTACTTTTAAGACCATATATATATATATATATATATATATATATATATATATATATATACATATACATATATATATATAGAGAGAGAGAGGCTTTTATTTGGTGTTAGAAAATATATAAGGCATGATATTATGATTGTTGTTTATAAAATTTTACAATAATTTTTTCTCTTTTTTTGTATATTTTTGATTACACATACAGGTTTCTTTGTTACAGTGTAATTATACATTTAAGCACTAATATTTTTTAACTACATATACATATTATATGATTAGAGTTCAGCATAGGGTTACTTGCTTGTAATTATCCTTAATTAATTGTTATTATGATAGTAAATATATATAGGGTTGCCAGGTTTTCACAGGAAAACCCACCCATTTTCATTTGGGGGGGAAGAATAAACATTTTCTGATAAAAGATGCATTCCAGGGGCTAAATATCATGTTATTGGGGTCGCCTGTGGACATCCTGTGGCAACAGTTTTAAATAGACTTGGCAACACTGAGTACGTGTAATGTGTGTAACAAGGACACCTTTAATTTGAAATGTTACCAATTGTTTGTTTGTAAAATATGTATAACGATTATTATTAGATTAGTTACTGTCAGAGTAATGTTTGCTATTTAAAAGAAACCACCACAACAACAAAAAACTAAGAATAATATATAATTTGGTACATGTGTTTAAAATGATTACAAATTTGAATTAATATCTAAACTTTCCTTAAACTCACCCCTAAACAACGCATTTTGTACATTTCTTTAAAAACTAGCATGAACCCTTTTGTTGGCCACTTGGAGCTCCATTATCTCTATTTTGAAATCTCTTAAGTCTTGAAATGTTTATAAAATGAGTTAGTTCTGCATATCCAGATTGTATTTTAGCAGGGTATTCAGTGCTTTTATGTTAGAGGGTTATGGCGTTCTTGCTTCAACATAATGCCACTAACTTTTAGTCCATTAATGATCTTTGAACATAATCCCGCAAACTTTCATTCTTTTACTCATTTATGATCTTTGAGGGGTTTGTTTTTTCTGCAGAAGCCGATATTTAACACTGTGACCCCGGTTGCCGCCGCCACTGTGGCTCCTATCTTAGCTACCAACACTGCTTCGTCAGCCACCACTACAGGTTACTTTTTTCCCCAAAGGTTATTTACATAGACATTTCCATGCAGTTCATAACTTTATGTAAACTCTGTGTAACCCAAAACAGGCTCTTCACCACATTCTCAAATGACCAGTAGCACTATTGTCACCATGACAATGGCCTCTCACTCCTCACATGCGACAGCGGTGACCACCTCTGCCATCCCTGTCGGTAAGCACAAGGCATTCAAGATAATTGCTTAAGATTCTGAATCAAATCAGAACAGTGTTTAAGTTTCAGTGCAGAGAACGAATGTTAAATGTAACCCTGTGTCTACACCAGATGTGAGCAGTGTGACAAAAGTCATTAGAATCGGTGATGCAAATCAATCCAAATTTGGTCTACCAAACCTTTTTCTTATTGACTAATATTTGGTTGACTGTTAGGGGGCAGCCCTAGTAAATTGTAGTGAGACAGCAAACAGGATTTCATAGTTGATAGTTTGTTTGATGGTTGGGTCCGTAGTTTGTTTAGATTTACATTGAGAACTCACTCTTGTTTTTTCGTTCTTAATGTTTCCGTCCTCTCCAGCTAAAGTGGTTCCTCAACCGATTGCCCACACTTCCCCACGCATCCAGCCAGAGTACCCAGGGGACAGAACCAACCTAATTCCCATCCCTGGTCATCGCTCTTCTCCAAATCCTGTCACCATGGAGGCACGCAGCGATAACAGGTGAAACTACTCTTAAAACACTTCCTGTAATTGGTAAGCTCTGGCAGTTAATCTGAAATCAGTGGTGTCCATTCCTGCAGGACCTCCAGGAGCAAGATTGGGCACCCCTGCCCTGAATTAATTCAACTAAACCAAAGCAATCAATTATTAGTGAATTGTGTCATGAAGCTTGTGTCATGTTAACAGTTTATGTTCTGCTCCAGGCCGTCAGTTCCAGTGCAGTTTCAGTACTTCTTACCTACATACCCCTCATCCCCGTATCCTCTGACCCATACCTACACCCCCATTACCAGCTCGGTCTCCACCATCCGCCCTTACCCAGGTAAACACAACATACCATAAGCTCTATCCTAATACCTAAGGGCCTGTTTACACCTGGTCACTTCACAGGATTTCTCTGATTTGGATAGCTGTCTGACTGTAAAAAAGGTCAGATGTAAATGCCCTTGGAAAGGCTTTCAAGATGGATTTCCATCCGATGACTCATGACTGGGGGTAGTATTTTTTGCTGTAGCTTAACATACATTATTGAATCGGATTAGACCGTTAACTTCTCGCTCAAAAATTGCAGGTGCAATGATATTATACAGCCTCTGAAAACAATCCCCAGCGTAAGATCACTGCGTCGCTGCAACCACGGTACGGCAGCAAAGTTCCTTGATTAGTACACGATGTAACTACAGAAGAGTCAAACTTTAAATGGGAACATTATCAAAACTCTTTGGTCAATTTTGAGCAAGATGCTAATGGTCTAATCCGATTCAATGATCTATTCTAAGCTAAGCTAAAAGTGTTGCCATCAGACCCAGAGATCAGTCAAATGGATTCAAAAATGGTAAAACTCAATTGTTTTTTCTAGGGGATATGGAAAATGAGCCTATTTTCAATAAAGGGGAGTGTTCCTTTAAAATAATAAACACATGTGTGTGTGTGTCACAGGCTATATGTGACCCTTGACCACACAACCATAAAAAGTCATAAGGGTACATTTTTTAAAAATTGAGATTTATACATCATTTGAAAGCTAAATAAATAAGCTTATTTTTGACATTAAAGAAAAATGTTTAATTTAGATTTTAAAAAAAAGCTTATTGCTACAAATATACCTTAGCTACGTATGACACGTATCGCCGCAGATGATTAGTGGAGTATCTGTTCAAAAAGCCGACCTGCAAACTGCCACAAATGAAACTGAAAGACGCAGACACTTATGTAGGGGAATTACAGTGAACCACAGGCCAGTTTCACTTAACATACAGTCACCTTCATTAATAGTAGTACGACTAACTTATTTTTACAGTTTTGACACTGCACTTTCTCCAATTTCGGTCTTTGATCTTAAAATAAGCTGATGATGAACAAAATGCAGCGCTCATCTGTTGCTTTCATTGACGTGAACTCTGTTAAATTTACATATGGTGTGGAAATTTAAGATTGGAGTTATATCCATTTTGCTAAGTGTAAATGGAAACGTTTTAACAAATCAGATAGGTATTCAATTAGCGAAAATGCATGTAGTGACCAGTTGTAAAACAGGCCATAAGTGTGTCTTAGACCTTCAGCCAAGACTCTGTGCTTTGTTTCTCAGTCACGGCTCCATCTCAGAGCTCAGCTCTACCTGCTCAGGCAGGTGTTGGTGTGGCCACCACTGTGCACTTGAACCCCATGCAGCTCATGGCAGTGGATCGCATCGGACTGCAATCTGCTCAGATCAGCACTCAGAACATCCAGCCAGCCTCTATGACTGCTCAGGGCATTCAACCTGCACCAATAGGAGTTCAGGGGCTGCATGCCACCGCACCAATCAGCAGCCAGAGCGTACAGCAGGCTCCAGTCACCACACAACAGCCACTGTCAGAAGCGAAACCACCAGGTAAGTTTTGCACATTCCTTTCAAAGATATTTAGAAAGTTTGTCGGCGCCTGTAGCCTTGTGGCTTGTACTTTTTATTACAAAAATAAAGTATTTAAAGTTGGATTGGGAAATTAATCTTTTAAATCCAAAATCCAAATGGATTATCTAAAAGGAATTTTTTTTTTACTAGCTCACTGTGCTTTGTGAAATCTGTTCTGTTGTACAGGTGTCGTTTTGGCTGAAACTCCTGCTTTTGTCACTAATCCAATCGGGAGCCCTTTTAGTGGCACACAGCCTGTCAATACGATGGTGCATACACACCCCCAGGGGGCGGCTACAGGTGCACCCACTCTTGTCTCCTCCCCCCGACCTAGCATCCTTCGTAAAAAACCTGTGAACGAGGGGTGAGTCAGCTTTCCTTCCACAGCCTGTATTACTATTTCAAAGCTTATGTATTTATAGTATGATAACTACTGAGGGGCCAAACCATCCATCATGTTTGAACAGTTTCATTCATTCACTTCCTTATTAAGTAACCTAGTATCATGTGTTTGCGTCTTTAAAAACAGAAATGTTGATAAAATAGTATAAGACCGCTTTTGGGGTGTATTTCTAGGGCAGTGCGTAAAAGTCTGATCCCAGCACAGCCAAGTGAGCGTAACGCTGGCCGAGTGGATAGTGGGATAAGGCTCTCGGGATCCCCTCGCCCAGCGGGGTAAGCCCTGCCTGAAAATCCTTTGCTATCCTAATAAAAATAGCACAAGGACAATGTTCCTTACACAGGGTTCCCACAGTCCTAGGTGAGTGTGATTTCCAGGCCTGAGAATGAAAATTCACTCTGGTTATTTTCCAAATGCATGTTATGGTCTTATTGTTAATGATTAACTTTTTTTTAGTTAAAATGCCGTAATTGGAATTTCCTGTAACATTGATCACTAGTGGCATACACAGGATGTCCCCAATTATTTAGTCTGTTTAAACTTTGTCTTCACAAACAAGCATTCTTTTGCCTCCATTTTTGAACGTGAAAAAAAAAAAAAGCCTCCCTATATATCCCTTAGGGCTGCAGCTATCGATTATTTTAGAAATCGAGTATTCTACAGAAAATGTCATCGAATAATCGAGTAATCGGATAAAACATTTTTTTTCTTAATTAAAAAACAATATTAACGTGCAAGAGAAAATAAGACATACTAATTGGTTACTTTTTTGGGGGGGGGAATCTATATTTTATTTATAAAAAAAAAATGTAGATTAATATTAGGTAAAATATTATTATCATACAGTAAGTTCATGGCTGTGCATTTATAAACCCTTTTCATTGCAATCAAACTAAAATGACAACACTTGTTGTATTGAGCACATTAGACTTGGGGACATGATTACAACAATTTATTCAACGTTCAGTATTCAAACTAAAGTATCAAGTATTCATCCAAGCCATGTTTTTTTTTTATGTATTATGTATGTTTAAAGGCCATGCACAACCTTATTGACAGTAAATTCATTTCTTTGATAAGTAGCCATGGTATAAGCTGATAAATATCCCGGTATAGTGTAGTGCGTTCACACCGCCGACAGATTTTGACGCTCTCGCCGCCCTGCGAAGCGGTGGACTGCATTCTGACTGGTTGCCGCCGAAATGCATCATAGCTCATTACCATAAAGTTAACCTTGATTTCAACTCAAGGTTCATCTTCCCAACAGAGGAAACAGCATCCCGTATCTCCATGTCGTCTGTCGTTTTAGATTTCACTAACTAAAATCTACAGTCTTAAATTTGGCGCCTAGCGTCTATGTCACGACTCTAAGCCCGCCCTCTGTTCATTGACCGTTTAGGAAATTATTATGAGATCAAGGAAGTAAATAACTAGCCAGTGGTCAAAACTATCGCCTTACTTTAGCCTGGTTCACAACGGTGCGCTTATTATCTTTTTTTTTTTCTTGTTTAAATGGTACTGGGTTTTACATGCAATTCGAGCATGTTGACTTGACGCCACATCTGTAAACATAAAGACACATAAAGAACAATGATGTAACTCACTGATAAACCACTATAGTACGATGCATTGTTTTGGAAACGAACTAGCTATACACGACTGTTTCTTGAACACTGTCACATCTCTGTTGCTCTAACCACATTAGTTCAACAACACAGGGCCATTGTTAATGACGTCACACACATGTGGTGCAGGAATGACTTACGCTATTTAACTGCTGCTGTATTGAACGTGACACTGTCATTTAGCTTTATTTGATCTTTGAATCATTGCGGGTTCCCTCTTACACCACATTCCGAGGTTCCCTTAGCCTTTTTTGCGCATGCGCACTTTTCAAAAACAGCGTTTAGAATGGACGTGCAAAAATACAT
>JAUCMU010000104.1:9113170-9143430 GCA_032275025.1 Enteromius treurensis
AGCAGACACGAGGGAGCTGACAGGTAAATAAACAGAGCACATGGCACAACAAAACACAACAAAGATCACAAGGGCACGTAAAAGACAGGGCGAAAGACACATAAAGTTCATGAATAGCTGAAGTGCCATCCAGAGCTGGACTGGCACATCAGCTGATCTTGACATAGCTCAAAGGCGCGGCTTCCAGAGGCCTACAAAATGCACACACAGGAGGGAGGGGTCTAAAAGGTGGGAAAGTTCACACAAAGGGGGTGGGATGGCGGTAAAATCAGACGGCGGGAATACCTTCCATGGCAGAACCGGAGGCGGAGACCTCCACCTGGGCGGAGCTGATGGGGGAAACCGCCCTCCAATGTGGATCAGACGGTGGAACAGCCCACCTAGGCTTGCCAGGCAACGTGGATGCTCTCCAGAGACGTAAATGTGGACCGAAGTCCATGAAGATGTGCGCGTTCGGTGTGAACGCCATCTTCCTGTTGGTCTGTCGATCTGTCATGATGTGGGCTCGTAACACTCGCGACCTCACTTCCTTGCGAAGACGGAGAACTCGGAGGCAGGAATACAATCAGAACTAAACATTTATTTAAACAAAACAAGAAAGGACGAAAAACAAGGAAACTCGGGAACACGGAGAATCACGTTACACGTAAACAACAAACCGTGAATACACAAAGACATCCGGAGTATTTATACACGTCATAGTGGGTGGAGACAACAGTAAAACACCATGACAACAAACGAGTGGGCGGAGAAACAAACACACACAGAGTTCGTAGAGCGCTGGAGTGCCATCGAGTGGCCTGAGCTGGCCATCCAGCTGATCATGTCACATACACTATCGGCCTTCACCGCGTTAAACATCAATCAATTATTGCTACATAATTTTCATATCTGACAATTTCATATGGATAATAAGTTTTTGCCCAGGGAGTAATTCAATGTAGAACCGCTACTGTGTAGACCTGTGTGGAGGTCCTATGTGTGTGTATTCTGGAAAAATGTATACATTTATTTATAATCAATTTCCCAGGGAACACTTGAGTACACACAATCTTATGGCGCTTTTCCACTGCATACAGTACGGCATGGTTCAGCACAGCTCACTTTTGGGGGGTTTTCCACTGGGAACAGTACCTGGTACCTGGTCCTTTTTTTAGTACCACCTCAGCCGAGGTTCCAAGCAAGCCAAACCGTTACCAAAATGTGACGTGTAAACTCTGCTGGTCACTGATTGGCTGGAGAAAATCGTCATTATTGCATCAATGAACTTGCGACACGAGACACAACCGACCCGCTACATTTAAATCTGCACAGCCAGCGAAGGATAGGACGCAACTTTTTTGTTTGAAGAAACGCACCTTTTTGTATTAACCAAAAATGGCTGTTTCATGGTCTATTGAGGAAGTACACATGTTCCTAGCCGAGGAGTGGATCCAGGGAGAGCTTGATGGGGCGACGCGGAATGAAAAAGTTTTTCATTCATTCATTTTCTACGGCAGTAGAGGCGGCGCAACTATAACGACATGTGAATAATCCCGCCCCGTCTAAAGTGGTACTAAGCTGCAGTGGAAACACAAATCGAGCCGAACTGAGGCGTGCCGTGCCATAACGAGGCGAGTCGAATCGTAACACGCAGTGGAAAATTAGTTTAGATGTAACACTACATTTCTTTGTGTACCCAATTGCAAATGAGCCTAGCGATCTTTTATTTTTACTATTCTACTTCTCCATCAAATATGTTGCAAATTAGCCAGCCAGCAAGAAAGTGAAGTGAACCGTATACTGCGTAATTAGCTATTTCATTTTAAAGTGCCCTGTTTGCATCATTTTATGAATCTTATAGACTGAATTTCAAACTGTTTCCAGGACAGCTTAAAAAAAAAAAAAAAATCTGTGCAGGTAGCTAGCGTTGCATAAAATCACCGGTCCATTTGCATCTTTCAGGATCAGGCTAAAAGCCATTTCTCCCTGACCTCATTCTAATTGACCATGGCAAAATGCTATTTCCATATGCCTCTCCCAAACACTTTAATTTCTGCCTTTTAACAAAGCCTTTTTGTTGGGAAATATGTTACTAATGGCTTATAAATTAATAAGCAGCCAAACTGAACTTGATTTTTATACAAGGTGATGCAAGACTGGCTGGCATCTCTGTCATTTTATTCCCTTTTCAGAATTTTCTGGCTGAATGCATTTCCATATCACAGAATGCTATAATGCATCTTTTGTCATTCTCTCTCACTAGTGCCAAGGCAGTGGCGCTGTATGTCCTGGTGTGATTTACGTTCCCAATCCCACTCATTAATTTTCTATCATTGTGAAAATATGATTCATGTTTTGGGGGCTGTCAGTATTACTTATTAAGATGTTCAGAGGGGAAAACTCAGGCCTTCTACTTAATGGAATATAAAGTTGCAAGGTCTCACTCCCACTCTAACATTTAACAACAGGAGCTACACATGTGTTAATGTGTGCTCCCAAAGCACCTTAATTCAACTTGAAATTCCTAATGGAACTGACTTTCTGTGCTGGCCCATCTGAGGTGTGTGTAAAGGGGGGTGGGGGATGCTTAACACATAAATTCACTTGTCTTTGTCGTCTGTGTGTGTCTGGCAGCTTAACAGTTCTAGTGTTAGTGCATCTCAGGACCATGACCTGCTTTTGTTTTTCTTATTCTTAGACTCCTTTTTGCTGTTAAGTCTTACAATGACTGTCTTAATTTATTAAATGGATATTTTTAGTAGCAGTTACAGTAATCAGTAAGAGTTTTGCAACTTTTGCAAGGATTCTCCCTCCTCTCTATGTAACAAATTTATATGATTTATATGATAATTTAAAGTGCTCCTATAATGGTTTTTTGAAAATTAGTTTTCATGCAGTGTGTAAGACATCTGTGAGTGAAAATATCCTGCAAAATTTTAAATCTGAAAGTACACCTTGTATCGAGTTATTGTTTCTCGTTAAAAGGAGTCAACTCTGAATCATTGAAACGAGTCGTTTTTTAAAATGAGTCCCAAGCTGTTTCGTGTTGACATCAAAAATTAAACATTGGCTTATTGCCCACCAACTTGTGGTCTTTCTGCATTGGTCTGAATGAAATTAACTGCTTTAAATGAAATAAATTGTTGAATGTATCATTTTGTAGTCGTTGAACACATAAGGTATAAATAAATGTATATTTATAAATGCACATTGTTTGAGCAAAATATGACCTATAATAATCTATGACATATTTTTGGAAAGCTGACATATACTATGTTGTGAGCATTTTGCTAAAATATTTTTTTAAATAGAATTTGACATAATTTTGATCATATCTATGTATGCATGTATACAAACATAATTTTAACATCAAATTGAATGGATTGAAAATGCATTTAAAGACCTTTAAAAATGTACAGCAATATTTGTGATATATAATATACCTAAATAAAGCTGTCTAATATATCTATACCAAATACTTATCGTATACTTAAAATACAGGATACTGTAAAATAATAGTAGATCAAACTAAATATATCTGAAATGCATTTGTGACTCAAAAAGTGAGTCATGCATCATCTAATTAGTCCTCATCAAACAGCATAGATTCAAATACAAAGACTGATGACCATAGACTGAGTCAGAGATGAATGTCTGGCCAGCCTCTACTGTGGATGACAGTGTCCCTTCTGCATGAGTGCATAAGAAAGTGCTGCTCTCTTTGACAGGCAAACTTTCTCTCACACTGTATCTTTCACTTTTTAAAGAGAATAAAGTAACCAAATGTTTCCTTTCAGTCAGTCACTACGAGTCACGTCGGTGACCGACGAATTGGGATCTCACCAGAAAGACCAATCTACTTATAGTGTAAAAAAAACAACACACTGAGGATGTGTACGTGGACCGTGTATTTGCTCAGTATGGAAACCTCCCCCCAGTCCCGATCCTTCAAGGCTGGATGAGTGGTTTCTCTGTGGGGGTCATGCTGGTTCTTAGCATCCCCCTCCAGTGCCATTCTCTTTGGAAGTGCATGAGGAGCTTACAAGATCGTGGAAGGCACCTTTTACTGTCCGAAACAAATCTTGTAGCTCCTCCGCCCTCACCACCCTCACTTTGGGGCATTCCCTCTGTGGAGCAGTCCGTGGTCATGCAACTATGTCCAACGACTGGAGTGCCATCCATGGCTGTGTCTAGCTGACATAAAGGAACATGAGAAGGTACAGTTCCTGAATGCTCCTGTGTTGCAGACTGGCCTTTTCAGCAACGCTGTCGAGAGCTTTGCTCAGCAATTCTCAGCAGCCCAGAAGCAGACTGAGGAGATTAAACACATCATGCACCAGAGGAAACCTGCTGCTTCCACCCGGCTGCAGTACCTTAGCCACCCCCACTCCCCCTTCCACCAGGCTGCATCATGGAGCCGGTCGCAGACTGGATGCCCAGCCTTTCCTGGCCCCCAACAAACCCGACAGAAAGCGCAAAAGGCAAACGGCCCTGAGACTGGCGACGCAGCGATGGAGGTGACTTCTCAGCGGGAGATGGTGACTGCACTACTCCCTCCCCTGGAGTGCCGGGTGGAGAATCCTTTGTTTCATTTTGTTTCTGTTTCACCGAAACTTAATTTCCTCAATCTCTGGGTCTCAAGAGGGAGAAGGTTGTGAACCATGCGTCACAAGTCCAATTCTTTCCCCAGCGGGCAGCAGTGGGTTGCCCAAGAACACCCCTCCTGTCAACTCGTGGAACCACGTAAGATTGGTAACACACAACTCAACTCGTCACATGTCTGGCTGTCACAAGCATTAGGTCGGGTCCCTGCGCCTCCCCCTGTGCTCAGTTGTGCGCAGGGATTTGGTGCTCAGACACCCTGACCTGTGCCCAGGGTTCCTACCACTCCCTTTAGGGATCAGGTGGTGATCCTGCAAGCGCTGACCCAGGAGGAGGCAGACCCAGCCCTAGCCTTGCTCTGTCCTGTACGTGCATTGCGACAGTACATGGATAGAAAGCAGAGCTTTAGGACCTCAGAACAGCTCTTTGTCTGTGACGGAGGACAGCAGAAAGGGAAGGCTGTCTACAAGCAGAGGATGGCACACTCAGGTTTTGTGCTCACTCCACTAGAGGTGTTGCAACACCCTGGACGCTGGCTCACGGAGCCTCGCTTATCTGTAGAGTTGCGGACTGGGCGACTCCTAACATGTTTGCTAGGTTCTATAGCTTGCTTGTCAAACCTGTTTCCTCCTGTGTTATCACCTCTAACGGGTAGTGGCACCGAGAAGCCCAGTTCAGAGTCGGCTTGCAGCGTCCTTACGCGTTATATCCAGAGAGTTCCCTGTCCAGATCAACCCTGTTGAGTCCTCCAACATTCCGGTGGCCAGATGTGGTGGAATATTTGGTGCCAGGCCTTTCAACTAATGAATTCTTGAAAGCTACTGTCAGGCTAGTGCCCATATGAGTAACCCTGTTGGGATCCCATATGTGCATTCCACAGTCCACTGGCCTAGCAGACTACGTTCTGCCATCTGTTATCTCTACAGGATGCAGCTTGAGCCGTCTCAGAGAGTTCTATGTGCAATAGGGCCCTACGGGGTTACTTCACGTGAGAAATTTTCGCTTAACCCCCTTTGGGAGGTGGTGACTCCGGCTTTCCCAGTGGTAACCAGTCCTATTGGTTGGGTTCCTTTGTGTAGAACCCTGTCCTATCATCTGCCTTATAGGAAGGATCAGGAGGTCTACACAGGGCACTAGAAGGGGGCAGCTCCTGTGGCGCGTTAGTAGGGATCCCGATTCGTCGGTCACCGTCGTAACTTGTAGTAACAGACTGAAAGAGAACGTCTCAGTTACGTATGTAACCCTCGTTTTCTGAAGGAAAAAACCGAGATGTCACATCCCATCGCGACAGCCGTCGTACCTCAGTTGAGTTGCTGCGCCTAGCTCGGCTCCTCAGTGAAAACATAAATGATGCATGCACCAGCTGCTCACTTATACTTACAGAGTGATCAGTTGCAGCTGAATGCAATCAGTTCATGCCAATGCCCATTGGCTTGTTTTGTTACACTCAAAGTAGGTCTCTCTGGCGAGGGCCCAGTTCGTCGGTCACTGGCCTAATGTCTCCATTCCCTCCTTCAGGGAATGAGGGTTACATATGTAACTGAGACGACTGCCACCTTTCCCACCAATGCTTCATCATACAAAAAAAATAAATAAATGTAGGTCTGCTAGTCCAATGACAGGGGGAAAAGAAATTAACATTTAGTTTCTGATGGGACAAGACATTGACTGACACAGTCCTAATCTGCCCTTGGTCATGACACTATATAATTAACTGGCTGCCACTGCAGGGTTGTAGATATTAGAAGGTTAATTAGACAAAAATGAAAGACATAGGTCAGGTTAGCGTGGGTTTAAGCAAAACAGCCTTCCTCACCAGGTCCTTGTGAGGAAGTGTTAAATCAAATCCTTCACAAGCTAATACAGACCGACATACCTTCAAGTTAATTATAGACGGAATACTTACTTCTTACCGATTCCGAAAATTGGGATTTTAAACTAGCTTATGGTTGGTGGATGTCCACTCATGTTAGTTTAATGAAGCTTAGAGAGAATTCGGACTTAAGGCATGTTTGAGCATTGGTGGATCTCAATAATAGATTCCCATTGAACAGGAAAGGATCTGGTTTTGTAAGGGCATAGAGATCTTAAAAAAGGCAAAAAGATGTCTAAGGCTATGTGGACATCAACCTGGATCGAGATGTGAGCTCGATATCATTGACAGAGTCTTCGAATAAAGGAGACGTTTTCCAATGTCACATTAAAGTGGGAGTCAATATCAAACCATCGATAATGTTCTCTGCTGTTCACACACAGTCTGGCGTATGGGGTGACCTGCAGACTCAGGGGTCAGGGTCAGTCTGAGGATGATCCAGGGTGATAAGTCAAGGTCCTGTAAGTGTGTGATCTTTTGGAGGTCACCCTTCTTACTCCATGTTCACGTTGATTGACTCACAAATGGAGTTGTACCTCGTAGTCAATGAGGAAATACAGACATTAATGTCTGGAGCACAGGATGGAGCCCATGAACACAATCCACAAATTTCAGCTCTCCATCTACTTGTTTTCAACGATTGTGTCGCCTTCTAAGTCCAGTCCCAGAAGGGCTTGTGCAACCATGGTGTTACACATTGTTGATTTCTCCTGTTTTTGTCCTATCCTTAAAACCTCACTAATCCACGAATCCGACCTTGGATTTCAGTTGTGGAGCCAGAGAAGGAAAATAATTGGGTTGCTGCTAATAATTGGATTTTCTGCTTCTTTGGCAGAAAAAAACTTAACAACTGTCCTGACAGGAAGAGTTTGGGGCAGTAATCCGCTCTTCAGAGCTCCTACTAGGCCTCGGTCACCACATATAAAATGATTAGCATTCTGTGATATGATTACAGGCTCTGATTTTAAAGTCTAATTAAAAAAAAAAAAAAAAAAAGATTTATACAATTCTTTAAGTGTTCTCTCAGTCCTCATTATAAAGACTTTAGACTCCTTTTATGAGGGATTTAAACACAGAAAAAGAAAGGAGGAAAGGTTACCACGATTACATCTTTAGAAAAGTGGCTTTACAGGAATTTAAAAGTCAGAAAGGGATATGAAATAGCAAGAGATAAGCTCTTGAATGAAAAAGTGGATTTCATGAGTTTGAAATCTTGTGGATTTTGAGTGTCATCAAGTGAAATTAAGCAGGATGTACTGCTTTTGGACTGCTGTGTTAGATTGCATCAGGTAGGTACTTTCCTTAGTAATAAACAATTTACAGAAATTAGAAGAAAAAAATACAAAAAAAGTCACAGACTGTATACAAATTCAAAATCAAACATTACCAAACATAACATAAACTTCTAAAACAAGATTAACAATTCATTGTAATACAAACAAATACTTAAGCCTCTTGATTCAGTTTTATATTAAAAGTCATCTTTTAAGTCTGTAAAATGTCTGTATAAAGATAAAAATGTCAGGGCAATGCAACTGTCCTCATAATTAAATATCATATTCCTTATTCAATTTAAATATTATATATTTAGAAAAACTATATATATCATATAAAAAAGCTACTTACAATATAATTAAATTATTATTTTTATGTAATATTCAATTTAAATATTATATGGCAAAAATATAAATATCATACAAAGCGACTTACAAATGAGGACAACAGAAACTAAACATATATTACACATATATTACATACGCTTCATTTAGAATTATCATAAATGTTTGTTATAATTTCTAAAATATGCAGAAAACCATCATGAACAACATGAAACAGGAAAGTTTTATAAGGTCTAGTCTTGCATCCTTGTGACTGCAAGATAATGATGAATTGTCAATGGTAATTTTACCTTTTACAAAAAGGTCAGTTCAGTTAGAAAACTTTATTATTTATTTTTATGATATTACTACTACTGTACTACTATTACTACTAATAATAATAACAATAGTAATATCGCTTATTAAATACTTTCCCCCCTTTTTATATTTTATATTTTATGTTTGCTGTCTGAGGCAGTTGTATAAAGGTGTTGTATTTGTTACAAACATGCTCAACATTTCTCCGTAGTCAGAATCAAGTCTGAAAAAAAAAAAGAAAAAAAAAAACAAAAAAAGAAGAAATAGCTGCATAGTTCAAAAAACCTTGTCCTGTGTTGCAGACTAAGAGACGTTGTGTGTATGTGTTTGCAGTACAGCGGGAGCTGTGGTGTGGTAATTAGAGTTTGGCAGGGAGTCTGGGTGACTATGGCAATATGTAATTCTGCTCACCGCATGTGTGTACCTGCCGTGCACTTTGAGTCACATGTGAGACCAAACCTCAGACTGTATCAAAGGAAGGGTGCAATGTGGCTCTGACTGCCCCTCTGGTTAAGCACACCCAGGAGGCCCTCCTGCGAGTCACCTTGCCAATGTTCCCTTGTGAAGCAACTTAAGCCTGTCGACATGCTGCTCGGACAATGGAGAATTCAAAGGGTCCAGGTTTCGACACAAGAGCTGTGACTCCAAAACAAACACGCAGGCCTCTGCAAATATCAACCTACCAGTATCCTACACCTGTGAAATGTACACGGCAGGATTTTGTTTTCAAAGCGTAGGACGATATGCTTTTTTTAAAGACAAATTTCATCTTCTGCATATAAAAGTTTTCCAAGACATAAAAGAAGAACAGTGTTTATTTGCGATTTTCAGTTAGTGAGAAAAGGTAATTTTATATTACATTCACACTCTGTATGATGTTAATAATATTAGATATCAGAACCGCATTACTACTTTATATAAGAGACTTTATTGAACTTCAAGATTTCTTTATAATTATTATTTGCCTATTTCCCCATTTTTTTTAAACATGGATGATCAAAGCAAATGAGAATATTTACTGCGGAGTCTGATCAATTTTGCATCCATTTTGCAGCCTGAATGAGAAGTCTTGCGCATTCAGCAGTACTTTGCCAGAAGTGAAAAATCGCTTGTGATGGAGGTGTAATTGCATGCAAGAGGACACTACACCCTGCAGTATCACAATAGCCCGACGAAGGCAGACGCCTCTACGTGGAACTTGAAATGCAGGCAACAGACGATCCTCCCCCCATCAATTTATATATTATTGCATTGTAAAGGTCAAAGCTAAAAAAGCCTCTCAGAGTGACTACAATTACAGATCATTTCTGGAAGAGGAGGAAGAAAAGGCAAGAAAGAGCCTGAACCTTTTGTGCATTTGTTTCAGAAAGCTCTAATCTTGTCATATGGAATAAAGGCAAGCTGGAAACACTTGAGAGTTTATGTAATGAAAAAAACATCAGTCACGTTATGGACACAGAAATTGGTGTGGGATTTAAAATTGACCTAATTTTCAGGCAAAGAGTAATAGTAAACAGTATAATACATGTGTGTGCACATATATGGATGTGCAGTATGTAAGCACACACACACACATACAAGTGTCTGTAAATAGAGGAATGCTACATACTGTATGTTCAGATGCGATACTGTCTCATATATATATATATATATATAAATATATATATATATATGCATTTTAATACGTTACATAATTAAATATATTTTAAAAATGCGTTTTACAATATTTAGTAATTTAAAAACAGGTATGTATAAAAGTGTGACCTCATCTAACAGCTATGACCTTTTTGTGGGCGTTTTGTAATGGCAGTAATGAATGATCACTTTAATTCTGTTAGGGATACCACACTGTTCAAGCAGACAGACAGCTTAAAAAAGCTTTGTCGCCCTTTTTATTTCTCTCTTTTACGTGGAGGGAGAGCTATAGTGGAAACTTTGTTTTCATACAATTGTCCAAAACGTGTCGCCTCCTTGGCTACATTAAAAAAAGGCTCTCATGACAAACAAATGACTGTTCTTTTTTCCCACCCGTACTTTTTTAACACCATGCCAGTGAAGAAATAATTAAAACGGAGAGACTGAATTGTGTACAAGGTGGACCCTCTGTTCAGTAAGCCACTTTCATTTGAGAAAAGCCTTTTTTGGAAATAATATGTTCTGCTCTGCTTAAGTCTGAGATCAAATGCTCTCTCATAACGCCGGGGTAATTAGATTGCACTATGTAAATGGCCTTTGGAGGCCATAAAGAGGAGAGGAAGAGAGATAGAAGGCAGGAGCAGGCTCTTGTTTGTTCACTGCTGCCTCCCTCAGGACATTCTGGATTCTGTCATTTGGCATCTCATAGACTGAGCAACAGCACATCTACTATAGAAACTGTTGAGATGGCATCAAACATGATGGTTCTTATGAATTAAATACTTTTTAAATTCATATAAAATAATAAATATAAAGTATAAATAAATGCACACAAGCACATTTTTGCATACAACAACATTTTAATCGGATGATGACCTCCATGTAGAAATCATCTTATGTTTAATTTGTTTTTCTCTGCCCTTATGAAAATAATGGGAATAGCAATTAACTGCCTTTCATCTAAGGTTTTCATCTCAGGCAATCTGTCACAAACACTATCATACAAACAGTTTAAGACCTGAGGCAGTTTTGCCTTGTGTGCTCTCCTGATAAATGAATACACAAAACACTCCAAAATACATTAACAGAACATTTTAATCAAATACATTAATCAGAACATTTAGTAAACAAAAGTCTCCTTCCAAAATGGTAAGTGTGTGTATGTGTGTGTGTCTTTTTTTTTCTGGTTCTTTGTCCCCAGTAGATTGCACAAACATATGGCTCGTCTCCCTCACCTTTAGTTAAGCCTCTCTTAATTAACTTTAAAGGGCTAATTTGCAAGCTTGACTAAGTACGGTGTTATTCTCCAATAAAGACACTTTTTATTTCGCTGTAATTCAGAATCAAAACACAGAAGAAGAACATTTTTGCTTTACTTTAAATGAAGACAATATTGAATCTGCAGTAAGAGGGGAAAAAAAACAAAACAAGACAGCAGACATTGTCTTGACTAAGATTAAGGGAATGGTAACATTGTCTCTTTTTTTCAAACATAAACAGCAGGGGCCCATTATAATGGTACAGTTTTTAAGCCTGGAAAGATGACCATATGCCATGCTCAAGGCACTGCCGAGACAAATGTCCACAGACTACGGATCAGTGACAAGTCTCCTTGCTCCTAATGCCTTGTCAAGTCACTGTTGTAAAACAATTAAGATCCTATTAACATATATTTTATTAATTGCCCTATCGGGGTGGAAACACAAAAGACATGTTGATGTCCTGACTGGGCAGGCAGCTTTTGGAGAATTGGAGCATGGCATCTTTCTCACAGAGAGTGACAGCTGAAAAAATCGGGGTCAGATTATATCAGCACGGACAGCTTCACAGATTTGTTTGCCATTGATAGCAGCAATCAATTAGGGCAACCACGTCTGCAACTGCAGAAAATGCTGCAGGGACTTGTCGCGTAAAGTTGTTTTTTTTTCTTTTCTTTCTCTCAGTCTTCTCAGTCAGTCATTTGCGAGTAATTGTTACAGCTTGATTAAGTCAGTCATTGGGTTATGCAAAAATAAATATATAAGATAAAACAATTCTGTTATTTGGTGATGATTATTTCACAATTATCGTATCACAGTTGTTGTTTTTTTTTTTTTTTTCATTTCCTCTGAGTAATTGGACTGCCCCGGTGCATTATCTGATCTAAATTGCATTGCTAATTACAAAGCCCAACAGTTGAGCGGCATCAATACTCCATTAGGATTAATTAAGATTGGGAGTGACAGCTGACGATTAGGCACATCATTTGCAGTTCAACAATGCAGAGGTCAAATGATCACGTTTTTTTACTTTTAATCATGATTACTGTAAGCTTCTGGATAATTCTCATCAAAACGAAGCATGCGTGTAACAATACGATTAGCCAGGGCATGCTCATTCACAAACGTAATACCGTGAAGGTACGAGGCAGTTTTCGAGGTTGTCCTCAGTCAAATTTTCACCCGGGAAAACATAAAGGTTTCATAATTGATTATGCGTCTAATTACAAAGCATATAATTAGTGGAAGTTATTGATAGTTGAGAATGTGCTTTTTAACCCTGAAGCTGTGTATCTACCCAGAGGAGATGTGTGTCCTTCTGATCTGATGATGGCTGTGACTTTTAACTAATTAGTCTGTCACACAAAGTCACAAGTTTTTCACGCCAACCTGGATTTGACAGGGCCTGTGTGTCTTTTTTTAAGCCTCTAATTTTCATATAACCAGTCAGCAGAAGAAAATCATCCTGTGCGACCTTTAGCTTTATGAGGAGGAGGCAAAAACGATCAATGTTTGCATTACAATTTACCTTCAAATACACACAAATACAAGAACACATACAAAAAAAAAAGTGTATATAATAACTTTTAAAATAATTTTAGCGTCCTTATGTTTAGAGGTTTTAGTTGCTTGGTGTGCGCTGTGCTTTTGAGAAGAACACTCGGAGATGAAGAATACAATACAAGTGCACTTCATCTCGCTTCATAGCCATGCAGCTGTAATAGCACTTTAATGTTTAACATTAGACATTTTTAGATGCTATCAAAAAATAATAGCATCAAATCATGTTTTTTTTCCCCGCATGCCACTTTCACAGAGTGGGGTGGGAGAGTGGTCCTCCTCGACAGCGAATGCCCTCAGAGAGACTTCACACAGGAAAGCCATCCCATTATTGTTCTCATAACAGAAACAGAATGTTAAATGTAGGTTATGGCACATGTAAAGACAGATCAGATGAAAGTATGAACATGAGCTTCAAAGTTCGGTTAAGAGATTGCAGAGTTCTGACAGATGCAAAAACTGCTGTAGTGTCTGTAAAACAGGGCCGAAAGCCAAACATAAATCTGGAAGACAAAAGTATAGCAGTGCCCACACACATATATACACACACACAAACACACTCACAAGCCATTACAACTGTACTCCCTGCAAGTGCATTCTTAAATGTCACCCGGGACAGTGTACTTTCCTAATTGTGATCATTTCCCAGCTAAAGATCAGGATCCCGTCCACAGCCACTGGCTCTCACTTTAATGGTCTCTGGTGAATGTCACAGAGAGGGAAGTGTTATACACTTTACTTCACATCACGGTACTTTTGCATTGGATGTGCGAATACGAAATGCTATGTGCCTGATTTGAGGAAGCATGACTACAGTTGTTTTACACTTACTGAAACACACATTTTTATCTATCTATCTATCGATCTCTCTTCCATCTATCCATCTATCAATATGCTGTATATATCATAATTAAAAAAATTTAATCTATTCCTTTTATAGTAGAGCTTCCACAAGTCATTATTACAGTATTCAGAGATCCATCAGAAATCATCAGATATTATTATTATGAGCAAGCTGGTGCTCAAATCATTTTCAGAAACTATACAGAAACTTTATTTATTTGCAATACTTTCCATACTTCAATGTGGTCTTAAACTAAATAGCACTGGATATATATCACAATATAGGCCTTATATAGGCCTTAACTCATAGATTATGTTCAAGGTAGTACCCAGGTCCAGTCCAAATCAGTGCCATGCCGATAATGATTTTTTATTTATCAGCTGTAAGAGACACTATGGTCGTGTACATTCAAAATGGAGAGACTCTCAGTAAGTGTTGTATATTGATGCTTGTAGGATGCAGCCAGTCTAAAAGTGGCTGAAAGAGTGCTGCCGGGCATACTTACCCTCCAGCTCCCTAAGGAGCTCTGTTATTATTGGTAATAAAAAGTGATAAACACGGCGTAAGGAATAGCTTGTGCCACTGTAGGTATGCTGTGTCCTTTACGTGAGTCATTCACAGAGGTTTTTGTGTCAAATGTCTAAATTTTTTCTTCCTGTTCTGTTTTTTCCAAACTCACTTTGTATTGAATGATTCAGCAGACTGTATAAAGACATAATACTATGTTTGGATAATCTCTTCACCTGATCTCTTCAGAATCATTTAATATGTTATTCTGACCAAAACCAAGTGCAGAGCAATTACTGTAACCAACTGTTTTGCATATTTTTCACTTCGTAATGTTGTCTGAGTTAAAAATTGTTTGTAACAATGTTTGGATCTATTATGCTGTGTGCTCCTATATAGTTTTTACATGAATTGGAGATGTTATGCTATCAAACGGCATAAAATAATTCTTTGCATTTATATCATTTAAAATAAATGTCAAGTTTTCATGGAGCATGGTTGAGATTTGCGCTTAAATAAATTTTCTTAAAACAAAGAAATGCATGAAGTAAAAAACCTAATACTTTAATGCATATATATTCAAACTATTACTGAAAAAATAAAAAAAACAAGACCCCAGGTCCCCAAACAAAACATGAAGGTTGCATCAAAAAGCAATTCTGACTGCTAAAAATCCTATTGGTTTAACAATTAGATGTGGGAACAGAGTACACAAATATCTATTCCCAGTGCTTTTCATACAAGAAGTAAAGAAAACAAAACTAAAGCAACAAAGTGTTTCACCATCCCGTGTCCACAGTGAGTTTCTCCTCGGATTCCCCTGCACAAAGAAGTCATTGTTAGATGAGCTATTACCAGCAGTATGCACTGTGCCAGAGAGCGTATGGCTAAAGGGGGTCATCTATAGTATAAAAACGTTCTCATCAGACCCATCTCAGCTGACCTCTTCCGCTTCGAAGGCAGCTTGCATCAACATAGCGGAACTGTATAGACAGATTTTCCGAATGTTTTGGAATCTGTTTGGTGACCGGGAGTGTGAGCGCGCTTGTCTGCGAAAGAAAAAGAGCCTGAGAGAAAGAGAGAGGGGAACATAATGCTCCTTGAAATGGATTTGACCTATGAACGTTAAGTGGTGTGATGCCCATTTCTTCAGAAAGATGACATTAAAGGACCTTTTTTATTGATGGTTGTAAAGAAAGGGAAAAAGAGTGCTCATAATTAAGAATCAATTGGAGGAGCAAGGAATTGAGTCAGGGGAAAATGTTAGCTGTTAGCCTCATAGCTTCCAGGCTTTTCATTTTGAGAACATAAAAGGAAGAAAGAGAGTGCAGTGTTCCTTCTTAAATCCCTTTCTTTTCTTCATCCTCTCTCTCTCTCTGTCTCTCTTGCTCTCCTGTTTTTCCTCTTCCCCACAAATGGTAGCTGTTCCCCCTCTTGGAATAGATGTATTACTTATGACATCCCAGTTTTCATCCGTTCACAATTTTTACATTAGAGTTAAATCTCTGCAGCTGAATTCTTACGGCTGAGTTAGCCAGAGCCCATCAAATATTGAAGCGTTCAGAGCCACTGGCAGGCAGGTTGAGGGGAGTTCACGTCCAAAAGCCAAGCTGTAGATTCACAGACATCCCAATAGGAGTGTACAACAGAAAAGAGCACTGATAAAAATTTCATTAAAATGAGACGGGTATATTGCTAGCATTCTCTCCAGCATCACTATGAAAACTTAATCTGAGTTAATGGAAAAGATATGAAAGCCTTTCTCAATTCAAAACACAAGCAGTGCATAATTTATAAATTATTGTCAGAAAAGTGATTCCGCTCTGAGATTTACTCAACGCGAGATGGAAGACGGCCCATGGAGATGGGAAACATTGCTCTTTTTGACCTTTGATGCCAGCAGATTTTACACTAGAGCTGTCGATATTATCAAGTAAACTGGTCATTTCGAGACAACTGCAGCAAGAGCACTCACGGTGAGTAAATATCAACACAAGGTCACCCACAGATCCACTCAGAGGAAAAAAAAAGAATGAAACAAACGTGGAAAGTAGGTGGACGGGGCTAACGCATTCTGTGCCCAGTGGTCTGACAGTTGCTAAAAGCTTCATTATGTTGTCGGCACATGTAACGGTGAGCCGGCAGATTATTTTAAAAGCCTTTTCTTTTTGCCTTACACTTCTCCTTTGTCTTTTTTTCTTTTGGTCTTCCAATTACATCTGATGCGTTTACGTGGCAGAACCCCCGTGGCTAATTCTCAGTGACAGCCGTCTCATCCTGAGGCATGCTGGGAGTGGTAGTAATGGTGTCCTGCGCCGGAAAACACTCCCCTCTAATGTAGGCTGCTCGTGTCCAGAGTGCGTAACTCTGTTGTTCCTGCTCTTTTACATGGCAGGGAGCGGATGTTGATGAAGATTAGCACATGTAGTTCTCCACTCCCTGAAGGCAGACGCTACTTTATGAGCTCATTTACTCAGTCAGTACACATTACACACCTCTGTCTCTCCCCTCAGTGTCCAACGGAGCTTCATGCATCTCTCTTGCGAAGCCTAATGCATGCTGGCATATTTTTTGATATCATACATACTAATTTGTCAAGAAACATTGTTAGCATGTTTAATAGCTCAAGTGGTTAAGTAGGAGCCACTGAAATGGAAATGTAGATGACTTGATACCTAGCTAATTACTTAGTAGTAGTCGTTGTACATTAAATAAAATGTACTTACCATGTAACAACCTGTACTTAAAGTTTATAATAATATGAATGCAATAGGCAGCTACTGTTACAGCTACACATATGTAACAGGCCAAGTCTGTTACACAGCTACTTATGTAGCCAAAAGATATGTGTCGCAGACTTTATACAATGCAATTATAACTGTAAGTACACAGGCATAAGTCACTTAAAATAAAGTGAATCAAGATTGTACTTAAGTGTTCAAGTAGCTGTGTAACAGACTCGATCTGTTACATGCATGTTGCCTGTTACATCTACATAATTACAAACTGTAAATATAGACTGTTCCATAACTTAGTTACATGGTAAGTACATTTGTTTTATGTAAGTACAATGGCTACCACTACTTACTAAGTAATTACTTTGTATTATGTACACCTCAAAATAAAGTTTTACCATAATTCCTTTAGCAATGACTAACTGTGCGGCAATGCTGGTTATATTGGGATTTAGGAGGAAAGGTTTTTGTTCAAACAATTGAAAAGAAAAAGAAAATGCAAAAAAAATCCAAACGTTTCCTAACCCTGGTGGGAATGTGATGCAGTTACTTCCTTCTTTGGCTCTAAATGTACATGGGGGAATAAAGAGGGGAGTGTGCCGGTATGGAGCAGTTTTTTTTTTTTGGCTCAGTGGCGGGGGTTTACTCGGCTGGGCTGGTAAATGTGCTCTGAAATGGCAGGGTGAACGCTTGGCTGGGCCGCCACTTATTCAGGGTGATAAAAGCATAAAAAGCCAATATGAATCTTAAATGGAGTGCAGAAGTACACAGTGCAAACTTATTTGGGACAGTGCCATTAAACTCTCATCTCTCGCAGGGTGATGTCCCCAAAGCTCCCGTTTAATGTGGATAAATGGATGTAGACTAGAAATCTGCCCCTGCGCCGCCTGCTGCATGCATGCTGTTTGAAGCAATGAAAATTGATGAAGGTTTCCAAAGCACGACAGCAAGAGTGAGCTAAAGATGAGGTGAGTAAGTGCTGGTAGGTAGAAAGCAGGTAAACGGGGCTTTTTTCGCATGCAAACAGGCATCATTTTGCCTGGGAATGCCCTCCAACTGCACTCTGTACTCAAGGCACTTTCCCCCTGTAAGCGATCGCGGCGTAGTCTGAAAAGGATCATCCTCGCCACGAGAAACATGTAGAGCAAGCCAAACAGTTCTGGTGCTCATGTTTTATTAATGCTCAAAGTTGTTCTACTGTCTCTTCATAGCTAATTATGAGCGGTGGTTAATTTATGGAGGACTAGGGGCTGTGCAGGGGAAGAGGTGTTGGGTGTCGTTAAGATCTTCCCCAAATTCATCACGGGCCCATTATCCATTATTTAGCCCTGCACGTGAGCAAAAGGAGGAAGGGTTTTACTCTAGCATGCATGTAACTGGGTAAAGTCATGTGGAAAAAGGTCTGGTGAGCGAGAGAAAGCTTGCAGTCCCTCAGAGTAGATGAGTTAAGGAGAGTAAAAGCTACCTTTACCCTGGCCAGGGGGAAACGGGAGGGAGGGTTCATGTGTGTATGTGTGAAGAAGAAGCGATGTGCAATGGGAGCAATTTCCCGACCTTCTGGCAAGCACTGGGGGTGATGTTGTTCATCTTTGGAAGGCTGCATATGTCAGAGCGAGCCCGGCCGAGATGCTCTGGGACTTACCGTGTTCTCTGGGTGTCCAGCAGCGGACAAAAAAGCTGTGGAGACGTCCCCGAACTGGATATTCTCACTCACTCAGCGTTACTTTACAATTCCCCTTCAGAGCCCTGGGGCTTAGCACTCTCTACCTCACTTGCCTTGTCTCCTTTCTCTCTCTCTATTTCTCCCTCCGTCGATTTCACAATACCACATTTTTAAAAATATTCTTGCCCTATTGCTCTCCTCCCTTCTCTCTCATTTCTCACCCATTTCCTTGCACGCTCTTTAAAACCACCTGGACTGCTCGTGTCTTTTCATTTATTCTCAATTTTTTTTTTCTCCACTCCTTCCTTCCAGCTAGCTGCTTATATGCCCATCCATCGTGCTGCACTCATTTTATTTCCCTTCCTTGGTTGTTACTCTTGTTATTGTTTACGGTAAACAACTTTGGAAACCGCTTGGCAAACATTTTGGCCTCTCATGTATTAATTACTGAGATAAAGCTGGAATGAGAGGAACACAAACACCTGTCCCACAAGCCCATTTCTTCCTCAACACCCCACCAGCAGCTCCTCTCTTTGTTTGTCTATACTGTTAATAAATGCCATATTTTACCTTGAAAACAGAATTTTGCAAATAAACACAATCTGTAATGTCAGTAAAATATTAAAGTGTTCCCTGTGATAGCAGGATAGAGAGTCTGGCAGGCATGAGAAAGCAAAGTACCTTTGGGTTGGGGGGGTGGTTCTTGTATACATATTCATTTCATAGGCTTTGGACATTTTAATGAGTCAGAACTATCAAGTAACCAGTGAAAACATGTTCTTGTTTTAATATATTTTAAAGTTTTTATATATTTATTTTTGTTATTTTTATGAATTATTAAATTATAAATATCTTTAAAACATTTTGGGAGCCAGACCATTATATATATATATATACATATATATATATATATATATTTTTTTTTTTTTTTACATTTATAATAACTTTTTTTTTGTCGTTGACCTATATCATAATGTACAGCCATACTTATTAATACAGATTATTAAGTGGTAAAATGGTCAAATACAGTACATTCTAATTATGTCTTACTGTAACCATTTCATTGTCTCCCAGGTAGAAATCAGTGGCGCACACAAAGCAGATTCAGGCGGATCGTGTGCAGTCGGTGTTCCCTGTGCTAGTGTTCTTGTCCAGGGTAGGTGCTAATGTGTGTGTAGAGTCCCTGTACTCACAAGCTCGCTGTCACGCTCAGCTGCACCTGGGCTTGTTCTGCAGGCCTGTCAAACCCCAGACCAGCCGTACGAAGGCATACATCCATGTTTAATTACAGTTGCTCTCCCTCCCCTGCCCCAAACCCCCCTCTCTCTACCCCTTCAAGATGAGACACCTCCTGAGAATCCCATATTATCGCCCTTTTGAAGTAAAAAAAAAAAAATCATTAATATTTATAGCATCCTCCCTTTCCAATTCAGACCTGATTACGTATTCAGGATAAGAGATAAACATAATTTATATATGTGTTTTAATACAGGTGCCTCTTTGCTCAGAATATACTACAGTAACGATAATGTTTATTAACTGTGGCAAACATAACTGTAATATTCCTACACAATATAGAGCTTTTATCGAACTAATATGTTTTTTATATTATTATTTTATTCTGCTCTCCTCATCTTTTTGCATTAAAGGCTAGATAAACTGTTGAGAAATTAGGAGCAATTAAGATCAATTCAGTCTGCTTTAAAGAGGCTCATAGGAGGTAGAAAGTGATGAGCTATAAGAGATCAAAGTCATCACCAATCATTCTGATTTCTCTTTTATTGTGTCAAATGGAGAAAAATAAATATTAATATTTCTGTTTATCAATTTATACAGATCTGCTTTAATGATTTGATCTGAGCAAATGCAGTCTGGGAAATATCAAGTATGCTAAGGCTTGCTTCATTATCAGTAAAATGGCACAAAAATTATATTAGACCAGTGCTGGGTTCTGGGCTGTCACACTTAACAATAGAGCCATTTGAGACAGCAGGAGGGAGAGAAAAAGAGAGGGAGAACGAGAAGCACCAATGTTTTCTAACAGACATGACCTCTTTTTCTGACATGTCACATTATGGTTCTACAGAACGTGTATCCTTTGCATAGAAAAGGTCAGGGAGATAAATCAAATTCTGCATCCTTGACTCTTGTAATTCATCACAGAGGATGAGGGGTCAGCCAATGAGTCTAATCAGATTCTTCTCTTCACTTAAGATAAATATGCCAGGGAAATCTGTGGAAAACATCATGGTTTTCTAGTAAACATATACATCTTATTAAATAAGTGCAATAGTAGGCCCTACTGCAGCACAGTCATCAGTGACTTTTTTTCTCTCTATTTTTTACACATTTTGGTGTAAACCAGGGGACTAATTTACCCACCAGGTCCAAGTGATGTTTGCTGGCACAGTGACATTTGTGCTTGTTAGATAATATACCATGATGCAACACGGTGAAACCCAGCACCTCTCCCAACTCAGGGAGCCACTGAGACAGTGCCAAGCCTTGTGTGCCTGTGAGTGTTTGTTGTAAAGTGTCAGTATTATTGCTAGGATATCACAAACCTGCTGTGTTTCTAATTAGGCCACTATTTATTCTGTGCAAAACTACCCAACACCCTCATTTAGTCAAGTGATTATTAGAAAAATACTGAACATAGGTACAATACCTTTCACAACGGGACAGGTTAATTCTTAATTAACCACAGTGCAGCTTGTGCCACTGTGTGCTTTATGTGTGAGTGTGTATATGTGCACACTAAGGTTTCAATTAGTGTTTGTAGAAGCATGTGGGTCCCCCTATTCCCACTTTCCTGTCCTCCCTCCCTCCCTTAACAGAGAAGTTCTGACTTCCTTTTGCGTTAGTGAGCCTCTCACAGTGACTGATCACGAGAACAGGCAGAGGTTCCGCCATCCAGACAGACATCACACCTCTCCCACACGCTGCTAATTAGAGTTCATTATTTATACGCTTTGATTTAGCCCTGCTCCTCTCTGCATCAGGTGCCAAATTATTCCCCGCTTGTTCAACAAATGAAAGACACCAAACAGACTGATTGATACTGCTGCTTTTCCCTTCTTTTTCCTTCATTAAGACTGAAAATCAAAGCCTTCAGAAGTTGATTTCATTACCAGCACACCTTCAATGTCAATGATTGGAGGTGTCTTAAAAAGATGTTGAAAGGCAAAGAGAGAATTTTTTATCCATATTTGTTGCTTTCTTGGGGAGGATAAAAAATGTGTTTCCTTTAACAAAACTTTGTAGCAAAAAAATGAATAAAATAAAATAAATAAAGGGCAGGACATCTATTAAAACAGCAGCAGGTTTCATGCAGCAATGTCTTACTTATATTTCATGACTAGGCCCATATGGAATATGTATTCACAAAAGTAAAAATGTGTAAACTGAGCTAGATTACTGACAGCTGAAAGCATAAACAAATTATCAATAAATATTTTTAATGAACATAATTACGGAGGGCCAGGTAAGGTATATATATATATATATTTTTTTTTCTTTTTTCTGTTTTTTGGAACGGCAAGCTTTCCAAACTATGCCTGTTTCTTTTTTCTTTGGCCAATTAAAATTCACCAACCAGCTAAACTAAATTCTTATTTACTATAGCATAACTTAGCATTAACCAGGTCTATCCATTCTACATAGTCTATCTATTTCCCACATGTATATGTGTACATTTCAGAAATTATTCCTTTTTTTCATTAGTTGCTCATGCCTTGTGCAGTTTCTAAGCCATGACTTTATTATACGAAACACAAAAAGATGCACATTTAATGAATTTTCAGTTCTGTGAATTTAATGCAATCACATTACATCGCAACCAGCTTTGATGCTTAAAGGGGTCATAACACTTGCCTTGATTATACAACATGACTCTCATGTTTAGCGTTGTGTCAAAGGAAAATAGAAATTACAATCCCTGTCATCTTTTCTACAGTAGAAATATTATAAATATGCGGGTTCACTTTCGGACACAGTCCAAAATCTGTCCGCAATAGGACATTTACTTTGGTGCTTTTCTTTAAACAGCTTGTTCCCGTCTTTGTACAGATATCAGAAGGATCCCAGCATAATTTACAAGTGGATACTTTATTTGAATGGCATCACAGATAATGTCAGAGTACTTTGCTTTGTAAATGAGGCACAGTGTCATGGAGAGTTCACAAAGATTTGTATTTTTTGTTTTTTTTAAGAGGAAGCAACTGCAGATCTGACTGCAGCTGTATCCAACACTATTTTACAACCAATTCATACAATGTTGTACAAGGTGGATAATTCATATGAATTGCCGTGAAATCGGTCTGGCTGTATCACAAATCGTACAGTATGTAAATACGCTTTGTCTGGAAATTACCGTTTCATTTTGGTCACGTTGTCAAAACACTCACATGCAATAGTGAGGGGGCGGGACATTGATACTGTTTCCTATCCAATGATGTTAGCCAGACATTGACAGTGACCGATTTCTTCAAAAAAACAAAACAAACAAACATCCTAATCTACAACAGTGCTATTCTCTTCACAATCTAGTGCTTCACACTCCAGTCCAGTATATGTCAGAAATACATGAATCTTTTACACAGGTGTATGAAATTGCCAGAAGAAGTGTATATTTTCTACTTGTAAGAAGAGATTCCTCAAAAAATTATCTAGTGATGGATAAGAATATTGCAACTGAGCATATGTCCAGACAAGGGCAACTTTCAACAAAGCCGATTCATGTAATAGAGTGATACTGTATGGTAAAGTATGTCAGATTGTAGTCTGCTGTGCAAATTTGTGCAAATAAATGGCCCAGTCAGCATAATTAATTCTTAGCAATACATGAGTGTGTTTGATTGAGGCTGATAAACAGAACAGTAGGGGCTAAAGGGAGAGTAAAAATAAGGTAAACTATCATTGACTACCCTGGCATATGCACAACATTTCAGATGAGCACTGGGGGAACAAGTGAGAAAGGTAGGACAGGGTATGCCCCATGCAGACAGGGTATTCATCAGTGCTGACCCACATTTAGGCCAGTGGGCTTCACATCCCATAATTACCTCCAACCTGCCATTGTTTTACATTCATGGGAACAGGGCAGCTCTGTGACTGCTTGTGTCCCATTTGTTAAAGTCATTCTGTTCCCATCCTGGCTCACTCATGTATATGATGAAATTATATTTTGACATTTAGCATAAATCAACTCATTTTGTAAACATCAACTCATAATTGTCTTCATGAGCTATTGAAATTTACTTTATTGGGGTTCCCAGTACTGAATGTGTAAATTGAAGAAAGTAATTTTATAAGCCTATATTCCCTTCAAATTAGCCTATATTCTTCAAATGTTGCTTGGGCACTTTCCCACTGAGAATGGTTAACAAATCTTATTTGAATACTTTAAATTAGTCATGAGCCCTGTGTCTGCAGAATCTGATTTTACCAAGTGAAACATTCTCCTGGATCAACATCTTTGATGACCCTGGAGCAGTATTGTGATTAACCAATCAGATTATAGTTTTTGTAAAGTTTAGGCTTACAAATAGTGTTTGGTGCTTGTACAACAGTGTCATTTATCTATCATTTTCTATATGATTTTAGAGATTACATATGGTTTAAGGGTCATATAACTGCAATTTTTCACAAGCTGATATGATTATTACCCATTTTACCCTTTCAAAACACTGTGTTCTATGTAATTCCCCTTAAAATCTTCACGTGTTCTGCTGACCCCACCCCTCTTTTCCGAGGCACTCTCAGAGGATGTTTATTTAACTGAATTCATAGTCCTAGACGTTTCATTCATAGTGAAGCTTGCTTATTATCACATTATTAGGAAAGGCGATTTGCAAAGGCTGGATCATGAAAGATTTGCATGGACATAAACACATTTAGGTAGATTAATCCTCTGCGTCTTCAGCCACTCGGATGTCGGGTGTAAATGATTACTGCTATGTTCATTATTATATTCAACAAAAAAACACCTCAATTGCTTAGGAGTCATTCTTGTCTCTGCCTCTCAGACTGATGATGGCTCACTCAGGGTGGGTCACTGGGTGGATTTCTATCATTATACGGTGGTTGTGTACACAAACTGCTAACACACATTTAATTTCAAACAACTTGTAAAAGTGCATCTGGTATCATACGACCCCTTTAAGATTTCGTTTCGGTGCAGGGACATAGTTAAGACAAAACTTTTGGATTAAAATGTTGCTGCAGGGTCAAACTATGTTGACCTGGGAACACATCTAACTCAAGATGTGTGTCAAAATCAAGACATACCCCTGTGTCCAGCAACAATATTAAAAAGTTGCCTTGTGTATCACCAGTCTTAAGAGTCTATAATCAGTGATGGGCAGTAGCGTCACTACAAGTAGTGACGCTAGTTTAACTACATTTTTCAGTAGTGTGTTGGTAGCGTCGCTATTTTCCGAATCAAATAGCTTTTCAGTAGCGAAGCTCTTTTATTGATAAAGTAGCGCGGTAGCGTCCACACAAGCTAACGTTACATTTTCTCAACCATTTCCTATACGGGACGCTTAAGCACAAATCGAAAATGCAAATGCTACGGATCACTGATCCTAGATCAGTACATGACACCACCACCCTACACGGGCCAATGCAGCCGCAGTAATTCCCGTGACTTCTTACTGCGGTTGGCAATGACCTTTTTGGTGTTAGCGCCACCTTTTGCACCGGATGCGTGACATGCTTGGGGGAACACTTGGAAAGATGGCAGAGGACGGAGAGGAATTGATCCCGAGGGGGGAGTTGCGGTGGCCGTTCCTCGAGAAGTTCATGACGCTGACTGAGACGGTCTCTTTTTTGACATGTTGGTACTAGTGGAGTAGTTTGGAGTAGTTTATAATTCTTTTGTTAATGTGGTTTGTCCTGTGGTTTAAGCTGCACATATATGCATTCAAATTACAATACATACACACTCTAGACACCTTTTGTTATTTGTTGTTATGTTTGTTTCTGATGCCAAATTGGTTTGGAACAATTGTTAAATAAATAACTGCACAATTATACCTGCCTATCTGTTTGAATTACATTTTTTATCACTAAGGTAGCATTGATTTGAAGTTCAATAAAAAAAAAAAATAGCTCAGATGTAGCAAGCTACTTTTACCATGTTGCTGTAGCTTAGCTTCCTACATTTCTCAGGGTGGTAGCTTTAGTGTAGTTAAGCTTCATTCAATGTAGAGTAACTGATAGCTTAGCTCACTACATTTTCTAAGTAGCTTGCCCAACACTGTCTATAATAGAGCTCTGCATTTAGGCCGGGTCCGACTTACACCCCTCGAGTCGGGCTTCGGGCCAATTTTTAAGTCATAGTTCAGACACGGCCCGGGCCTCTGCAGCTAAATGCGACTGCACAGTGTTTATTTTCCCTCTGCAGAGAGAGAGAGAGCTTCCGTCAGTGTAGCTGAAGAGTTGTGCGTTCAGATGCACGCAATAATCTTGCCACAGCAAAAGTAATTATCATGAATATGTCGGGGGAAAACAATAAGAAGACATTTGAATGATTTACTCATAAACAAGTGTTTTCTGAGTCCGTGTCGCAAAGATGAATTTTCTGATTCTCCATCTCCTCATAGGCGCGCCAATAAAGAGAAGTCATCTTTACCAATTATTTAATTTAATGAACGAGTTTTTGTTTCGTTATGTGGTAATTTAAAGCTTTCTATAGATATATATCGTATCTTTTTCGCTGAGTTTCGGTTAATTTTTGTGAAGCACTCCTGTTCAAGATGAGAAGGCAGAACGCGCTTGTTTTCTTTATTTTATAAAATCACGTTTACTGTCAGTGCACACAAATAAAAGTAGACCCTTTACTCCTACCTTTATCAGAGAAAATTAAGGTGAAGGCTATAAAATCCAGGTGCTGGATGGTGCCTCTATGTCCTGCGGAACGCACTTTATAGCATCACTCTCTGCACAAACCATCATGTCGCACATTTATTCTTTAAGCATTTTACGTTTAAAAATTGTCATATATTTGAACTGTTTTACCATGTCTATTGATTTTTTTTTTTTTTTTAAGGCAAGTCGTGATGATTTGAGAAGGCATACTTTATGATTACAAAAAATGTCTAAATTAGCTTAATAAAAAAATTAATTATTCTGCCATTACAATCAAAACTTAACTATTTTAATAGCTGAAACAGCAGTATAGGACATTTTGGTAGAAAGGGAAAAAGACGGGCTCGGGTCGTGCTTGGGCTGGTAATTCTGATTAGGTGTTGGACACAGGCCGGGCTCGGGCCTGAGCGTCTCAGGTTAGGGCCAGGCTCGGGCCTAAATTTGAGGCCCTTGTAGGGCTCTAGTCTATAACCCAGAAGTAGAAAAAAAAAAAAAATCTAATAGTCACATAGATAATATCAATGATAAGGGACATAAGGGAGTAAAATTGGATATATACTACATCACATCACAAATATCTCCAAAGAAATAGCTAAAAGGCTAAAAATTGCAGTAGATATATAAGTCATGAGCAAACAGGTGAGCTTGATCAGAAGGAGCTGAGAGTCATGGCAATAGGAGAAACAGCAGAGCGCTGTACCAGCCCACATGCCAGAGTAAATCCTGTAACCTCGCCATCGGTTTGAAGTTTTGCACCATCTCACATACTTACCCAGCGGCTCCTGCCCTGCAGGTCTACTAGAACTAAATATAACTCAAACTGTAAATTACAGCAACTCTAACACTGATCCCTCCATAGTCCAGCCGCCGAGTCACCTCTCGCTATTTAACTCATCACCACACTGAGTGCTAATACCCCCCAACCTGACACCTGAATTCCTCCTCCCACCAAATAGAATGATCACCCCCCTGCACCAAAACAAAGAGATCCTTCCTGGAAGTCTGTTTTGAAACAGGTTACCATAGAAATGAATCAGTGTTGCTCTCTTCTGAGAGCTTGTTATGTGCCGCATCAGTGATGTGTTTTTTCCTCTGGCCCCAGTTCATCTGTCAAACCGGGTTTTTCTCCTTCAAAATAATGATGGCGCGCAGAGCAGAGGGCCTGGCTCAGGCAGCGCCTCATTTCAGGTGGCTCTGCAGTGTGCAGCTTGCACTCCTCAGGGGTCTGCTGCCTTGGAAATGGCCCCTGACATGAACAGACACAAACAAGCACTCACTACAAGTGCTGCTGGGGCTTATTTAGCCTTAATCAATATGGCGGTTGGGTTGTACCTGCTTTGTTTTCCAGCGCTAGTCAGGAGAGAAATGTGCTAGTGATGGACAAGGAATGCATGCATGTGTTTTGTCAACCTTATAGAGCCACTGACAGGAACTGAAATCCTCTTCACTTGTGTGCTGGTTTCTAAAGGTCAAAATCGAAGAATGTAATGGTGTGGTGTAATCTAAAAATTATGCCAAAATTAAGTTTGTTTCAGTAGTTCAAAACAGCTTGGCAAAAGTCCACTGGTAAAACCACATTCAAACCATTATTGGTCCGTGGTGATTATGTAATTGGTAGATCTGCTCTGGAGCTTTGCATTCTTTGATATGGAATCCTTCTCCAGGTCATTTCTTCTGTTCAGTCCATCGAGGTCAGATGCAAAAAAAACATGAACACACTGGAGAGCTGCTTAATAATAGAAAATTAATTATACTGCCTTTACCTCTGAACAAAGAACAAAAGGGAAGTCTATCAGAGCCCTAATTTCACAGTTTTACTTGAAGAACAGATACAAATTGCTAAAATTGTAATCTTGCCATGAAATAAGCTGTTAACTTGAGATGTTGGCTGTTTTTCTTTAAATCGAGGAATGGACTGATATGATGTAATTTTGAACAAATTCAGCCCAAGGTTTTGGGAGTTTCGTAAGAGTTTGCCATAAATCCATTTGGCTGGTAAACACCTTTGAAATAACATTGGTCCATGGCAATTATGTGATAGATAGGTGTGCTCTGGGGCTCTAATCCTTTGACGTGGAAATCTTGTCCATGTTTTATTCTGCTTAGTCTGTTGAGGTCAGATACAAAGTAAAAACATTAACTCACTGGAGAGCTGCGTTATAGTAGAAACTGAAGTTATAATTCTACAGTAAATTTAAAAAAGTGATACTGTCACTGTTTTCTGTTTAATACTATGAGGTTGTTTGATTTAATGTAATCTGTTGTTTAAAGTACTATACATAAATGTGATGCGACTTGACTGGAGGGCTGAACCATAGAGCTTTTGTAATCATATCCATATCTTAGATGCTACTCAGATGTAACTGTCATTTATGTTGTGTTTATTTTGTTATTGAGAGAAAATTACACAGCACATATTTACAATGAAGCAGAATGAAAAAAGAAATGAACAGTGAGTATACATATATAATGTCAGACTTAAGAGCTAGAAGTCCACAGGTTTGTGTAAAAAACAGACACAAATTCACATTGCAATCTTTCTTTGCAATAAACTGTTGAAAACCATTATGACAGGATCATTAGCTATAACTGTGTCCTAAATGACACACTATACACTATGTACTTATGCACTCAACCATTTAGTGTATGAATTTGTTAATTATTATCTTGTCATTAATAATCAGAGTCTGATAGGCCCTTCTCCTTTGTAACGACCAAGGGCCAAGGCACTGAGGGCCCTGCACGAGGGTGGTAACGACCCGGAAGTTCTGGCAGAACTCCGTACTGCAACGGACCTCGCGCTTTGTGCGACGAAGGTTACGGTGCGGGCTCTGGGTCGTGCGATGTCTACCATGGTAGTCCAAGAGCGCCATCTGTGGCTGTGTCTGGCCGACGTGCGTGACAGCCCGTCCAGACCTCTGCAAGGCCCGGTGGAAAGAGGAAGTGCAAGAGGCCCTAGGACGGGCGACCCAGAGATGGAGGAGCCTGCTCCATCCCCGGAGGAGGGCCGAGTGGAGAATCTTTTGTCTTGTTTTCAAACACTCGACAAAACAGCAGATTTCTTTATCTCTGGGTCCCCTGAGGGGATGAGGTGTTGTGGACAGACCTATAAAAATAGCCTTGTTACACACTCACTCTCCTCTCATTACAGGCAGCAGTTCGACAGCTGGGAGGACGACTTCACGGACTTCCAGCCTCACTTCTGCCCGAATGCAGGTAAGAACGACAGTGAACGCTGCAAATGTCCCTGTCCTGCCAGCAGAAATTGCTAATCTCCTAGCGAAGAGAGCGATAGATACCTGTCCCTCCAGCCGATATGAGGACAGGGTTTTACAGCCCGTACTTCATAGTGCCCAAGAAAGGTGGCAGGTTAAGACCGATCCTGGATCTGCGAGTCTTGAATTGAGCTCTTCACACTTCAAGATGTTGATGCCGAAACGCATTTTCCCATGCGTCCGTCCCCAGTTTTCGGTCGACGATTTGTGCCTAGAGTTCGGGCCCGAGGATTCCAAGGCAACACTGAGGCATGGCCCGGCTACGTGCCCAAGGTTCCTACCACTCCCTTTAGAGATCAGGTGGTGAACCTCCGAGCGCTGCCCCCGGAGGAATCCGACGCAACCCTACTGTTGCTGTGTCCCGTCCGAGCACTTAGATGCTACGTTGCCCGGACACATAGCTTCAGGACCTCAGACCATCTCTTTGTTTGTCATGGAGGACGGCAGAAGGGGAATGCCATCTCCAAGCAGAGAATGGCCCACTGGATAGTGGATGCTATTACCCTGGCCTATCAAGCACAGGGTGCGCCCTGCCCC
>JAUCMU010000104.1:9145894-9159143 GCA_032275025.1 Enteromius treurensis
AGTGATGAGGTGCACCTGGCTGTAATTATTGCACGCCAATATTCATTGGCCTTTTTTCAAAGACTCGAAGACAAACGGTCTCTCATGCGAGATCCCATATGTAACATCTCCGTTCCCTCCTTCAGGGAACGGGGGTTACGTTCGTTACCTAGACGTTTTCTAGTGTATTCAACAGAATGTTGAACGCAGCGCTGAGATCAAATAGCACTAATAATGAGATACAACAATGATCAGATAATAGAAGCAGGTCATTTGTATTAGAGCAATTAGAGCAGTCTCAGTACTATGATAAGGTCTAAATCCCGACTGGAAATCCTCACAGATACCATTTTTCTTTAAGAAGGAATGCAATTGTGAGGATACTACCTTTTCTATTATCTTTGACATAAAATGTAAATTTGAGATAGGTCAAGGTCAAATCTTTGGGGTCAAGTTGTGTTTTTTAAACAAGAGACTTAATAACAGCCCGTTTGAAGGCTTTGGGGACATATCCTAATAACAATGATGAGTTAATAATACACAAAAAAGGATCTATGACTTCTGAAAGCAGCTCTTTTAATAGTTTAGATGGAATAGGGTCTGACATACATGTTGTTGGATTAGATGATTTAACAAGTTTATACAATTCTTCCTCTCCTAGAGAAAGAGTGGAATTTTTTCTCAGGGGATATACATCTGATGCGATACTATAGCTGACGGCTGCACACTTTCTGTTTTATCTCTAATAATATAAATTTTGGAGGTAAAATATTGCATAAAGTCATTACTGCTGTGATCTTGTTGTCCTGTTGATGCTTTAATTTTCGTTAATTTAGTCACTGTATTGAATAGATAACGAGGAATATGTTTGTTTTTTTTCTAATAGAGATAAAAAGTAATCAGATCTAGCCCTTTTTAATGCTTTCCTATAAGTTTATTTATTTATTTTTTCGCCAAGCTAAAAAAAAACACTTCTACGTTTTTTTTTCCTTAAGCTAAATCATCATTTAAAGTAATGCATTCATCTGGTTTAAGCCACGTTTCTGTCAAACAGAGCAAATCTAGGTGGTTATCTTTGATCAAATAATTTACAAAAAGTGATTTAGTAGAAAGAGACCTGATATTCAGCAAGCCAAACTTAATCATTTGTTTCTTTATTTTTTGAACATCAATTAAATTGTTACTCTTAATTTAGTTTGGACGTTTTCTGTATTGTCAGTTATAGTTCAGGGAACAGACACAGTCTCTATAGTGTAATATCTAGGTGAAAGAGTCTCTATGTGCTGAGCATTAACTGGCTGCTGTGACATGAGGCGGCTAGCAGACGGTCTGTTTAGCCAGTCGAACATCATTAGCGCCGACGTGAATAACGATCTTACTGAATTTACGTTTAGCATTAGCCAGCATTTTCAAATTTGCCAAGATGTCAGGTGCTCTGGCTCCCGGAACACATTGGACTACGGTGGCTGTTGTCTCTATTTTCACATTCAGTACAATAGAATCGCCAATTACTAGAGCTCTTTCATCAGGTTTCACAGTGGATGTGTCACTGAGTGGGGAGAACATGTTTGATGTTCTGATTGTTACGGAAGAGCGGTATTTTGACTGCTGTGTAACGTTACGGGACATCTTTAACGCTTTCATTCACTGTATATCCTGTGTTTTTATTAATAATTTGAGTGTATTTTACCAACTGATCAGCACTAAACTTTTGATGCATGACGTTGCCACGACGTCGCCCTTACGAACTGGCAACGTAACGAAGTTACGTCGTGGCGACGTATAGGAATCTCTAATTTTTCCGGTTGCCACGACGTAAATAGTAACGTCGCTACGACGAAACTTTGCTCAACAGATTACGTTGCAGTTACGTTACAGTTATGTAATTTTGTTAGCTGGGTTGCCCTGCTGCTGCCGGAACCGAACAATGTACATGAACTGAACTACCCACATACAAAGATGTATCTACAGCCCTCACATTCTGACTGTCCTCTGTTAAAGTTTGGATGTGTGTCTCTCTTTCTAGAATCTTCTCTGTTAGCTTAACTAGATCCCTGCATTTATCACATGTGAAACCCTCCTCGCTGACAGAGAGAGATAAACTTTACATGTGGCATGACTTGCAAACAACAAGAGAAGGAGAAGCCACACTCACTGAGATTGATGGATTATTTACAGTACCTACCACTGTTGTCTGATAAAACAAGCCCTTAACCAGGCTTCCGAATCGAGTGGGCGGATGAGAGGACAGGTCTGGTGGTGTGTGATGAGGTGCACCTGAAATGAATGAAGCCACCATTAAAGGATCAATCGCACCTCTCCTCAGGAGACCGTTCTCTACCCCCTGTGCATGCACACTGGTGTCCTTGTGGGTCCTGGAAGGAGGCGGTGGAGGATCGCTGCGTGGCGTTGGAGATGCGAGCCACCCGAAAGCGAGCTGCTGTTGGGAACACGCCCCGCAAGAGAGGGAGAGAACCGCTAAGGAAGCGTGCCCCCTTAAAGCGAGCCAATGTCAGAGACGAGCTGCTGCGAGACGCAAGCAGCTGGATGAACATGACAAACGTGATATCCGCCCCTTCCCGGGACCCTTTCTCTCCTGCACGACCTGACCCTCACTGTCCCACGCAACACGACGAGGAAACCAGTTCCCCCTTTTATTTTGAACACTTTTCCCCTTTGGACACTTTATTTTGATTAATTTTGTAATAATTGCCTCTCCGGGCTATTGCCACTCCCACTGTGTCTGTGTTGGCTCCCTCGCTTGACAATACAATAGGAAATATTGAGGGAGTTAAGTTATATATTTATCATTATAAACAGCAGCGAGTGATAGACAGAAATACAAAGCTACTTATCCGAGCTACAAACACACAGCAGGCTCTCAGCAGAGCGGCAGGCAGGAGCAATCGAGTCAGGGTTGCTGGATGAGTGCAAAGTGACGGAGCATACAACTGCTAATGCTTTTTGGTTTTGTCCTTCACTGTCTGGATTTTGGACCAGTATATTTAAATGATACTCTAAGGCCTTTAACAGGCATCTTCTGCCAGACACAGAACTTGCGCTGGCTTTTTTTTACAACACACCTCTCGAAAAACTTCACAACAGGCCCTTACTCTGAGTATGGTCGCGACCAAAAGGATTATAATAAATAACTGGAAGTCATCTTCACCTCCCTCTTTTCAAATTTGAAAAAATGACTTATTCAAATGGAAAGACTTTGCTTTTACATGGATACAAAACCTGTATTTATAATTGTAAGCATTATAATTTGTTTAAGGTGTATTTGCTTACTTAATTTTTTTAATGATTCTCTTGTTTTTGTTTCTTTCTTTTCGAGTATGTGAGAAGTCTGAGAGAATGTTTGCTTGATCTGTTTACTTGAAAAATCTTTTAAAATGTAAAAAAAAAAAATTAAACAAAATACAACCACATGAACTGATGAGGGTGAATAATGTTTTTTCTTGTAAAGTTGGATATTTAAGCACCAATGTTTTATGCTTTTTTTATGGCCATAATGTAGTTTTTAGTGAGCTGATGGTCCACATCTCTAAGCTAAACCTTCTGGAAGGAATGGCATTTATCCACCTCCTCACTCTACACATAGTCATGTGAGCGCCAGCGAACCTGGCCATGCCAGGCCTCGTACTGTGCACTGACCTACTCCTACGGCCAACTCAGGATCAGGAGAGAACATTGGAAAATTTGATTTCTAGTCAAGCGGCCAAGCACTACTTACACTGTCCTTTAATAATGATTACTTCTTCTACGCCTCCTGGACCCCACCTCCAGCCCCTCACATCTCCAGCACAGATGTGAAGAGATTGCCACAAACAGTGCCCTCAACTGTGATAGATTTTCACAAACAGCCTTCCTGGTGTTTGGCTAAGCACTGTTTGGGCAGATGTCAAGAAGCATAATTTCATTGGAAAGTTCAACCCATACCTGCTGCTGACTGGGTTCTGAGCAGTGTTAGCATCCTGGGGTGAAGCAGGGCTCTGAGACAGGAACTGAGCTCCTTTCAGTAATGAGCAGCCATCTGACCACCACTCTCATTGTTAGACATGGTTTGTTTAGGAAAAGCTGACAATGTTTTGCTCAAAAGTCCAAATCAAGAAATTTATAACAAGAGCTCTCAGCAGTAAACTCTAGACAAAACCTTTCCTAATTCAAAAGTATTTTAAGTCATGGTAATATTATAGTTTTTACTACAGCTGTCACTATTACTTACTCAATTAAATGCTTTGCTTGGCTACTTTCATGCTGGATAAAACCAGCCAACCTTTCAATCACACTTGTAATCCAATGAAAACATGTTTTTTCAGTTGTACTTCTTTAGTAAACAAGTAAGGTTAGAATAATTAGAATAATTTCCCTCAGCAATCACAAGGCAAATTAGCCCCACAGTTCATGCACCGAATGTAACTCTTGTTAAAAAAATTAATGACGTTCTTGAATTCTATTAACATCTCAGCGTCCTTGTATCTAGCTTGCTGACTCTCCTCATGCAAAGGAAACAAATGTAATTTAGTGCTACACATCAAATATTAAAACTGTATCTGTAAAATAAATAAGTAGAAAGACCAATATACAAATTTACAAAACACAGACATGGCATGGAATTGCAAATAAATGAGGGTTCATCTGACATACTTAAAAAATGATGTACAATGAGGCAAAAACTGCTCGGGGATATTTTTGATCAAATTATTAATGAGTATTTATCTATTATTTATAAAGCCGAGAGTTAACTATTTATCTGAAATGAATGCATACAGTATTGGTTTTCATAGCTCAGCACTAAGGCTGTTTTTCTTTCGGAATAAGTAGCCGTCAGCTGTTATATGGAGACTTGGGTTCTGCTGCTCATGACTGTGTAAATGTCAATATCTCAGAAGGTGATTTTACGGTTCATTCAAGCACTGATAAGAAATCATTAGACTTTTTAAGGTTATCGACAGTTTCCAAGAGGCATTTAATGCATAAAAAAGCATTTTTTTGCAGTTCGTTAGTTTTGTGCATCTTAAATTGACTCGTCAGGACACTTTTGGCATGGGTCAGCAAGCACATCACAATGCAACCACATGACTTTTTAATGGCTGTGCTGTATAGTTAATATCCTGCTTCTCATCTGTGCATGCTACTCAACTGATCAGATTTGTGTTTTGTTTTTAAAACATAATTCAGAAGCCAGTGACATGAAATTAACCTTTACATTTATGAAAATACTAAGAAGTGTAATTCTAAACATCTTAATCCATTTAGAATTAAAATTGCCTTGGCTGTCACTGTGTGCTTTTGACTGATTCTAGCTAACTTTTACAATTTAAAAACTGACGCATTAAAGCACTTAACCCCATGCTTCATCGTATGGCACTCATCAAATGAGGTTTTTAGGGTAAAAGCTGTTTCTGGAGGGCACACTTTGTACAATTCTTCCCCCTGTCCCTCCATCTTCCCCCTCGCCCCCTAGCCTTGACATCCTCTGTCTGAAATGCACTAGGTGTTAACACTACAGAGGCGAGAGGAGTCGAAGAAAAAAATCCTGCAGGTGCCCTATGGGCACCTTTCAAATTAAGCGTCTGGCTGCTGTGTCTTATGTGCAGTTTTGAAACATTAACAAGACCTTTGAGAGAAGGGAATGGGGAGAGAGAAGGGTGAGGAGAAGAGTGTAGAACATAGCATGACAGTCTTTAATGATTTATTGAACAGATACAAATTATTTTGGCCCTGGACTCTACTGTTTGGTGGAAGTCAATGAGAAGGCAAGTCAGGGCATGCCATGGGCATTCAGCAGGGCTGAGAGAGGCGTTGTGTGATCAAGAAAAAGAGTGCAGGATATTGGAAGAGAAAGATGAAGTTGACAGCTTGAGACCCAGAAAAATGCATTCACTTTGTATGCTGCATGCGCTGTTTAGTAATGTAGGATGAAGCAAGGACATCAGTACAGTTTACATGTATCTCACAGATCTAAAGTTCAGGGTTATGTGTCCGTCTAACCTGTAGTCTTGTTTTTCAATAGTATTTCATATTAAACTGTAGGGAAACATAATAATAATAATAATAATAACAAAAAATCTATACAGAAGCCTCAAAAACATTTGGTCACTTTTTTACTTAAACATGAATGTCTATTTGCAATGACCTTACACAACTGATATCAAAATATGTTTTAGTGAATCCAAATTTTGTTTTGTTATATTTTTATGTAGGGTTGTACAAAATATTGGTTTCTTACTGGTCATCAGCTGAAGATAGATATCAACATAGATATCAGACATTATTGGATATTTAACTGACACTATTTTTTCTATCATCTAAAGTTGATATTTAAAATGAAAAAAAGAAGTAGCACTGTTAATTATTTCATAAGTGTAACTCAAAATAATTAGCCTATCTATTTTAACATTGCATGCTAATAATGCTGCCTAAATTAATTTTCAGCATTTTAGTGTTTGCCATTTCATAAAGGCACGATATAAGATTTAGTTTTAAAAGATCCAAAAACACTTGCGCAGTGTTATAAACATTTCATGCAGTTGCGTACTTACGTTATCACAAGTTCTCTAGGATTTGTAAATGTAAAGAAATTCCAGATTTAAATAATGAACCATCGCTGTTCATTGTCGCCTGTCAATGACGCAATATCCGCACTATCCTCGGTTTCCGCCTATGAATACTATGGCAACACACATGGGCAAATGCGGAAGTGGTCGTTGTTTATTGCGCATTTTAATATCATGGATCATGATTATACTCTCCATAATCCCAAAAAATGTAGAGGTATACAAACTAAGACAAGAAGATATTGGAACAGTCAATGCAATAAAATGAGAACAAATAATGGCGTGGCATTTCTTAAATGAAGAGAGCTTCGCGGAAACTAGACAGAGACTCCGATCTTGCGTGTTTTAATAAACAGGTAAGCAAAAATATATTATTCATTGTGCAAGTAGTAGTCATATACAAATGGTTAGGTTATTAAACAGATATAAATGAACTTTTCATCCATGATTTGTGAAAACGACATCTCCCAACGTTCCATGCTCCATCATTGCATCATAGATCTTTGCCTCTGTTATTGTTTTGAAAATGTGACCTTTAGTGGTTAAAACTTACATATTGTGCCTTTAAACAAATTAGGCTAATGTCACGGTTGTTGTAGCAGGAAGCAGGCAGAGATGCAGTAGTAAAATATAACAAGTATTTTTACTAGAATCAAAGGACAAGAAACAAAGAGCTACACACATCCATTTAACATTGACGATCGACCCACAGGACAGAATACACAAGGCTTAAGTACACAGGGGTAAATGCAGGGCAGGTGAGGAACACAGGTGGCAAGGGTTAACTAATCAACTAAACAAGAACAGGAACATGACCAAATAAGGAAACATAGGAATTACTAGAACAAAACCAAAACTGTGACATAGAACACAGACAAGGGCGTGACAGCTAAATTGAAGATTATTTTATTTTGTTGTACAATGTATTATATAAAATGTAAATAAGTCAAAATGCAATTTCGCAACACATTTTAGTATTTAAGTAAAATTTCCCATTTATCATGCACTGTATAAGTGGGATTGACAGCATTGTAAGAAAAAAAAGTAGAAAAAAAAGAAAGAAGAAAGTAGTATACATATATTTTCTAGTAATGTGTAATTTAAAATACTGTAATTCAATGTGTAATTCAGAATACCGCTAAACACAGGAGAATCAAGAATCATATTTGCACAGTACTTTGGAATGTAATTTTACCAAAGACTGTCTCAAGGTCTATCATAAATCCATGTCAGGCAGGAGGATTTTTTTTTTTTTTTATTAATTTGTTTGAGGGAGGCAGGTCGATTTGCAGAGCCCGCTTGGGCTCAATGGTAAATCTTACCACCAGTTTAGCGTGGATGACCACTTGAGATCTGCTGCAGCCGGACGCTACTGCAGTGTTAAATATTTTCTTTGAAATGAATAAGTGCACATTAAGCTCTCTGTGGTACGATAACCCCAGTAAGCACTTTTCAGAGCCGCTGATGATGGACGAAAGGTTCTGAATAATTTGTGCTGCTAATTTGCACTGATGGAGTGATGGAGACATTCTCTTACTGCACAGATTGTAAGCCCTAGATTTCCAGAGACACATGACCTTGATACTAAGATTTCCTAATGTGATGCATAACCTCTGACTTATTGGTAGCAAAAACCAGATGGATTTTTCTGGCTTAGTTTAACCTAAAAACCCTCCCAAACGATGAACTTACCAACCTACTTTCATGTGAAGCCTAATTCACATTTCCAGCAACTTTCATACAGTACGCACAGTTGAGGTGTGTTTCCCAATAGCATAGTTAGCCAACTATGGCTGTAAATTTTATTTTGCCTGGCTTAACTGCCTCTAGTTTGTGTCTAAACAACCCACACCCACATCCATGTATAACGCTACTCATAGCTATTTGACAGTAAGTGTATAAATGGAACAGTTCATTGTTGGAGCTGAGCTCATTATCTTAATGAAAGATGGAGAGAGAAAGAGAGAGAGAGAGTGAGAGAGAGAGAGAGAGAAAGGGAGAGAGAGATGCAAAGCTTGTTCAGAGCAGGGTGGCGCGAGAAACAGGATTGAGAATAGATTTTTACATGTACCCTTAGTTTTCTCCTCCTCTTCTCTAAAGCCTCGCACCCTTTGCTGCATTTTCCTGAGAGCAGGGTTTATCTGGTTTTGTGAGGTCACAAACCTGGGAAGTAACTTCTTGTATTCCCAACGAACCATTTTTGTAGGCATTAAACCATAAGTCCTCCAATGCCACGTTGATCAATAATTTTTACGTTAATTCCATGTTTAGCTGATTAATTACTGTTTTTAACATCAGTTTTAATCAACATGGATGTGCGATAAAGCTTTTCAATAAACCATAATGACTGGCTTATTTCTACAACAATGCACTATATAGTAAATCAGCAACATTCCCATTTATCTGTTGTTCAGGAAAACTGTCACACTTTACACTGTAAAAAAATAACTGTAATTTTACATGTGAAAAAAACTGTTAATAGGTTAACATTTAATCCCTATTAAAGTGTAATGTGATGCTGTTAATTGTACAGCTTTTACAAGTAAATAGAACACATCAATGTGTAATACAGTCAAAAAACTGTAAACTAATATTCCCAGAATTCCCTGCGTGACACTCCACATTTGAAAGAATTTTGCTGAACTAATCATGTTTTTTAAAATAGTTTTTGTTATAAGTTATGTACATTTGGGCTTTATGTTACATCTTCTGTTGTTTAATGATTTTTATTTAAGTGTTGTGTTACCATGATGGTGTTTTGTGTTTGCATGAATGACTCTATGCAACTTTTCTTCTAGTATATATTTCTGCTTGTGGCAAAGCTACGTGTGATGAGTTTTGATTCTTCACGTGGCTCTCTTTAACCTCCACTAATCTGGTGGTTGTCGGTATGTTAAATGTACAAAACAGATTTTAATAGCAGTGATCATTAATAAATTCACTTGTTTACATTCAAATTCTTTTGTTTGCAAATAACAGTTTAATACTGTATTCTGACAATTGTTGGTAAAAAGTATAACCTTGAAATTATAAAAAAAAGATTTCATGTTTAATCACAGTAATAACCTGTAAATATGGGGAAAAAAATTAATGGTTTATCTATTTTTTTTTCTGACAGTTCTTTTTTTTTTTCCTGTTTTATTTAACAGATATTTTCTGGCACTCCTGCTGCCAGAAAAGTACAGTTTTTTTCCGTTTTTTTTAGTGTAGGTCACACTATATTAACTGAGACCTTTCACTAAGTAAACTACTAATTTGCTGCTTATTAACAGTTAAGGTTAATAGTTAAGGTTGTTGTTACTCTTTGGGTACAAGGATGTAAAATATGGTTCTGAAAAATATGTGATTTATTACTACTAATAAACAGTTAGTATGTTAATAGTGAAAACTATTAACCTATACTAAGTTTTCTAATTGTGTATGATATTTAATTAAAAGATACATATTTAACCCCCCTCAAACCCCCCCCCCAAAAAAAGCATATTTTCATCAAACAGATAATCATATAATTTCTTAAACAAACTGTTTACCTGATAAGTTTTATCCACACTGCTCAGTTTTCATTAGTTTATGAGTCAGTGCCACTTACACCCTATTAAACTTAAACCCTACATTGTGTTGTACATCTTCACAGCTCATACTATCTATATGACGTTTAATGAAGTACAAATGTTGATCTAACCTCTCTCGCTGTGGCTTGCTCTACCCTTTCACCATTTACACTGATGAGTAAAATGTGACTAGACAGAGAGGCTGCTTGGTTAATTAAGAGGTTAGACGAAGAAACTCTTTGTGCTAATATTAACCTTTGTCTTGGGAATGTTCTTATCATCTATGCATGATTAACTTGCATGGTATAACAATTAGCATAATTCACCATGACACATTCATTACACTAAGTATTTAACATAATATGATACCTGTGTCCATCAAAATAAAAAGTTAAAAAATAAACAAAAAATCCATTCAGAGGGTAAAAGATTTAAGGAGGTCTCATAGATCACTGACAAATAAAAGAGTGGTGCTGTATTAGCAATTAAAACAGTGTATGAATAAGTCACTTTAGTTTATAAGTCACCAGGGACAAACACATCAGCTAAATGAGCTGTGAGCATGCGAGGAGTCCCACAGCACTAGTTACCACTTTCAAATGACAGGAGCAAAAACTAAAGACTGCCTCAAGTCACACCATACAATTTTAACTAAGATTCTTTGAAGCATAAAAAGACGGAAAAACAGAAATATCCATGCTGTCTGAGACTCTGTCTTTGCTCTGCTTGTTGTGTATACCCCATTTTAACATGTCTCTCATCAAATCACTCTTATTTCTCTGAAGACATCCTTTCTCCTTTCTCTGAATCATTACCCCTGTGAAAATTAAATTAAAAACACACTGATGATTGAAATCATAATAAATTAGAGCTAATTTGATTCAGAAGCAGCTTTGCCTATAGTGGTTTTCAAATCTCTTCAGGGATTGTCATTTTGAAATAAATAGTCAAAACCATATTTTGTTTTTTTCCAGAAATTATTTTCTTATTTTCTCTAATGTTAGAATAAATGAAAATAAAACATGTCACAAAAAACATTTAAGAGTATTCTCATTTTTTCATAAGAGTTATTTTTTTATTCCTGAAATGAATGTTTTTAAAAGTAATTAAAAAAAAAATTCTTAAATCTCAATTAGTATCTTTGAAGAATTTATTAGTTTGTTTAAATACAATCGATAAATGTGACATCAGTGATTAATAAAATAATTTTTACACAGCATGTTTTAAAAAAAATATGCAAAGTGTTGAATTCCCCTCAAATCGGTAAAAAAAAAATATATATATATACTGTTCACGCTTATGATTAATGTAGTAATACAGACAACACATGCAGATATCACCAAAGCCAGCCATTTTTTGTCTTAAAATATTTGAGGAATTCTTTCTGACAAATTTTAAAGAATTGCATTTCCAAAAATTCTTACAAACCTTTTAGAATCTCAATTAAGGGCTCAAATGATCTTTTCATGTGATCTCAAGATGGTTATATGTTGATAGGGAGTGATCCAGCATGTATAAATCCAGTTATAAGTCCATGTTGTTGTTTTTTTTTTATTTAAACCAATGTAAAATAACCTCATAAACATATCTTAGTAATTAATTGTAAATAACTTTGTAATGAGGGAAAAATATAGAAAGCACCTTTAATTAATTTCAACAAGGTGTCGCATTTTTAATACTACTTTCAGAAGTTTCTACATTTTCCTTATGTGCACATAATCTACCACCAAAGTCATGTTTAAGTGTGGGTGCTCGCTGACAGAAAGCAGAACACAACTAAAATTAAGTGCAGAGAGAATAAAGCAGCCGAAGCAGCAATCAGACAGATAGTTTTAATAGAGATTCTGGGGATGAAAATGTGAGACCATCTTATGAAATTTTAATTTGGCGTTTAGGAAAGGGCTGAAAGGAGGTATTATAAACAAAAATTTTAAATCAGCTTTTGGTGGAAATGAGCAGTCCATTTAATAACTCTGCTCAACGGCGGGAGCATTTCCAGCTGAGTGATTTGTAAACATGAAGAAGTCTGTAAGCAGCAAAACTGTAGTATAATTGCTGTGTTGTTGCAAATAGCAACTTCCCACACATTGTTATGAGGGATATATCATTATTCTTTACTGTACAAATGTCATAGAGGTTTCACAGATTAACACAGTGATCATGTACACAACGATAAATCCCAAAATGGTGCAGCTGAAATGAGTTTCTAACTGCTCAACGTAAGAGCGAAAGAATATTCCCTTTTACTGGTTCACCTCTCTCCTCCACACCTCCTTAATTAGCACAAAGGGATCTCCATGAAAGCTTCTACTCCGAATTAACCAAGATATATGAATAAAATATATATTCAGTCTTCTGATGTCTCTAACATTTTTTCTTTTTTCTTTAAATCTACCTTACTAACGAATGAGCATCAAAAAGAGGAATAAAGGTTGGAAAGAGGAGGAGGAGGAGGGGGAAGAGTGTGACTCTTGAAGTGTTTCTTTTTTTTTTTTTTTTGTATTATAAGAAATCAGCTTTTTGCCTTCTTGTTTATAGTGCAAATGTCTCGCTCTCACAATGGTTGTTCGGACACCTGACGTAGATTTGTGACATTTGCGCCTAGTCTCAGATGAAAGGTTCATCTGCGTGCCGGAGAAGCCTGTCTGTCTGCGAGCAGACGAGAGAGGCCCATTTGTAAGAGGAGCAGCTGAGATAAGTTGGGTGAAAGAAAAAGTGTGCTTGTCATCAACAGATTTATGGAGAAAGATACATTCTCACAAGACAGTGGGAAAAGTGGTACCATTTGTCAGATGAAAGTTTCTTCTTTTCTCAAACCTCACTGGAGATATGATCTGTGCTTTGGAAATGTGGAATAGATCGGAGTGGGGTGCTGGGGGTTGACTGCCTCACTAGGATGATAATAGTAATAGTAAAAAAAGGGGGAATGGCTGTAGGCATATGACTGAGTTTCACTGACATTTTGCATGAGAAGACAGAGAAGGCTTGTAGATCCCCTACCCTCTTGATGGAGGCCAGCGCGATGAGCAGCGCAGTCTTCAAAGTCAGGAATTTTATTTCGACTGACTGAAAAGGCTCAAAGGGAGCTAGCCGCAGGCCAGCGAGGGCGACGGCTAGGTCCCAAGAGGGTAGCAGGTGTGGTCTCGGGGGGTTAAC
>JAUCMU010000104.1:9163980-9177558 GCA_032275025.1 Enteromius treurensis
ATCAGGTGTGTTTGATTAGGGTTGGAGCTAAACTGTGCAGAGCTGTGGCCCTCCAGGAATTGAGTTTGAGACCAATGCATTAGAGTGTTAGTAGAGTAGACTGGTAGGGTTAGAATTAGAATGAGTTGACATGTGTTTGCAAAGTAACTTATAGCCAGTAGAATGTCTCCTGGGAGACCATCACATCAAAGAGTTAGCAGATATTAATCAGATACTATATTATAATTATAGTTAGTTTACTTGTAGTTGCAAAGTTACTTACTGTCAACAGACTGTTCAAAATTAATCATTAAAATAAGGTGTTACTATGAACGATTCTCAAAAAAAATCCCATTACTCTATAGGGCGAAACACTCCTCTCCACCACCACACAGGGGTCTATCACCAACCAACAAGGCCAGTGCAGTTAAACCTTTTGTTATGGGTTGCCCCACAGTTGACCAGTGAAGGAGAATGGGGGCAGTCATCTTCAGAATGTGTGTGTGTTTCAGTCCTAATATCTCTTCTTAAAACCTGTGAAGGAGAGGGTTTGAATTGATCAGCATCAAGCTGACAGTGTCTTTGTAGTGAGGCTGGACCATGCTGAGTTCATGGAATTCAGAATAAGCTTGAGAAGATGAGCTCTCCAGCACGCTAAAGGCTTAGATAAATGAGGAATTATTAGGCTATAACCGAAAAGGAGGCACTAACTGCACCATCAGAGTCACGGCTTGAAGAGTACAGCAACCTTCAAAAAAAGCATTTTTCACATTTAGTTCTACTTCAATAATTACATTAAGAGATATTTGCTCAATATAAGTTCAAACATGCCGCATTTAAATTCATAAGCAGGAAAATAAACAGAGATAAATGTGTCCACTTGATCCAGAAATGCCTCAGTGAGTTTGCTCCAGAATAATGTACCCGGCCTGTAAAATGCTTATTAAATTAGAGGAGCGCTTCTTCTTACAATACAATGCTTTCATCATCTAATAAATATTCAAAAGATAGACGGTTCTGAAAACAAATATGAGACATAGTTTGCAGTTGTTTTCATGTGACATGAATGTTTCATTAAGTGCTAAATGTAGAAAAGCCATTCCAATTTCTTCTCCAGCCGCAAGCTGCACCAAACCCAAACTGAATCCTAATGAGTTTTCTATTACGGTAGGGAATTTGCTACAGTCTGACTACAAAGCCTAATGTTTAGGGCTGAAATTAGAGCAGCGTTACCAGATGAGCCATCTCCACAAATAAAGAAAAACAGATTTTCCCCGGATGATTCGAGTATAGTTTAACTTCATCTAAGCAGTTCCCACTCTTCACAAATTTCCACCAGAATCACGATCAACGAACATCAAGCCAGTCTGAGATGTTGGAGAAGTGTGAAATTTTCATTTTAGCGCTGGCCTGGGCAGGTTGTGAGGAGAAGGTGAATAACCGAGGTTGTTGCAGGTCAGCGATGATGTATCTTCCATAAGGTGTTGTCTGCGCCTGACAGGTGATGTAGCGGGTCATGAATTGCCTGTCTTAACATTTCATGCCCTGCACAGACCGATGTTTCAGATGCTGTAGCGAAGGCATTATAAGGAAGAGCCACCTGCTTATGAACAAGGTGATCAATGAACAGGGAGCTTTCAGTGGGCTCCATACGAGACTCGTATTGATGTTTTAGGACCGGGGCCTGGATCGATGGCAGCTGTTTGAGTCTGACTGAGCTAACTGCGCTTAACGTCAGCTCTGAAGGTGAAATTAATTGATTGAAGGGATGACATATATTGGAGAAGGGTGTCAATCTGTATTTATTTATGCTCCCATGAGCGATTGTAAGAGTATGTCTGGGAGAAGAAGAACTCGGGATCTTTATTTTACCAGGTTATCTCAATGTCTTTGGTTCCTCTGTGGTAGTTTGATGCAATTAGTGGCATTGAAAGTGGTTGAATGGCATCAAATTTTAATGTGCTTTCACCGCTGAGAATGTGTCCATGATGGCACAGGCTCCTATTAAAACAAAGACAGGTGGTGATGATGGTGCGTTCACCCCTGTCAGAGCTGTGTCATGAGCAGAATGATAGTAATTAGTGTGATGCAAGGAGTGATAAAAATATATTCGGAAAGTGTGATGATGAATCTTTCCTTCCAAAGTTTTAGAAAGAAGCTACAGTACCTTTAGTCAGATGTTTTTGAAGAACTTCGAGACTCTTTGAGATCTGACTATTTTCTATTACACTTCTAGAACACTGTTTATATAGACAAAACATGTCACATAAAAAGTTGAACATTAGAATGTTCTTTAATACAAATTTAGAGTTGCAATGGATACACATTACATTATTTTTTCATTATATTGTATGCACTACCCCTAAAACTATGTCATCTGAACATAATATGCATCATATAGATAACAATATATATTTAATTTAAGAAAAACATGCAAACGTCCAAATATGTATCATTTAGATTAACGTAATTGCTATGTTCTGCATTTATTTTCATAACTGATTTTTATTTCTAGTTTTTTATTTTAATTTGTTTTATCATTATTTTTTATTATCATTATTATTTTTTATTATTCAATTTCCATTGAGTTTTTGTGTTTCTATTAAATAATTTTAAGTAGGTCCTTTTGGTATGAGACACTAGAAAAAACTAAACGTCCACTACATTTAATAAATCAATTCAAAACCTCAATTCATTTATTCATTCAAGTGAATGACAGATTTGTCAATATTTATAATAAATATTTGATTATTTTTTTATCTAACAGTGTTGTTCCATATGTGATCAAAGCAAAAACACACATGTTAGAAGCAAAAGACTGCAAACATAGAATAGCTCTAAAAAAATGTTGGATGTATAAATCAAAAATAATTCCTTGATTCTTACATTTTAATTGTTCTCATTTCTGTAACCTGTTTTGACCCAAAGCATAAGAATATGTGAGTCATATACAGATTCCAACTTCTGTTAAAGTGCAAGAGAAACATGTCAATGTGATAAAAGGGAACACATAATCGCTTTGAAAGGGAAGTGTTAATGTTCCAGGGAGTCTTCTCCGAGCAGCAACCTTCATTTAGCCACAATTCTCCACTTTCTTTCTTTCCCAGTGTCTTGAAACTGTCCCTTAAGAAGGCCAACCTGCTGACAAGTCCCATCTAGTCGTCGTGCCTCTTAAAGTATCTTTCCTCCCCGCTAATCAAAATGACTCTCTGTTAAATAAACCATGAAAAAAGCTTTCCAACTGACGGTGCACTGAGGCGTAAGGCTGTAAAGCTGGAGCATTAATCAACAGATCGGATTTCTGCATGCAACTGAGAGTCTCCCTTCCTTTGTATGTCTTCATTACAGAACAGTGAACCAATAAAAGGGCAAAGCTACGTTATCTGGTTGGAATGAGAGGACAAATCAACGAAGTCAGATGTTTGTTCGTTACGGTTAATAGAAACTAAAGGAGATGGAAAGTTGTGTTTGGCACCAGGCACAAGAGAGAGAGAGAGCTGCCAACAGATATCAGTGAAAGTGACTGGTCTGTTCTGTCAGCTATGTAGCAGAATGCTAAGTGGCCAACCAAAATGGCAGAGCAGAGTATGAAGGCAGTGTCTTAGCCTTTAGAGAGTGGGAATGGGTAACACGGGCAGGCAGCAGGTTCTTTTAGTGTGGCTTGCCAGTTTTATGTGCCTGTGCAGACATGCTATTCCACATCAAATCAAACTTAAGATCACAAGAGATCACAAGACAAGAGGCCAGGCGGAAGATGGGACATTACTGACTGTGATTACGCCTGTCACCATTCCACAGTTTCAGATTATAACCTATATATAGAATGATTACTCTATTTCTGCCAGAGTGGAAAAGTGGGGACCAGGGATGTTTAGTACAGAGATGAAATTCTAGGGAATAATAGGAGTTGTTTTACAGGATAAAGAACTTTGATTTGAGATTAGGTTAATACATTTTAAAGTCTGTGTGAACTGGAAGTATGCGACTGATTTTACTTCTGTATTGTGACACTTCCGAGAGAAACAGAATATTAAATGAGGAAACAGAGAGCGTGGCTTGTTTTTTCTATTTCTAATGGATTAGATGTAATAAAGTACTCATTAAAAAGGCTGATCATTTTAGAAGGGAGAAGCATTTTCAGATTTTGATTAAAGAGTACAAAGGCAATTAAATAATTATAATTTTTTTTGTGGATTAAATTGCACGGATGTATTGTTCACCACAAAAGAGCAATGTGCGCTACCAAAATAAATTTAGTCAATTTTGATTTCACACAGATTTCAAATTAATGGGAAATATCTTGTTTTTGAGTCAAATTTGGTATGTATTGACTTCTATAGGTGTTATGTACAGGTAAAATATCCTAAACCATTTATTGCCTTCATACCAACTTCACAAATAATGATTTGAATTTCACCAAAATTGTCAGATTTGTTCTGGTTGCAAATTTATTTGTAAAAATATGCATGTACGTCTTGATTTTGCCAAGTTCGACGTGTCCCTAGGTCAACATATTTTGTTGACCCTGGAACAGGGTCATTTTAATTCAAAAATATAGACTTGACCATATACCCTTAACAAATAAGTACAGTAATGCCTAAAATCAGAGGAAATGATAGATGACTGACACTGATGTACAAATACCAAACACTGATTGGAAGCCTAAACTTCACAAAAAACAGTAAACTGTTTCCTCAAATCTGATTGGTTGTCCCTGGGTCAAAAAAGACATGGGACATGTTGCACTTGATAAAATCAGGTTAACGTACTTTATATGGCACACACTCAAACACATGCCTACACACCACACAGAGTTAATGTTTTAACTCATTTGTTTAACTTTTACAACTCGTTTAAAGTTTTAGAATATATTATCTTTTTTTAAATCCAAAAATCTGTCACACATTAGTTTAGGGTCCAATTCTCTCAAACTATTAATTATGACTTCCACTTCAATAAACTTAATTTGCTGCATATTAATTGTTAGCAAGAAAGTTAAGTTTAGGAACGGGGTAAGATTTAGGAATCTAAGATATGGTTGTGCAGATTGATTAAAAAAAATGCTAGTAATACACATGATCCATAAACTAATGCACTACCATAAAATAAAATGTGGGGGGAAGTGAATTTGATTAAGAAAACATATACATGTACAAAACTGAAACTGCTGTTTATATTTTCTATACCGTTACTGTCAGAGGGTGTGTGGTGTAGGTAAAAACAAACGAACAGACACTCCAATTCACAAATAACAATCCTTTTGATAATCCAGAGAAGAAAACAGACAGGCAGGGTGGTACACACACAAAGTAACGTTAATCCCAGACAATCTAAAACTGAATCAAATCGAACTTATAAAGGGCACACAATGAGGGATAATGAGCACAACACACCTGAACATAATCATACTATCAACACAGACAGAAAGTAGGTTACACAGACATGGAGCACATGGGGCAAATGAAAACAACAACAAACAGTCCAGGGGTGTGACCATTAAAATCCATTCCACTTACCCTGGTAGAATAAGGTTTTTTTAAATCACTGAAATCTAAATTAAAGTTAAATAAGTTTATTCTTTAAAATAATCTTTTTGAAAGTATGCTAAAGTGTACTTCTTTTTCACAAAAGTTCTTTGTCCCAGTGGGAGTAAAATTCACATTTTTGTATGTGTCAACTAGTCATTAATCATTACAAGTTTGTCATGATACTATGAAGGTAAATTTTGTTTTATATATATACACACACACACACACACACACACACACATTACAAAGGCACATTGATGGCATGGGGAAGTGAAATGTACAAAGCTTGCTTTGTGACTGAGGATTAAGCAAATAAGTCTTGTGTGATTCTCATACTCATGAGCACCATCCAGCTCTATTAAGCCCTTATACAAACTTGCAAGTCATCAAAGGGTGGGGGAGATGTCAGCATTGAGTTTTATTATTCCCTGATCAAATGAGCACCAATAAGTCATGGCATATTTAAAAATTATGCTCATGAATAAGAAACAATAAATCTCTTAAATTTACCATAATCCCTGCTTTGAAAGTTAAGAATAAATGACTTGCTGAAGAGAATTCAGCCTTGTGACAAGTCTGAAAAGAGGTAATTATTTATGACTAGCTGACTGTAGCTCTGCGTTAGTTAATGCAATTTGTCATCTTTTCACACTTAATGATGTAAAGATCCTGTCAATCTGAATTACCCTTGAAAGGCACATGTTTAATTAATCCCGCAATGCGGAGCTGTAGAGGACAGTGACCAAATATATTTCACCCTCTCAGCCGGACTGGGTCACGTGTCAGGCTGTGTCCAAGCAGGAAAAAATGATGCGGATGAGGGCGATAGTATTTGACACCTGGGAAAAAAATGTCCCTGCTCATCTTCCAGCTGTGATCTGAGTGGAGAGGTATGCACCACACCATAAGAGAAACAATAGGCCTGGAAAAAAACACAGCTTCTCTTGTGTAGGCATATCCAAACTCAAAACTTCTCTCCAGGGGACGATGTCTATGCCCATAGAGGACTCACAGATTCAACCAATGTCTGCCATTTTGACACATCATAGACACAATTACAAGACATGATAGCTAGACCTGCCTCTACATGCACTATCTGTGTAGATTTAAAACTAGTAAAAAAAAAGTGAAAGTAGCTCTTCAGTCCATTGTTTTCCTTGCTTTGTCTCTACATGGCTTTGGTTCTGTATTAATTTATGAGCACAGAAAATGGACACGAACATGCCTCCTCTATAATCCGATGCGTCTGATTGATCCTCAATATGGGTTGTCTTCAAAGAACACCGCAAGCAATGATAACATCGCACTACAAGACCAACCTTCAGTCTTTATGTTGCTTCTGCCTCTCCTGAGTTTAGTAAAAGAAGTATGTCTACATCAAGCAACATTACTCTTTGATTTATGTGTCATAATCACTACCGAAGCAGGGTACCATTCTCACTTTTCATAAAAGTAACAGCTATGCTTTTACCTTCTCCAAACTCTCAGAGACGTTGATAAACTAAGGGGAGGATGAGCAGGATCACAAAAAGAGAGCTGGGACGTTTTGATCATTTTTATGTCAGCGTGCTCGTGGATAAAGACACGTCTGCGCTGCCAAATGTCCCAGGCAATCCCGGCTTCATTGAGTCCTGCACCGCTATGTTCTAAATCACTACTCTTTTATTCTTCTCTACCATAATAGCGCCGCTATAAAGAGCAGCAGAGGAGAAGGAATCAATAAAATCATGCATCTAATAAGGGGGGCCAGGATTAAAAATGGCTCCTCCAAAGCCTTCAGGGGGAAATCGAGGTGAGATTTAAGTCTTTTGACAGGTACATCGGGGACTTTCTCTCCCATCCCTGCCAAAGTGGACCAGGCGGTGGGCTCGGGACTTGTTTATGGCAGGTTGGGATTAAGAAGGTCGGATCTACACCGCCATTTCTCAAGGCCTCAAAAGCCCAGTAGGCTAATTAAACAGTAACAGGCGAGACACGGGTCTCTCTTGCACTCACCTCCTGGCTTTGCTCTCTTCAATTCCAGCAGTTTAATTTTTCTAGAAAGGGGGCAACCCTGTCGGAGCACTGGGCAGGCTTCCAGCTCTTCGGTGGGATGTTGGAGCGGTAGCAGGGACCGAGCATTGGAATGAGGAAAAGGTTGGTCACAGGAAAGACCGGGTCAAACCCTCTACACCCCAGCTGACAGCTAGAGTCAGACCTTTCTGCTCCGTGAGGCTGAAGGACAGAAATGGAGGGGGAGGCGCTGATATCGACAAGGCGGAAGCATTGTGATTCCCGTGCCAGTGTTGCAGTCTACAGTCAAGCCGCTGGAAGGGCAGGCGGCTCGCGTCCAAGGGCTCCCCGTGGAACCTGTGTTAGAACGGCAAGGCCTGATGTTGTTGACCTAGCCCCAGGGTGCATGTGTCACAGCCAAGGCCATCAAGGCAGTTCCCGTCATCGCATTTGCACTTCAAAAAACATTTGGCTTGCACAGCCTTGGAGCAAGGGAGTCTCAGAGGTGCTTGTGATAGTGGATTCACCAGCTTACAGGAAACCTCCTGAATTAAACAGAACGAATGGCAGCTGTTGGATCCGTCCAACTTCATCTCTAAAAGACCCTGCACTGTTAATCTTCTTCATAATACCCGCGCCTCTCGGTCGGTTATTGTCTCACGAATTAAAGGGAATTTCTTTGCTGAGCAAAGCTTTAGTTAAATAAGATTCACATGGTATTGGTGGGAAGTAGGATTTTGGTCCCAAATTAAAGATGTAACAAGCCCTCGCAGTGCTGCTAACACCGTCCTGCAGTTGCCACACATGCACAAATAATTTAGTTTAAATGCATGTATTCGCTTCATCAATTCTTATATTCATAAGAATGTGTTATGTGTTATGTCAATGGCACAAAAGAGTGCCCACGCTGAAAGTAAAAAAATATATATATATATTAAAAAAGTACTTTTGTATGATTTTTTTTTTTAATTATATATTTTCCTTATAATAAATAATAATTGTTATGTTTTTGGGAATAATTTAAAACCTATTTTACAGTCTGAACTAAGATGTTTAGTCACAAAAATGTCATATTATCAGATATTTTAACTTATTGGCCTTGACAAGAAGTTATGATGGTCTGCAGGGCTCATGATTGTTTGTCTCTATAATACATTTTAATATTGGTCGCACCACATGACTTTGCATCAGTTGGCTTTTTTTTTTAAATACTAATAAGCATGAATCAGTTTTGACTAAGAAATAAAATAAATAAATAACATAAATGATTTAATTTAAATTAAATAAAATATAGTTATTTTAAAAGTGTGCTTAATTTATATAGATACATTATTTTGCCCTGTTATACAGTAAGAAATACAAATGTATTGTAAATATTTCAATATAATCTAGATTTTTCCAAACTTCAAAAATGTTTAAGTACTCTCCAAGTTAAAATTTTCCAATAACATCTTAATGCTTTTAAATGAAAGTTGCAGCCAGTGACATTTACTATGAAATGAATATAAATGCATCACAAGAGTGTTGAAGAATAATCACCTCATAAATAAGCTGAGAAGCGGTGTAACTAAACATCCATATTTGTTCTGGTCTTGCTCTCGTCAAGCTAGCTATGTCTATTTTTAATAAAGGATATATGCCATGGCAAAATACTTCATAGTGGATTCATCTTGAAATTAGGATTTACATATAGCTGTCATATAGAAACTCCATATAGCTGTCAGATGTATGGATATGGAAAGGCAAGCATAGCTCCAATTTACATAGGTGGGTATATATGTATGCAGTCACACTCGGGTCTGTCAGAGCTTGACATATCTCATGCAGTTGTTCATACCGCCCACCTGAATTAAGCTTGTAAATTGAGTTTTTAACAACACTAAGTGATTGTAACATTCATGTCAGAGATTTTCAAAATGAAACCTTCAGTCACAGTGACCTTGACTCAGGGTCAGCAGTAAAATCTTGATGTGGCTCAATAAAATGTCCCACAATCAATTATTTAACTTGCCAATTGTTTCCCCCGACAAACATGTCCTCCCCAGAAAAGTAAATTATCAGCAGGCACAGTCACCGGGGGAAAGCCTGTCTGGCTGTTGTCAGCTCAGGCTGAGAGATTTGAGTTGTTTGCTGTTGGCTTGCTAAAGCTCTCTTTTCTCTCAGGTGTGATGGCTGAGTGTTTTTTTTTTTCCTGCTCTATATCTGCTGGCCTGTAGGGACTTTTCTCAAGCAAAAACAATGCCCTGGGCACAGAAGCCCCACTAGTGAGATGCCTGATATACTTTAGCTGCAACAAGCTATAACATTAAATAAATAAAAATATAGAGACTAATAAGTGTTGAACAAAGTAAACACTGTGGTGATGACAAGGGTGTCTGACATTTGTGTTTGAACAAGATATGTATATGTGCTACGTTCTATGAAACGTACATTTCTGTTCTTTTGATATTGTTTTCGAAAGACTTTTATGTCATACTGCATACTATATATATATATATATATATATATATATATATATATAACAACATTCCTAAAAATGTCATGTAGTCTAACATGTATTATTCATGTATGGCTGTGTTTATTTGTAAAATATACATTTTTGGGTAATTACTCAAAAATGACTAATTATATTTAAATTATAGAAACGTGACATGAGATTCTACAGGGGCCGAAGGTTTTCATTTAGTATATATATATATATATATATATATACATATATACACTTGATATCCCTTTTTTGACCTCATACATAAAGTACAGAATATGTCTACAAATAGGCTTTCCCACATAGTACTTCAGGAGTTAATATTGGTCATGTTCCAGTGAAGACTCTGTGGACTGAAAGGGTTGTGCTGGATTTAAAAGCTCATTGCCACAGACATATAGCTGCTCAGTGAGCTATGACCACCCTACAGGCAGAAGAGTGTGAGTGTTAGCACCAGGGTGGCTTACTGTCACTCCTATAAAGCTCTTTATTATAGCAGGATCCAGCCCAGAGCATTGCCTCCACACAAACACATCATGCTCTGCAACAGGGTGGCCTTTATCTGGGACCAGTGCCTATGATATAGCAAACATCAGTTAGATGCTTTTATGTGAATGTTCCCATACAATCTGTAATTATACTAAACAGCATTGTAGCCAGATGCCATGGTGCATATTCAGGCTGTCACGTCTTCTATCAGGCTGGTAACCAGATCCACCCAGAGCACTCATTCACCTGCACCAGTCACTGATTCTGGACCAGTCTCACGCACATTCTCGCAATCACCGTCATTCCGTACACCTGCCGCTAATAACCAGCACCCTACAAAACCCAGCTTCAGCCAAACATGCTTTGGCTGAGCTCGTTGCTACTCCACTTTGCCTCTGTGGATAATGCTCGGAATCCCAGCTCTCTTACCTACGAATCTGCCTACTTACTTCCCTGCCTGAGCCCTTAACCTTTGAGAGTCACAAACTTTAAAAAAATTAGTATTTGTTTTATTCATTTGACTCAAGCACACCTGCTGAAAGAAGCCTTTTGTGTTTTCTAACTTGTATTTCTCACCTGAATCCCGAACTTTAAAAGACTGAGTATTTGCTTTAATAATTGGCTTCAAGTATACCTGCTGAAAGACGAGCCCTTGTGTTTGTTAACCTGTGTTAATCACCTGAATTACTCACCTGCACCGATCTCTGTGTTGCTCCGCATCTGTAAATAAAACTCACCTGTTAAAACTTACCTCCTGGTTTCCGTCTCCCTCTGAAAAAAGTGAACAATATGTAGGCCTAACTGTTAAAATCAGCACAGGCTACATTCACACAGTCAATGGGCCTCATTAATTAATAATTAGCTTATTTATGCGCACAGAAAATAGGCTCAATTGACACAATTACACTCAATTGTTTTGCTACAGTAATTACAAATACAAACTCATTAAACAGTTGGGTAACACTTTATTTGAATGTAATTCAATACATTGCTCACAAATGTTTTTATTATTTTTTTTAAATAATACTAATAATAACTTAAATTGGAAACACTATTGGCATGCCTACTGTTAAAGACTAATTCTCGTTATTAACAGATCATTAACTGTGACTTTTGCCTCAATAAACATTTAATCTGTTGTTTATTAATAGATGATAAGTTTAGGTATAGGATTAGAGATATAGAATAGAATAGAATAATGCAGAATATTCTTTATAAATATTAATAAAATGTCATTGTGTTAAAATGAAATTTGACCCTTACATCTTGCTAACCTCATACTTTCAGTGGCATATTTTGAATGCTATATCCAGGGCCATCAGGAGTACACACATTTTTGCTTGTAAATGTTATGGTAAATTTGCAATACATGTCAGGATAAGACAATATTTGGCCGAGATACAACTAATTGAATATCTAGAATTGGAGGGTGCAAAAAAAGTTAAACAAATCAAAATATTGAGAAGATCGCTTTTAAAGTTGTCCAAATAAACTTAGTGATTACTAATCAGACATTAAGTTAATAAATATTTACAACAATAAGGTATTTTTTACGGTAGGAAATTTGCAAAATATCCTCAGTACATGAATATCCTAAATAAACCCATATGATGACATTTTGACTATTGCTACAAATACACCTCTGCTGCTTAAGACTGGTTTTGTTTGTCCAGGGTCTCAGATGGTGATTAGTCCATCACCCTAACCAGTATACAGACAATCTATTGCATTTTGAGAAAACAGCAGTTTGCTGGTGCTGGTTTCCAGTCACATCATATAACACATTACGGGCTTTGGTTTGCAAAAGCGTCTGAACAGCCACCAGCAACTCCCTGCTCATGTCATCTGCGCATCACAAATCGTAACTTCTGACGCGAACCGCTGCACAGAAGCCAAGAGCCGAGGGGCTCAGGCCGGGCCAGCACTAGACTTAAAAGTAATGCGAAACAGGGTGCAAAGGGGGGAAAGAATTTGCCTCCAAGCCTAACATAGACAGGGGTTCAATGGTATGGAAAAAAAGAAAGGGAAGGAGAGAGTGAGAGAAAGACACAGAGAGAAAGAGAGGAATCCAAGGCATGGCCAGCTTCTCCATCATTTCTTTTTAAAAGGTCAGGATTCTTGTAGGTAGAACCGTGGACGAGTGGAGTGTTGCAGATGCGCTGAACAGCAGGGTATTTTCCGCTGCCATGATCAGCTAAGGAGGACTCCTTTAAAACACATCTGCCAGTAAACATTTTGGCCAAACTCCGGGTCATCTCCCCTGTCTGAGTGCAGCTCAGCCAAGCATGAACGTCTACCTGCACAGGGCCACGAACCGCCTGTCACTCACTCTTCCCCCACACGCTGCTCTCCTCCACTAATCGCTTGGCTGATGTGCAGTCTTTAACTCCTGTCCATTGCTCTCTTCACAGGTCCAACCGTTCAATCTGACAGTACAGAGCGTTTGCTTTTCGGAAATGGTTTGATGTGAAGGTCTTGAATGCGGTACCTATAAACAACAGTATATTACAGTAATTTGATTTTATAAGACCTTCAACATTTTACTCTGGTGACACTGTAAAAATTTGAGGTTTTTCATCACCACCCCCATTTCATTTCATTTGTTTGAGTTTATTTCTTCTGCCAAACATAAAAAATATACATTTGGATAAAAAAATAATTAGACTGTATAGAAATAAAGAACACCTGACATTTTTCAAAATACTGTATTTTTTGTTCAGCAGAAGAAAGGAATCCATATAGCTTTAGAACAATGTCATGTCAAAAACATGCATTACCAGGTTTAGTGTCAGCACCATTTTCTTAAAGAAAAGAAAAAAAGAATCAATTCTGCATATTAAAATGCAAATACATACAGTAAGAAGTAACTGTAATTAAATTACATAAAAAATAAAGAGTAATCCCTTATTTTGCTTTTTAAGGGAATAATAAATAAATTATTATTATTATGAATTAAGGGATAACATAGTTTCGGGAAAAGCACGCTTAGTGTCAGCACAGCCGTTACCCTTTAAAACTCATTAGTATCATCGCCCACTAGCCTATCAACTATTCCTAATTTCATTTATCCGCCTCGGCTTAAATACCATCGTCTCACTCCTCTCA
>JAUCMU010000104.1:9193546-9210606 GCA_032275025.1 Enteromius treurensis
CAGGTCCTGGTGGGCCAATAAGGGGCTACCAGCAGGACCTGCTCCTCGTCTTCCCTGACCTTGCACAGGAACTGTGCGAGTAGGCTCACTGGGGGGAACACATATTTGCGTAGCCCCTGAGGCCAGCTGTGTGCCAGGGCATCTCTGCCTAATCAGAGCGTAAATCAACTGGCAATGAGAGGTCTCTGAAGAGGCAACAGGTCTACCTGTACAGCTCCGAACTTCTCCCATATGAGCTGAATCGTCAGGGGATGGAGTCAACTCGAGGCAATTGATGTGCCAATACAGATGGGGTTCCGTCCAGACCCTTGAGACTGCATGCCCGTTGTACGTGAATACCATAGCATGCCTGGAGACCTGTTCCAGGGGCACTCCTGCCCGAAGAAACTTTAGATCTGACCATGGGGAGAAGGCAAGGCCACAGGCCGGAGCCACTTGGACCCGCAGCCAGCCGCTCTTCCACGCCCACCTCGGGACCCGATCGAGAAGCCAATGCTGAAGCGGTCTCATATGGAGCAGTCCTAACGGGACTACTGCCATATGCCCCAAGAGCCTCTGAAATTGTTTCAGTGGGACCACCTTCCTGTTCCTGAAAGTATTCAAGCAGGTCAGCAAGACTGAGCACGCTCTCCTGTGATTCACGCTGTTTGGGCGATCGAGTCTAGCTCCATCCCGAGAAAAGAGATCCTCTGCACCGGACAAAGTTTACTCTTCTCTTGGTTGACCCGAAGTCCCAACAGGCTGAGGTGTTGTAACACCAAGTCCCTGTGTTCGCACAACTGAGCTTCTGGACTGTGCTAGTGTCAGCCAATCATCAAGGTAGTTGAGTATACGGACCCCTTTCTCCTTCAGAGGAGTCAGGGCAGCCTCAGTCACTTTTGTGAACACACAGGGCGACAGGGAGAGCTTGAGGGGAAGGACACGATACTGATACGCCTGACCTTCGAACGCAAACCTCAGGAATGGCCTGTGCCACGGAAGGATTGAGACATGAAAGTAGGCGTCTTTCAGGTCGATTGCTGCAACCAATCCTGGGACGGATGCATTCGGAAATGCGTTCAGGATTGGTTGTAACCCACCACCTTTCTTGGGCACTATGAAGTACGGGCTGTAACCCCGTCCTCATATCGGTTGGAGGGACCGGCTGTATTGCTTTCTTCATCAGAAGAGTAGCGATCTCTGCACGCAAGACAGGGGCATTGTCTGCATTCACCGTCGTGAAGCGCACGCCCCTGAACTGGGAGGTCGCCGGCCGAACTGAATCGCATAACCAAGCCGAATGGTGAGGATGAGCCATCGAGATGGTCTGGGCCTTCTGAGCCGGATCCACCGGGGTGCCAGTGATGGGGCAGCAAGGGGGGGACCCAGGGGTCCTGTCCAAGCGTCTCTGAGTCGGTTTGGAGGGAGGCCTGCATGTGTATGTTGTGCATGTGTGTGCAAGTTACCTGCGTCCCGGCAGTAGAGAAGCTGGAAGTCCGTTGGTTCGTGCTCCCTGCACTCTGACTGCTGCCTAAAATGAGAGATAGAGAAAACTGCTCTTTTTGTCAAGATTTTGGAATTATTCCTTCCCGGCCCTCCACCGGAAAGGGGGAGTGGAGTAGTTTGTCCGCTCCGAAGAACAGTACTTCTATCCCTGGGTCACCCGTCCCAGGACCTCCTGCCTTTGTGCAGGGGCCTGGACGGGCTGGGCAGAACCCAGCTGTCGGCTCCTCAACGCGGCTGCTGCACTGGCGGCGGAGGCTGAGGCTGTGCCAGCAGGGCCTGGGTGCAGCTGGCCATCTGCGGCAGATGTGATGGAGGGCCTCACGCTGCTTCTTTGGCGGTGGGGACAGCTGGGCAAACGTCTCCATCGCATCGCCGAAGAGGCCGGTCTGCGACACGGGAGCATTCAAGAACCTAATCTTGTCTGCATCACTCATGTCCTTCAACACAGGCAAGATGGCACTGTTGGACCACCATAGTGGATAACCCACAACCCAGGGCACGCGTCGTAACCTTCGTCGCTCACTAGGCTCGGAGGAACCTCTGGATCGTGGCCACCGTCGTGCAGAGCTCTCAGTGCCTTGGCCTGATGCACCTGCAGCGACGGCGTAGCGTGTACGGAAGACACAGCCTCTTTGTGCAGGGGCCTGGACGGGCTGGGCAGAACCCGGCTGTCGGCTCCTCAACGCGGCTGCTGCACTGGCGGCGGAGGCTGAGGCTGTGCCAGCAGGGCCTCGTTGTCCTAATCAGCGTATGCCAATGAAAATCATTGGCGTGTTTGAATACACGCAGAGTTTGTTTGGCATCTCGAAGCGAGATTCCTATACGTCGGTCACTGACGTGACGTCATAGTGACCGACTGAAAGGGAACACACTTTTACCTCTAATCCACCGGAAGCACGGACACAAAAGGAAAAGTCGGAAGTGACGCATCACGGACAACAGCCAATCAGCCCTTATATTACAGGTACTGGTTGCTGATAGGTGAATCTTGCTGTCAGTCACCTAATCTCATTACAATATCGTGATATAACTTTTTGCCATATCGTCCAGCCCTACCTCAACTGATGGGTTGCGAGAATATTCTGGGTGGGTCACAGAGTGTACAGGGGGAAAGAAAATACCAACAACATCAACAACAAAAAACGTAATTCTAAATGTCCTTTTCTCCTCTTATGCGAGACTTTTACTTTAAAAGACGTGCATGAAAGTCTTTGACACTTCTGTCAGACACAATTGGAAACAGTGCCTGGGAATAACTGTCCCGATTCAACATGTAGTAAGATGACATGTTGATCGGCTTAACGTCATTGTCATATCATTATTTCGTAACTTATGAAATAAGTTAATACATCTCTGACCTTAGAAAAACAAACCATCCTGTCCTGTCAGATATATCACGCTCAGAGTGCCCCCTCTTCTATAGCACAATGCGGCAGCGTGCTGTATAAGCGCAGAAACAATACGAGTGTAACGATCAGCTGGATGTACCAGCACAGCTCTGGATGGCACTTCAGCTCTCCCCGGACTGTGCATGTGTTTGTGTATGTTTTCCCGATGGACTATCACCTGTTAATCATGTTCTCCACCCACCTCATATGTTACCATGGTTACTGATAGTCATTTAGTGTACAATGCCCATGTTTTCTCTTACAAAATCAACAAGAGTATGAAACTATAGTGTTTTGAATCCTGTTGTGATTTTAAAAGTTGTATAATTTGTTTTGAAAATGTAAAAATGTCATTTTAGTACTTGGGCGATTAGGAACAGATGTTTAAATAAAGATACATAACCTGTAAACCCCTTTTATTAAATGTGCTCATTAGCACCACCCAGGAATTCAACAGAACAATTACATACAGGTATTTATTACTGCAACAATATAACATATGTGTGTCTTAGTTATAACAAACACTGCTAATTAAAACCCAGAGGTTCAAGAACAAATTTAAACCTGAGAGTTGCAAATGTGTGCGTATATAAAACACAACACAAATGCTAACCATTAAACTAGCTGTTAGCTAAATTAAAATATTAAAGAATGCCATAAACACTTCCTAACACCAGCCTAAAATTTTAAAAGACATTTTTCTACTATCTCCATAATGGCAGCATTAGTCTTATGAGGGCACATGCATTTACATTTAATTAAAACATTCCTATACGCAGTGCATTTTAGAAAATCCTTGAATTTAGGATGCTTGCTTGACATATCTAATAAGCAAAGGAGCCGGCTGTACACCGTAGTTCCACATCAAATATTTCTTACATGATTGACACACTCCCTTATGTCCGCTGTGAACCCCTGAACCTGCTTAATAAAACATTTGCCTTCGAAGAGCAGCCGAATATGTGGAGGAGGGGATGGGTTTTAATGCCAAAATAATGCCGGCACTCTTTCGTTTTCTTTCCTTGTCTTTCTCGAAGGACTCCAGAGCCCCCCTCACCGCCCCAACTGGCGCACCCAGTCACATCACAGGGGGTCTTGGCAGCCTCATTAAAATCAAGCAGATCACATGTAAAGACCAGAGGAAGTGGTCCATTCCCTCACTCAAAGCTTGGCAGGCTCTGGGGGTATCCAACTTTGAGCAGTCCTCGCTAGAGAAAGCGCTTAACGCAGGCCTCGGATAGTCAAAACAACAGTGTGCTAACGCTTCCACAACAACCTAACTATAGCTTGCTTCAGCTATTCTGAAATCATTACAAGTATTATGATAATCATTCGGTGCAGATTGTTTTGTTGGAATAGTCATGCTGCTTTTCTAGCCCTAGCAGAATGAAATTTGTCATTTGTTTGTGTTGAGAGTAAAAGGGGAAGTTCATGTGGTTTGATAGCGCTGACGTTCTCAATTAATGGTTAATAAGAGATTAGCGTGCCTCTGTTTAATGAGGATGCTGCACATTGCCGTTTGGCTTAGCATGGATTCATATCCAGTAATTGCTTTCAAAGGCATTCAAATGCACTCTTTTTCTTTTTTCGTTCGGATAAGCATTCTCCTTTATCCCAGGGCAGAGAACAAACGTGGTGGAGAAATGCAGCTGAAATGCATAATTGGGGCTTGGCAAAGCAGTTATTTATTGAATAGTTTATTTTTGATGATATTTTAATAATTCACACGATTGATTGTTTAAAGAGTGTAAGTAGAGCATGCTCTTAGGCACATTTTCTAAGTCACTGCGTTTGTTCAGCTGTTTGTGGCTGGTCGCATACATTTAATCTTCAATGAGCTTTTGTTTGCATTGGGCCTTGGCTTCCTTCCTAGTCATGTACTAAAATGGTTGGAGCTTTGCAACGACAGTAAAGCTATCATCATGTGTTTGTGTGTGTGTGTGTGTGTGTGTGTGTGTGTGTGTCACAGTGTTCCTCCAAGGCCTTTATTATGATGCATCAAATTACAACAGCCATACATAACTGCACTATAGGGGCGTGATTTATGAGCATGCCGTGTATCATGCAAAATTATAGATTTTAATTAACTTTAAAGGGGAACTACTTACTAATTTCACTTTTTAGTGTTGTATACCTGCATATGATTCAAAGGGAGAGCTGTTAATGAAAACGGAGAATTAAAGTGCAGTAGACCTGCTGGTCTGTGAAGGTTGTTCAAACAGCCATCTGACACCAGGGGGACAGACAAGCCAGGGAATCAGATGCAAGACTGGTTGAAAGAACAAACAAGCATGACAGTGACCAACATTCAGCAACTACGACATCCTTGCCTCTCTTAGCCTACCCGGAACATTCGTGCCCCAAGATGGCAACACTGCCAGCCAGTCAACCTGCCAGCCATGTGGGGATAATTAGGTACAGGACTCTCACATCTCCTCAGCTCTCTCACCGGTTATCTTCTCTGTCACCATTTCCAATCGAGAAACAGAAAAGAATGAAACTACAATTGCTATGATGTTCCGGATATCTCTCAGTTTGCAGTGCTATCATGAGGGCAAGAGGAAAGAGGAAGAAGAAACCCCCTCGGCTGGAGCTGACATTGCTGGACACTTCCAAACACCCACTGCATTCTGGGTAGGCTTGCTGGCATCTTCTCACAGTCAGAAAAATCCTTGCTATCATCTCGCTCGGAAATCTTTGACACCTCTTTTGCATGATTTTATCATAACTTGTCGTGAGGAGGTAGATGGTGTCCACATAGAGCACGACCTGGCCAGATATGGATTTGATTTCTGCATGAGCTATTCATCTCTACTCTGTTGCTGTGTTGTAGAAAAAGAAAAAAAGTATGAAAAATAAGAAAACATGTCACTGCGCTTCACTCTGTGGTTGCTCATTGAAACAAAGAATGCTTTTTTTTTGCTTGTTATTTTTAAGAAATAAATATTTGGTACAGATACATTTGACATCTGAGTGAAAACGTAGTTCTATTAATAATAGCAATCATGATATTACATTATATTAATAATGATGATAATAATAATAGAATCATCTGGGTCAAAAAATTTAAGCATTTTAAACTGTTGATAGAGTTAGTGGATTAAAAAATACAATTGTGTATTATGTAATTTCATAGTGCATTTTTAACTTTTGACCAAAACCCATATGTAATTTATTTCTGAAAACAATTAAATGTTTGCTGTATGAAACACAAATATGTAACCTTACAGATACAAGAATGTATTCTTTTTAACAATATTAGCACATTTTGATATTCAGCATTATAAGCCTTTGAACGTTAAACGAAGATAATTGTCTGCTAATAAAGAAAGAAATGCTAATTCTTTTTTAAGACACAGCTGTAGAGCAAACCCATGCTGAAGTCAAAACAACGGAACCATATGTTTGGTGCTAAGAAGTAATTATCATAGATAATACAGATTATTTTAATAATTAGAAAACAATATGACCGATTTAAAAGGTGTTATCCTTTATCTCAGTCACCGTAAGGTGTTATTCTCCTCAGAATTCAGGTGTTACGTCTCTCTTCTTGCGTAAAACCCATCTGTTTTTTTGTTTTTTTACGATCTTAATGTTTCTTGTGTGAGTCTCAGAGTGATTTTAAGGTAATTATATATGAATTTTGCTAGCCAGGCGAGACCTAGCTGCCTTCTGGTCTAAATTATGCCAATACATATGTTTGTTGCAGTGATACCGCATGAATAAATGATGGAGGAGTCTCTATGCTATGGCAGCAGAGCAGAACAGTAATATGCACTGTATGGCAGAATCACTGAAAGACTAAGCTACAACAAGAGGGCGTTTTGGCAGGTTTACAGATCATCATTTATAATACATTGTTAGTCTTTCAGCTATGCACAAAAGCCAGATGTTCTTTTTATCAGTCAGTCTCTGGGTTGTAAACATGGTAAAACGAGAGATGGCAAGGAGGAGAGAGGGAAATGCGTAAAAACAACAACCCCCCCCCCAAAAAAATGTTTTATGTTATCAACACAGGCCATTTTGGATCCAACACCAAAAGGATTATTTGAGTTTGCGAATTGCTTGAGCTAAGAAAGAGAAGCTTGTGTCGAGGCGGATCTATTATTTGGCTAATACACACAAGGCTGGTGAGCCGGCTGTTATCAGGGCCCAGCCCTGCACGCTACATCTTTCTGTCTTCATATAAACAAAGGTCAACATGGGAACTTACTATAACTGTGTGCAAGCAATCACCGTTTCAAGGGGTCCGTTTGAACACCATCTTGGCGAGCTGACAGTGCAGTGTCCCAGAGCAAAAACAAACAGCTGCGGACATATGGGTAGGAGGTGCAAGACGCTCCTCCTGCAGACTGCCTTGGGAAGAAGGGCCAGATAGATGAATGCAGGCTGCTGCGTTCCCTTTCTAATGGCCCACGTGGTGGTAGTGAGCCCTGGTGGAGAACTCAACATTTATGAGTGTGAATCTTTAAGAGCTGTCCTGATGAAAGCCAACACTGGGCACCAACTCTGATGCCACAGTTATGGATGGGACGGGGTGCGGTGGGGGAACCACGCCATGAAGATCCACCCCAGGGCATCCTCCACACAAGAGTCGAGATAGACAGAGAGACCTGATAAATAAATCAACTTAAAGGACTGCAGAGGGTTTGAGGCCTATTTCTCTTCTTGAACCCTAGTTTTGAGACAGCCGGTGGGAGGGAGCGGGGAATGAGGAGGGGAAAAAAGCAGGCTTCTTCATTTCTTCGTCCCAACAGGCATCAAGGACCAAAGACACCAAGTCTGTGATTCTTTCAAGAAATTAAATATATTCACTTATCCGAAAGGCCTTGGCTCAAGATCCTCATCATTTTCTTTAACAGCCGAGATAAAAGCGTAAGGACTTTCCCATTGGTTTTCAATCGAAGAGCGCTTTGAAAGCTCATACTTGATTTGAAGGTCTCTTAGAACTTACTTTGGGACAACAAATTCTGAACTGCCCCTTTTCAAGTAGAGATGAGTAGAAAAGAGATTTCTTAAAACATCAGGGAACTTTCAATTACCACCCCCACCCTTCCTCACTCCCTCCCTTTAACTTTAGAGGCTGCAGTAGATATTCAAACTTAATTGAACAAGACTAGAGTTTTTGCAGTGGTCGTTTCTGTCTAATCCACTCTGAACAACTCTGGTTCAGAACTTTTATGTGTTATTATTTATTCATGGCGAATACATACAGAAAAATTCACAATAGTGACAATAACAGTATTATAATTAATGATAAACAGCTGTGCGGAGGTGAGATGACGCATTTACGTGTTGACTGATGAGGTACCTGTTTACTTCCGTTGGTGCAACTCTTCTAACAACACACTTTAACAGCAGGTGCAAATCTCTCACAATCAAAGCATCATGCAGAGAAAAAAAAAAAAAAAAAAATACACAGTAATAAACAAATTTCCTCTATACAGTACACACTTTAGAGTTGTTTTAACCCATTCCCCTCCAGAAATAATTGTTCCTTGTTATTTTTTACTTTAGTTTTTGAATTATTACCCATTCTTGGTTAGACGCTGCAGGTTTGTGGCATGACTTTCAGAAGAGTGAATTAGATAGCTAGAACTCACCACGACTTTGACATAACCGACTTTGGTCTATAGCCTGCTGTTTGACGTAAGCAGCGGAAAGCTGGCTTATGTATTTGTTTGCAAACGGATGAGACTGACGGAATAAAATCTTCCACTGCGCCTCCGTTCTACCCCTCGATTTGAGTTGTTCAACACAACAATGAAATCTATTAAAAATCAGCTCATTATAGAAACCTATTTTAAGGGTTCAAATCAGCTGACAAGAAGTTGACAACGTAGGAAAAGCATGTTTACGTGAGATTTTGAAATTATCAAGTTTGCTCCAGTCTTGACGTTGAAACATAAACATCCACTTGGCTGATCCAAAATACTGGTGAGAAACTGTCAGGAGTGATATTATGCCACCTTTTCTCGTAGGTGCAGTATGATTTTTAGTTTTTTTTAAGCGTGTCGCTTCTCTTTCAGCTGTATGAGATGAGGACACATTTGTATACATACACGGGGCAACTTGGAGGATATGATTTTTACCTCTTCCCTTTTAAAACACCCACTCTTACTGGATGTGCATCTGCAGCAAGGAGCAGGTATTCTTGTTATAATTCCCCATTTATGAAATGATTGTTAGTGCTTCCTCTTTTCAATTTATTGTGACATATTCTTGTTACAGTCAGACCTGCACACACAAGCAGAATAAATATTGGAGTAAATAGTTATAAATACATTTTTGCATCAAAATTGCATCAATTAAGTAAATTAAAAGAACAATTGCTTTCTCTCAGATTTTACATTTGCTGATGTTTGATAGAAATTGAGTGCATTTACATGTACAGTACATTGAAATAAATTCAATAATTCAAGGGTTTACGTGTAAAAATAGTTCAATGTTTCATGGGTATATCAATCTCACCATGCAATGTTTTCCATTTTATGTCGATAATATAGGCCTACTGCAAGTTTGACCTACTTATAACCCACATCTTACAGTTCCTGTCTGTTATTAAAAACTTTTATCCAGAATGGACTATAGGGTTTGATTCTACCCTTTGAAACAAATATAAGGAATGATGCCTTATTATTTATCCGATCTGACCAGCTTCCCTCACTCCCACAGGTCTGTTAGATCTGCCTACTATCTGATCTTCACTATCCCTCAGCCATGCTTAAATTTTAAGGCTAACAGTGCACTCTCCATCATTGCCTTGAGGTTATGGATTAGCCCACCAATGTCCGTTAGGTCCTCCTCCACTATCAACATGCTCAAAAACCAACTTTAATACTTATATAGTCCCTTTGGGCTTTGAGAATGTGTGTTCTGCTTGGTTCGTGTGTTGAGTTTGGTCATACAGTTCAAAATTGCCTGTCGTATTATATAAATACATTTGACCTGACTTAAAATCCATGTATTGTTCTGTTTGCAGTTATATTGAAAGCCAGTTGAGAGGGCAGGTTTGCAATGCTAATACAGGTAAACAAAGGATCTCCTTAACAGCGCTATTCTCTCCAGAATGGTGTTTCATATGTTTTACAAGCTTTGGCTTGTTTCCGCAACACACACTGGCTGCGCTATTTGTTTCATTTTGCATTTTGTAGGTGATGATGCTACAAATGTAACTGCAAGACTTCTGTAAAAGCAGTTGCTGTTGTAGTACGGCAGAGGGAGGAAAATAAAAGATATTCTCACCACGCTGCTGTCACATGCTCATTGACAGCAATTTTGATGCGGCAACAATAGCTTCTGATTCCTTTAACAGCTGCTAATGTAGTTTCCTTTTATTCTGTGATCCAAGAGCAAGGCGTGAAATGAAACCCCCCTTTTCCCTTTCTTTAGACCAATTTATATATATATATATATTCACTTGTGTCTGCAACCAAAGTCATTTACATCTCCCAGGGCAAGGGGGTGCCGTTGAGGAGGGTGCCGGGCAATGAAATGCTCTCTCGTTGTCTTTTATTGTAACAAAAGCTTATTTAACCTGAGGTTTATTTACTGCAAGTATCCCTGGCCTCCTTCCAAGGTCCTATTATGAGAGTGTCTGCTACCTAATCAACAGAAGCATCAATATATTATTAACAAGCCTGCTAGAATGCTATGCAGGGGAATGGCCCTCCTCTGGGAATAGAGCTAATAGGAGACAGTCAGAACACAGGGAGTGAATGAGATTGTAAGGGTGTACACAGAGATGAATGCACGCAAGAGATATTCTATATATTTGTACCCACAGAAATAAAGGAAGACTGTAGATGGACCTAGATCTGTCACCTAAAATTTTGAGCAGTTGTCCTTCTTTAAAATAGCATAATTAATGAATTGAATAAATAAATACATAAAATTCAGACACTGAATATAAATGACATTTAAAATGTTGTCTGTCAATGTTATTGGCTTACATTTAGATATTTTTACTGAATATTATCAGTATGAGTAAAGTACTTCACCTATGAATGGTAATAATATTATTTGAGGACTTAAAGAACGATTGAGTTTACCGTTTTTGAATCCATTCAGCCGAACTCCAGGTCTGGCAGAAAGCGCTTTTAGCTGTAGCTTAGCAAAGATCATTGAATCTAAAATCATTTAATTAAAAAAAAACACCACTTTTTTTTTTTTTTTTTTTTTTTTTTTACAAAAACAGAGCCATGTAGTGATTCCACCAAATAAGTAAGTAAATATACAAATAAATAAATTTACACTTTTACCTTTAGAATATATTTTTATAATATATTTTATTAGAAAAAGAAATTATAGAAACTCTATTTATGTGAACACTTGCATGCATTCAGTGTATTATAAAACAATACTGTATTATTATTATATTTTTATAATCATTATTATTTTTACTGTATACCACACAACAATTTAGAACCTATGAAAAAACAAAAACATTACTTTTATTTATATTTTTATGTATGTATGTATTTTAATTCTGTTTGGTTGTTTCTCTATCATCTTTTCTTCATCTTAAACTGGCCTAATATACTGCATTATTGCATTGCTCTTTACGTCTTAGAAATCCATTCAATATTTTCTACACAGCTGCATAAAATAACTCTTATAATTGTGGCTGGTAAATATATTTTTATAAAAAATATATTTTAAAATATTTTAAATAAATTTTTATAAAATGTGATCATTTATTTGGGTAAAACAAGCTGTTTTTATTCCATTTACACTCTGAAATCAGCTGTTGAGATCATACAATTACATTTTTTTTCAATCTCTGCAAAGTTTCCAGCTTTCTTCCCCTACAAGCTCTTGGCTGCATTTCCATTTACGATGAATCTTATTTTGACTTTGCCTTTGCTGACCTCCATTTTAGCCATCAGACTTACTTCACCCCCTGCTCCGTTCCTTGCATTCATATGCTTTTCTTCTTTCCTCACACATCTAATTGACTTCATGTCTGATCATGTAAAGGATGCTGTTCTCCACCTGCTCCACACACTAACACTAAATCCTCTAGTGCTCTCACTCCATTAACAAAGAACAGCACCAAAGTTCTGCTCCCTGCTATCAAACCAGCGACTGCTAAAATCTCATTTTCAACTCAATTTAACCTGCTACCCCTCAAGGGTGGTGCGATTATAGCAAACCTGCTCTGTCACACGTAAATTAGGACAAAAACTTCCTACAATGCTAAGGTTACCTAATGATAGACATGAGCCTTTCACAATGCCAGACTATGTCTGAGCTCCTCAGTGCTTGTGTTTTCTTTAAAAAAAAAAAAAAAAAGCTAAATGTAGTACATGCTCTCTCTCTCTCTCTCTCTTTTTTCTGGGTTAATGCAGCACTTAAAAATGAGTATCGTTTACCTCTAGTGTAGTGGGCTTGTTTTCATTAGTCTCATGAGATTTATAGTAATTACAAATCCAGTCCCTATCATTGCAAATCTGCTACATGTGCAGTTTATTTTTTCATTTAGGTTTTTGAAAAGGTATCTCAATGTCATTTAATAATTTAATCAAGTGACTTAAATCAGGGCTTTTCAAACCTTTTACTCCCAAATATCATGATCACAGTGTGAGGGACCGACTTCCAAAAATGTAAAAGCAGCTATATATGGCATATCATTGTGTTTAATAAGCACACAAATATGCTGTCTCCAAAATTAAAGTATTGGATTTTGTTGTCACTCAACTACCGACAATATTATTAGATTATATTTGAATTATATGTTATCCCTTGCATAAAAGAACATAAAAATATTGAATTATTTTATTTCTTAATAACATAGAATATCTTATTTATCTTAATAGATTTTTATGTAAATATATAAAAAGGTTTCCTTTGTCAAATTTCACAAACCCCAAAATCAATTGGTGTCTTTCTTCATAGGAAACCCTCTTAAAATAATGTTATTCATAATAATAATATTTCCTATAGTTCTTTAAAAATGTATGTCTTGGCTTGCCTTCAGAAATAAAGGAAAACATATTTGTATTTCTTGTATGATTTCCTGATTCAAAAATGTGGCTATGATGAGTTTGCACTTCTTTCAAAGCATTTAGGTTTCACTGGTAAATTCTCATTACTAGGCTTGATGTTTTAACCAGCATACTAACAATATCAAGATATTTCTACTGGCAGTAGTGTTTACAGCTAAGCTAGCACCGTTTCTTCATCTGCATTGATACATGTCATTCACACAGCGTGCATGTTGATCTTATCCCCATGATTCTTGCTTTGAGCTCGCCTTAAGCAAATGTATAGATCACCCTCAGAGTCACTCAATGTAATGATGCCTCACACCTGACAGCCCTGACAGGCCTGTCTGTGGATTTGTCTCTCAGTCTGGGATCACCGCTATGGGCGCGTCTGTAACCAGATTTAACCTACACATCAATAAGTTACTCTGGGCCACTAGTAACACACATGAGTTCTCTGTTCTTCTTATAGTAAATTAATAATTTATACTCAGGAATTATTTAGAGAGGTGACGCATGCTAAAATTTTTTAACAAACCAGAGCCTGGTGTGTACTGTATGTGTGCATAGAGATCACTGGTGGATGCTCAAGTTGGAGGGTCTCAGCAGGTCTTTGGGCCTCTTCATTCTCACCTCATTCACAGCTCATTCACGCTTGGTGAAGCGTCTGCTTCCCATTAACACTGGGTCATACTCTCCCTCCACACTCCCGTCTCACACTGACATCCTCAATCTGCATGCAGGACAGCAGCCTATGCAGGGCCAAGCAACCCCACAAACAGCACTTACTGTCATCATACCATTAAGAGCACTTTGGACATCCATTGAAGAGCACACTTTGCACAATTACTAATTTTGTTATTTTTTTAATGGTATTTTGAAAAAAATTAAAGGGATTGTTTGGGAGTATTTAGATTTATTCATGTCATTATTAAAAAAGCTTGAGCTAAATTATTCTAATAAGCAAAATTATTTACGTACAAAAGATTTCAAGGGAAAAATTTGAATTTGAATGGAACTCAATGGAGGATTTTGCTTCCTGAGTCACAGAGCATAACCAAATAAATGTACTTCAAAAATAGTGCTGTAATTTTTTTTATCTGTACTGTATGTCTGTATGGTCACCGTGATTTTGTGAAGTAAGAATTGATCCTGGATCAATCAGATTTGCAGAACAAGTTCATCGTTTTTGTCAACTTTAAGCTTCCAATCAGTGTTTGGTGCTTGAACAGCAGTGTCATTCATCTATCATTTCCTCTGATTTTAGGGATTACAGTTTAGGTGTAGAGATATGGACCTAGGAACACATCTAGCTTACTTGGTAAGTATATTTGATATAATGTAAATACAACAATACCACTAAGTACCTAATTAGGTAATTATTTTGTATTATAAAACCTTAAAATAAAGTGTTACTGAAATTTCGAGCCAGATTCATTGGAAATATGTGACTGCCATTCCTGTAAAATATTAAATATGTTGTACTGGGTACATTTCTCAAAATTTTTTAGAATCGCTCACAAGACACTAAACGTTTTTTTTTTTTTTGTTGTTGTTTTTTCTCCATTGTAGCTGCGAGCTTATAAAACATGTGTGCACATGTTTTATAAGACATGTTTTTTTGTTGTTGTTTTTTTTTACTTGTGTTGCTTGTAGCACCTTTTTATGAGTTTTCAGCTAAAATAAAATTAAAAAAAACGTGAAATTGCTACAATAATAAAAAACAGTATCATTCTTTACAGTCTGAATGGACAACAAATTAGCAAATGGATAAACGAATTTGCATATTTAATTGCATCACTAAAAATGTTATATTTAGAGAATACAAAGAACTATGCAAATTTAAACGGCACTACAAGTCTTCTACTCTTATTTATGTATGCTGCATACTGATACACCATTTGCCATTTGAATTACGAGAAATGCTCCACAACCAAAAAAGCATGAGTTGACATGTGATGTCCATTGCAATGGACGCAGGGTCTGAAGGGGTTAAATGAAACCAAAGTGTCACATTTTCACATTAGAGAATTTGGAGCTTTTAACTATAATTGGATAAATATGGTGATCTGTTTGTGCTCTGAAATAATCTGTTCATATATCCTGATCAGGGGGAAAAAAACTATTATTCTTCAGTTTAAATAAAGAGAACATTGTAAAACAACTTACTACAATAAACAAACCAATCAATGACTTGCTGCCTTTCAAAAAGCCCCAGAGAGACAGTGACATCCTCCTGGGTTTGAATGACACATTTGTGCTGTATTAACACGCCATAAACTTCAGAGCGAATTTCTGTTTGTGCTTGTAAAGTAATCCCTCCCAATGGTGGAGTATAGAATGAGAATCTCTGCCCTGCCATTAGTGAAGCGGTTAAGATGATGAGAACAGTTCTTCTACTCCCCAAGCTGTCCCCAACGGCAACTGCACGTCCCTGTGTTCCCCTCACCTTCTTTATCTGCAGACTTGACAAGAGCGACCAGAACCCCGCAGATCTATTTGGCATCATCACTGAGTCACTCACAATATGTAAATATAAGAGAGGGGATCTGTACCTTCATCCATTATAGATGAAGAAAACCCAAAGCCGGGAAATGGGGCCCTTTAAACGTCAGTCTTGGGCCCTTTGTGCCTGTGGCTAAAGAGCCAAAAACTGTACTTAGAGCCACTCACTGTACTTTCTTGATGGCTTATTCATATTAAAGATGGCTGAGGCTGATATCTGAAATTGTTAAATCTATACATTAATTTTTAACAGATGTATTGTTGTAGAACATTTCTTTTCATAAAATGAGATACAGTAGTACAGCAAAATCAGAACACTGATAATAATAGTAATGTACTAAATATTACACTGTAATTTTCAATGTTCTGTAGTACTTTCACATATGCATACTCATACATATTTTTTTAATTAACAAAGACTAAATTACTCTTCAAATGCAGAACTCTATGCAAATTTGATGGTACCTCAAGAACATTGAGAGTTCCAGGGCTTCAGCTCACTAGCAACCATCTAGAACAAATATATGTGACATTAAACAATAGATGTAAAGAAAATTGTAAAAGATTGTTTCAATTTCCTAAGCATCCTCTAAGAAAAAGCACTGCTAAATGAGTCAGTGACAAATAAGAGTGTCCACAAACAGAAAAAGAAAATCTGGTAACTCTTTACAATACAAAAACATTTGCCTAATTTGTTAACTGTTAAGTTCTGTCTGTTTTAGTTTCGGTTTCTTGTCTCCTTGTTTTGGTTTCTTTTATATTCCCATGTGTATGTTTATATTTGTTTTTTTCCGGTTCAAGTGATTATTAGTTGATGTATCCCCACCTGTGTTTCTCACCTGTCTTGTGTTCAGTTCATTCGTTCTATGTGTATTTATGCAGTTCTGTTTGAATGTTTTAGCGTCCGTGATTATTGTTATTTTGCTTGTTGTATTCGGTTCTCTTATACTCCTGCATGTGATATTAAAAGACATTTATTAAGACCCAAGGTGTCTGCTTCCCCCCTCAAGCTATGATCCCCGTACTCCAAACCTCAATATTCCTCAGCCCAGCCAGGCCGATGATCCTCGAGCACATCTCCGAGCCCGCGCTTCAAGAGCACATCTATGAGCCTGCGTTTCAAGAGCGCCTCTCCGAGTCTGCACTTCCAAAGCGCCCCTCCGTGTCTGCGAAGCAGGAGAGCCAGAAGTCTGAGCACTTGATCCAATTCTCTGCGGATTACGCTCTGCAATTACGGACAGTAGAGCCATCCCCTAACCCCACTCTCGACTTGTGGCCTGAAGAGGCGGCCCGATTCCCTGCAGATTCCAGTTTGCCGGTAACACGCCATGTTCTGGATCTTTGGCAGGGAGAGCCAGTCCAGTTCCACGCAGACTCCAGTCCACACATCCCAAACCCAGTTCCTGAGTTACGTCCGGGAGAGCCATTCCGGAATCTTGATCCTGACTCATGGCCAGAAGTGCCGATCCCGAGTCCAGTTCCCCCTAGAGCCTGCGCTGCAAGAGCGCCCCCCAGAGCACCCTCAAGAGCCTGCGCTTCTAGTGTGCCCCTGTGAGCCCAGGACTTCAGATCCACCCTGGAGGCAGCATATGGCCAAAACACCCTCCCTCCCCAGTTGGTGTTCTTTGTATTTTCCTTTTTCTTTGTTTATGGCGCAAGTTTGTGCCTTGCCGGGGGGGGGGGGGGGGGGGGGGGG
>JAUCMU010000104.1:9210616-9222354 GCA_032275025.1 Enteromius treurensis
GTTTTGGTTTCTCCTTTGGTCACGCCTCCAGCATGACGGCTCTGAATAGTATGTGTAATCAGTCCAATGGATGGGCGAGACGTCACAGGTGGATTACGTCATTGGCCAGGAAGCATAAAAGCATGTAGAGTGCAGCAGGCTTCGGCTTCAATGTCTTGAAGCAAGCACAGGCAGGGAATGCCGGAAGTGTGGTTACGAGACACGCCGTCTCGTTACTTTGAGGAACTAGGGTTACATACATAACCTTGAGACGTTCTTCTTCAGGAACTCGAGCCACGTCCACGAGACGCTATGGGGAACGAGATGCCCACGCCCCCAGACTTGCAAATCCCTGCCTAGTGTGTGTATCTGCACAGCTAGGGCAAGAGAACAGAAGAGCCTTGAGTGGCTCACAAGTAGTAGACTGACCCCGCACTCCTTCCAGAACTCCTGGGAGCAGAGCGATCGGGGAAAAGGAGTACAGGCGGAGCCTCGGCCACGTTTGTACCGTGGCATCCAGCCCCAATAAAGCTGGATGAACTAGAGAGAACCAGAGTGGACATTGTGCATTCTCTCGAGTCACGAAGAGGTGCAACTCCACCTGATAAAATATTCTCCAGATCAGCTTCACCACCTCGGGGTGGAGCATCCATTTCCCCAGGCATCAGCCCCTGCCTCGACAGGATGACTGCTCCTACATTTAGATGCCCAGGAATGAAGATGGCTTTCAGTGAGAGGAGTCTGTCCCGGGCCCACACAAGGATCTGGGGCGCCTGCTTGTATAAGGAGTACGATCGCAAAACTCCTTGGTGGTTGATGTAAGAGATGACTGATGTGTTGTCGGTGCGCACCAACACATGTTGATCTCTCACGTCTAGGAGAAAGTGTTTCAATGCATGAAACACGGCCAGCATCTCTAGGCAGTTGATTTGCCACATGAGATGGTGACCACTCTACAGACCACGGGCCAGGCGGCCACCCATGACCGCTCCCCCACCAGTGAGGGACGCATCTATCGCTAGCGTTATGCAGCAACATGGAACTCTCAACTGCCTGATGCAGGAAGCATTTTAAATTCTTTGAGAGCTTACAGCGCAAGCTCCGCTCCTCAAAATGCTGCTCATCATTCATCCATTTATAATAATGATAGACAACATGCTTGTGTATACTTTTCTATTTTTTTAAGTAGATCTGGTGAGAAAGTAAGAGGATAGGGATCGCCCGTCTTCTAGCCAATCCCACCGTGATTCTCCAAGCACAGCCGCCCTATCCACCTTGGTGAGAGTGAGGCTGGCACCATGAGGAACACTGGTGAAGGCTCTCTCCTCCAAGAAATCCCTCCGAGAGCAAAGCATACACCGAAATGGACGCTCACAATCAGCTCCCTCAGGAGCTTACTGTGCTTTGCTCTTGAGCAGACAACACTCAAACTGTGTGTTTCTCCTCCCGTATTTATTTTTTAGTTTGGGGAGAAAACAACACTGTCCGACATACTGCCCGCTCTTGCCCTTGCCTTCACTCATTTGCTGAATGACAAAAAACTGAAGCCGGCTGCACTCCATGTGCTTTTATGCTTCCTGGCCAATGACGTCATCCGCCTATGACGTCTCACCCATCCATTGGACTGATTACACATTCTATTCCGATACACTTTATAAGTGCACATACTGCAAAATAAAGTGAAGCTGTTAATTGACATGTAATTGCAAATTAATGAGAGTTAGCTGACAGGTAGTTGCAAAGTTACTTAAAGTTATTAGTTAGCTGTCTAAAACGGACTTTTAAAATAAATTGTAACCACAATCTAACCTAATATTGCCATAAATAGCTCAAATAATTTTATAATTCAAGAGATTTATTGAGTTGGTACACAATCATGAAGGTCTTCATGATTTCATTTTCTTTTTTGTGTTTTCAAAATGGATCAAAAACGCTAGTTTCTGTCCATTGAGTGCTGATGCGAAATGCATTCTGCTATGAAAATATCTGAATATTACTGGATTAGCAGTAAATTCTAATGAACTTTTAAGCCTGCTAACAGTCAAGTCATTTCTGTTTGATGTTTTAACAGGTAGGGACTGCGTAGCTCTCATTATCTTTTCAGTATCAAAGCTTTCCTGTGTAAATGCAGGTTTGCCTAAAGCTGTCAGATCCTCATCTTTGACAGTTCAATTAGGTTAAGAAAATGAATGCAGGTGACGTTAATTATCAAGAGTTAACACGCGCACACGCCTCCCTTCACAGGCTCATTATAATATAACACAATGGCCATCTTTCGCTCTAAGATGAAGACAGTGAGAACACTTCTGATGATGATAACAACATAAGATAATAAATGCACGTTTTATGCTTAAAAGCAATAAAACTGAGCTGGCTCTATCTCAGACAGCATAAACAGGGAGCCGGTGTGGGAAACCTGATTTGAGCGACAGGGTCACGCACCTCGCCTTTAGCTGAATTAAAAGAGGATCGCCAGTGATGATGCGCAATATTGCAATGCCCGTTTGCATATGTGCAGTGATATTAAAAGGGATCAGCTTCATCTAGTGAGACACAACAATCAACGTGAAGGGAACAGCATGGTTTAATATCACAAATTACTCCCAGGGAGTGACCTCCTCACTTTGAGCTTGATTACAGAGCCTTAATTAGGAGGGATTCCCAACTCTCTCCATCCCTCTGTCTCCTTTTTCTCCTTTTCCGCTGACGTAGAGCTGGGGGTTTAGTCACAAATTCAATATTTACCTTGCACTACAGTGCTTGTACTGAATCAGGTAGGGGGAATGAGCGAGAAGGGGGTGGGGAGAGATGAAATTAATAAAACCTGCTCTTCAGGATTCAGGTGCAAACCAATTTACAAGCTGGCATTTAAAGGACTTTAATTAATATTTTGTCACAGATGAAATTCAATGTGTTTAAAAGCCTTCTTAATGAATATACACTTAGTACTGACATGCCATTTTTACAGCAAACGAGGATAAAAGTCCATTTTCTGACCTGTATCAAAAGCTTCGGTGTTCAATAAGTGTAGCAATTTTGAGTTTTATTTATCCTAGGCAATGGGACAGTGGGTGCAATCAGGATAGATCACCACAAAAATGAAATTTCTGTATAAATATGCATATAGGCTCCAAATGGAATGGAATTGATTGGATGGGATAGGATAGGATGTTTGTTTGTTTTATCGGTTTTAATAGTATAATATATATATTAAGAAGAATTTAAAAAGAATGTCTAATACATTAAAACAGATCATTTTAACACTTTAATAATTTCTTAATCGTTTTCTTTAAAAAATGGTTTCTTTTCAATTTATAGATGATTTAATTGTGTTTTAGGATTTAATATTTATTTAATAATCTTTAGTAGTAGTACTACTATTTACATTATGAATTACTGTCATTTAAGTTAAACCAAACTTTTATTGGGGGGGATTTGTAGTGAAGATCTTTGCGTTTCAGTGTAGGCTATGAAAATTTTATCAAATGAAATGGTGAAGCACTCATGATGTGAACTCTCACAGAAGCTCTGGAGATGAATCTAGATAGAGAAACTTTGGAATTGACAGACATAGGACCTTAGAATCCAAAGAATCTAGTACAGAGAGAGAGAAGATCAGATAGACAATGTGGTGCCAATCCATGAGACTCTTAAGAACAAATAATAAGACCTTAAACTAAATCCTAAATTGAAGCCAGGGAAGAGACGCCAATACAGGAGAAATATTTTCTCTCTTCCAGTCAGTATAACTATGAATCACTTAGCCAGAACTTGCTCTCACAGCTCAGTTTGGTCAGTTTTGTAGACCTCAGAGTCTCCCCAACCCCTCAGCAGGTAAAAGGAAGTCCAACACAAACATATGACCTGCTAGAGGAACTGCTCTCTTGGCTTTTTTTCACCTGCTGCAGCTCTCCAGGGTGAAAGGTCAACCGTCACAGGGGCCAGGGAGGTTCCCCTTGGGGCATGCAGCCTGGAGAACTTCTCTTGAAGCTGAGACACCTCTGCCTGGTTTCACAGCGCTGCCCCAAACTGCCCTGGGGCATGAATGCCATTCGGTATTTATGGGACTGCTGGGCTATCGCTGGACGTACAAACCGCAATCCCTGTCTCTGTCCCATAGGAAAGTGCCTCATCATCCTCCTCTGACAGAAAGCTGCTGGGGCCTGCCCTAAAGTCCACAGATTTATCAACATCCTGAATCTTTATGATGTGTCCACCCTAAATATTGATAGGTGATGGGGGGGAAAAACTTTACTATATTGGGATCATTATTTAATAATAGCTGAAGCTACAGAATGTGATATCTGCCACAGCTACTGTATAAGTCATGAAAAAACTGTGGTGGTTTATCTCATCCCACACATACAAGTATATTTTTACAGCAAGGAACAGATCTACTGTTCACCAAAAAATTTACCAGACTGCTCTGTCTATTCGAGTTGTATAGCTTACTTATACTTATAAACAATTTAATAAAAATTGTCACCATTAAGGTCTACTAACAACCTTCTTCTGTAAAACACAGTTTTTTCCTATGCAATTACAATGACTTAGGACTAAAGTTTTCAAGTTTCAACCATTAAAGATCTTGTGTGCAAAATTTTGCATCCTTACAATAACTTTGTGTGATAAACAGGCCAAAATGTGTGTGTGTATATATATATATATATATATATATATATATATATATATATATATATGCGTGTGTGTGTGTGTGTGTGTGTATGTATACACAAATATTCCAATTTGGAACTTCTGCAACTGAATCACTATTCAATGAGAAAAAAAAATCTGTCACATTTCTGAATGTGAAGATTTTCATTTTCATAAAAAAGTAAAATAAAGAAAATGAAATGAATTTTTTGTTTTATTGATTTGTCCATGAATCAGACATAGTTACCTCTGAACATGCCAGAATATCAAGAAGTGAAGTCTAGATTTTCAGTAAACTTATCACAAAGTATCACAAAAGATCAGAATTACGCAGATTCCTTTTTGATACCTTTGTAACCATTTGTTGCAATTTAATGGAAAGCAGCAACCAGAGCATTCTTCAAAATGTCTCATTTTGCTGCCCAAGGAAGGAAGGAATGAAGATCCATTTCTGGATCAACATGAGAGTGACTAGATGACATAATTTGTCAAAATTTTTTGGTGAACTTTTCCTTTAAGACCTAGCTTGAAGACGTTAAAAGACAATACTATGTTATTTTCAGTTTTTGCAACCCTTGCATAATTAATTAAACTATTCTCCATCTGCTTACTCAGAACTAAAACTGTTTGCTCAGTCCACGCTTGAAAAAAAAAGGGAAACATATTAGCAAAAATAAATGTTGGTGCTAGAAGAGGCCGATTATGTATGTCTGGGGCAAATTGGTGGTAATGAGTCAAGAGACTGAGCTGGTTCACATATATTAAAACAGCGATCATTAAGGCATTTGGGCTTAGATTAATCCTGTTAATGACATGCCGGTGCCACTGGGAATAAGTGAGCCGGCCCCAGATGTCGAGCTGTGGCTCAACTCGACACACAGCAAATCTCTGCCTCTCCCCTCTCGCATACTCCGCACTCTCTCCATCTTTTCGCTCTTATGCAGCAGGGATGCTCCTGCACAGTACCACCACTTCAAATGCAAACGAGGGGACACCATCACAGCAGACTACTAATGAGAGCAATGCGAGAAAGAGAGAAAGAGAGGTGGCTGAGATGAATAAATTAAAAAAAAAAGAAAGAAAAAGAAAAAAAGAAGAAGTGATCTGAACTGCAGATAAGAAGCGGCAGCGGGAACCCTGATGTCCCCAATTAGGAAAGATGTCATCCCCTGTCCACAGAGCTGTAATAAAACCCTCACTCTGTATTCTCCATCACACGGCTCCAACACTGTTAACATTTTAATGTCCTGGGCGTGCATGGTAACACTAATTACTTGGCCATTTGGCTGACTCCAGAATCCTCCAAATGGAAATCTGATCTCAGGCTTAAGACCGTTACATTAAAAAATAATAAGTCATATTTACTGATCTAGCCAGTATTCGTACTTGTGATTCAACCGGTTCACTCTTCTTATTGACTGATAGGATCTCCAGCCATAAAAGGAAATGACTGTGTGAATTTTAACAAGGACATGATCCCTGGATTGTTTCCTTCTCCCTTCCTTTCTCTTCCTCCCCATCCTGCCCATATAACCCCGCTGTTTGAGAGAGGCCATGGCACATTTAGATTTCATCACAGGTGTTTTAAATCTATGCAAATCCTCCCATTCCAATCTTAACAGGCAAATCCAATCATTTAAGCAATCTCCAGAAGCCATTTCTGCCAACATTAAAATTTATGGTCACTCTGAGCAATTTTTGAACCGTACTGAAAAGGCATATCTGTGTCTGATAAAATCCCATCATCTGTAGCCATTCCTTCTGACTCCTGCTCAGGGATAAAACACCTCGTTCCGAGGACGCCCCTCAGTTGTGGCAGATTCAGAATTACACAGAAATGAACAAGCTTTGGCTTCACCCCCGCCGAATTAACGACACACATCTTTTGAATTCAGCGACCGGTCTATTGTTTTAGGGCCAGGTGAACCCCAAAAAAGAAAGGGTAAACTCATTTTTGTGCCTCTGAGTGCTGTGTACTGTTTGGTGGCAATAACACAAGAGGAAGCCTTCGATAAAGGCAAGAAATTAGATTCTATCCCCACATGTGGAATTGGCAGCACCAGCATGAGATGGAAAAGAAGAGGAGCGAATGTAATGGTTGTATTACCGTGCTCAGTCATGTATTATTAATGTTAACGTGATCAAGGCAGGTGGACGAGCCCAGGAGACATCGCTGCCTAATGAACACAGCCCTCTCTCTCTCAGTGGAGCAGGCCCTGGCAGCTGTTACTGTTTCAGAGCAAGTTGTTAGCCTCTGTACCTGAGCGTGCTGGCTACACCCCCCACCCCCCTCCCTGACCAACACACATTTAATTTACAAATAATCTACAGCCACCCACAATTGACACTGTTCGTACTGAAGGGCTGGTGTCCGCTCACAGGATAAGGGCGCATTTGCAAGGGGGGAAAAGTCTAAAAAGAGGCAAACTAAAGGCTGCTCAAGTCTTCTAAAGGATTGAAACTTTACTGAACTGCAGGTTAGATTTGAGAGCATGGGACTCCTCCAAAGAGGTTGCAAGAGGGTGTCAGGTGCTCCATGGGGAAACTAGGCCTATTTAAAATTGCAGTTATTTTGAATTAATAGTAATAATTTCCAGATAACTGTTTTTAGACAACCTATCGTTGGGTTGGGAATTTTAATTTTATCAGTTACGATTCTGCTTATTGATTCCATTTCTTATTGCTTGCTAGTTTAGATTTCAATAAGATTTAAACAATCCACTCAGTTAAACATTTATTCTGTGACGTTTTGTAAAGTATTTTGTTGCAGCTAAATAACTTGCGCAAAAATCAGCAGTCTACAGCACTCTTAAGAAAAACTTTTGCCTATGCTTTGAACAAAAATACCACATCAAAAACTTGACTTTTATGCATTTTAAATATTAAAGGGTTAAAGACAAGTAAACAGACAGTAATAAAATAGAAATAAACCAATCAATTAGCAATAGCACAAATAAATACAACTGAACCACATTTCAGGAACAAAGACTGTAAAAGTTACTTGTATTTTCAAAAACATTAATGATTTTTAGTCAAAATCCGTGAAGGATTTTGTGTTCTCTGATTAACAGTAATGACTGAGAGAGTGCTTATTAGGCTCCTGTCTCTTTAACACGGAACGCATGCAGATCTAAAAAATGCTGTACACGTTTTCTTTCTCACCATTTTATGTTTACTCAAGACAAAAACGGCTGTGTTTATGATGATAAACTGACTTGGTTTTCTGCATACTGGTCGATAAATATAAAAAAGAGTCATATCCGGCCTGAAACAATATTTTATGAGTGAAAATGCACGGAACGGTTGGAGTACGGACACAGAATTCCGTACCGAGACCCCTGTAATCTATGCTTGTGCTTCAGATGTGTGCCCTACACGCAAACAAGGAACATGTTTTTTCTGTTCCTGCACTGAAACCATTTTACATCACATAAAAATGGGAATGTGGGAATCGTGAAGCAGAAATGAAATGCACGCGTTCTCTGAAATTTGGAACCGGTTCAAAAATGGAACCGGTTCTTGATACCCAACCCTACTCACAATATCACACAGATACATTTTCTTCAAATAAATACTTTTCAGAAAAGCGAGGATCGTCATTTTTTAGGGTCCTTCGCATCAAAAACTTGTTTAAGAGGATCAGCTGAACACTGTCCGTCATCTTCTAGAAGAGCGATAAACGTTAGCTCCAAGTTTGCTTTATTCTGTTAAGAGTCTGAGGACGCCGGAACTTTGGAACTCTCAATTATTCATGTGTGGGCCTGTACACTATTTATAAAGCATAAAAGGTAGCCATGAAAAACTGTGCAGCACAGCATCCTTTGTCAAGGCCTTGAACAAATGTTAAAGAGTGCACAATACCTGCAGTAACTTGCAGAGGCTTACATCATTAGTTGAGTATGGCGCAAACACACACAGGAAGAAAGAGAGGAGAGTGTTCAAAATCAATCCCAGCAAGACTATATGCACTTGGTATATGGCACAAATGATCCCTTAAAGCTGTGCTGGACTTGCAGAGATTGGGCCTGTCGGTTCAGTTTTGCTTTTCTGCATGGTGAAAGACAAAGGTCTGGCAGGGCTGTGTGTTTTCTAGGTCACATACTGCCCCCTGGTGGAGGAGAGGAGATTTGCCGTTATAAATCAGTGCAGTTGTCTCTGTGTTTGTCTCGGTCAGGGTTGACCAGCGGTACAAAAAAAAAAAAAAAAAAATGGTGGCTATTTTATGCAATTTTATGCAAAAGCTCTGTCTAAATAACATGACGTATACAATATGTCTTGTCCAACATGTCAAATACACATCAGGATAAAACAATAAATAAAGAGGTTACATTTAAGGCCATTTTCATAAACTGTGTCATGTGTGTCCCCATGACATATTTTTGATGTAATTATTTTAACTTAATCACAGATTGAGCTTTTAAGCATGTAACAGAAGACATAAAACAACTGTACACAAAACATAACAGCTGTTTTGATTCCTGATATTATCAGGTTTTTACTGGAATAAAGCAAGAGCTAACTAAATCAAATGAGGTACAATGTGCGTCATGAGACATTTTAGCACTAATTTTTAGACCAGTAACACACTTGCCACAAAATATACTTTGAAAATAAAAATGTCATGATTATCTCTTATTTTAATTTTAAGAATTTTACCAAACATAAAACAGCAGTCTTTTCCGGTTATACTTTTTTATTATTGCAATAAATTGGTACTTTGAAAACACATCATGCAAAAATATTGTAAGTTTTGTGTTTTAGGCCTGATGTAGGAGAATTACTTAATGAAGAACAAGCAAATAATAAATATTAAATGTCATTGTTACCAAAGAGAACTACTGTTAGGTTGTTAATATTTACATTAAGTGCCGCTTAAACAATTTATCTATATATGCCCAAATGTAAGTATTGTAACTGTTTTACCCAAAAAAAACACCAGTATTATCTAAACATGCATTCAAGTATGAATGTAAATGAACAAGCTTCGTGAACCAGGTGTAACAGCTGACATTTGGCCAGAATAAACACTAAAACACCACTCCTCAAAATATAAGTCACATTATGATCAAGTACAGTTTGGAGCCGGTGTAGTGATGGTGTGGAAATCTTTACATAACACGAGTCAAACAATGTATAATAAAGGATAAACTTTCATTTGCACAATCATTTTCCGAAACATGGCAAGTTTGTAAATGAGCCTCCATTGTGGACTTCACATCTTACAGAGGAATCCAATCTTTTCTGATTAGCCGAAATATGACTCATAATCCTCTAGCTACCAGTTTCTATCAAACATACTCTATTGCATCAGGTATAAAACAAATCTATCCATGGTTGGAGTAATTACTGATCTCACTGAATTCAGGTCAAACTACAACAGTTGAACCGCTGAGATGTTTCTTGATTGCATTCATCGTCTGATCATACATTGTTAAAAACCAAAACCAGTCCTCGGAATGATTCGCAGCCAAGTCTCAAACAGAGACAGAAGAATCAAACAGACGCCCTCATTCGCACAAACACAGGAGGAGAATCTTATTATCTGCTCTACAGACTTTCTGCCAACAAACGAAATGTCAGTTGATCCCTGTCATTACCTTCCAATAAATCAAATATGAAATGTTGCCATGTGTATGTGATGTACTGATGGTGGATTTAAGCAGGATTTAATTAAATTGTATGTATTCCATCTGAGATTTTTACAAAGTGTCCATGTTTACTTTTTTGCATGTTTTGTAGCAGCATGTATAGTCTCTCATGCATCAGGTTTCTGGATAAAAAGCAATATTTCCAATAAACTGGGCTGTAAATAAAACAGTCCAGTTTCTTCTACTCAGCTCAGCGTATTACTCGAAAGCCTCTTTGGTGCTTATGTATTGCGAAAGCTTAAAATTCACAATATCACACATCCTGTTTCTGTTGGACTAAGCAGATACAATAGATATCAGCAAGGCAGTGGAATATAAACACAAAAATTGACAGCCCTGCAAGGGAAAAATAATCTGACAGGTACAAAGCAATTTTGATGTGCTAACCAAAAAGTTAACTTTCGCCTGCTGCAAGACCACTGTGAGTGTGTCCATGTTTGTTACACGTGTCTGTGTGTGGTTGGTATGATGGCGGTGGTGAGGTCACCAGTCACTTATCATCGGTTTGTTGTACAGGCATTTTGATCATATAGAAATGCTGTCCTGGGATGTCTGTGTCAGACCAACGGTAACAAAGCCCGTGCCACCATCCTGGCTGGAGAAAAATACTGAATATTTCATTACCTGCTCCAGGAAAAAAAATAATAAAAAAATCACTCTAGGACCTTCCATTTTATTACAGATCTACAATACAGAAAAGTCATAGCTGAGCTGAAGGATCAATGCCACTTTCTATTAAAAGGGCTCTTCAAAATATAACCGTAAAAAGCTAAAAAACTAAAAAAACAAATGGTCAGATGTGTTTAAAAAGCAAGAAATGCTGAAAATTAACCGAAGTAGGTAAAACTACAGTTTTCTGCCCCACTTTATATTCAGTGGCCTTAACTACCATGTATTTACATAAAAAAAATAAGTACAATGTTGTAAGGTATGATACGGGTAAAGTTAGGGACAGGTTAAATGTGGGTTAAGGTGTGAGGGATGGATCAAAAGTGTAATTATAAACCAGTCCCACAGCAATTCGTACATATTTTACAAGGTGGCTCATTCATACAAATTTGTACGACCTCACTCGTACATATTTTATGAGTTGCCAATTTGTATGAATTTGTCCGAATGGCCTACATATAACCCCATCCCTTAAACCTACCGATCACAGGGGTTTAGATAAATCGAACAAAATCGTGAAATCATACGAATTTGTACAAGTTAACACAAATTTGTTACCTCGTACAAATATGTACAAATAGGTCGTGAGACTGTGTTGTTATAAACTTATTATAAAAAGTAATAACCGGTGTATTTGCATGCATGTATTCTTCTTAAGTAAGTATACAGTGTAACAACATGTATGTACGCGATGAGTGTATTGTATCAAATGATTAATTTAAAGGGATAGTTCACCCAAAAATGAAAATTTGATGTTTATTTGCTTACCCCCAGGGCATCCAAGATGTA
>JAUCMU010000104.1:9222454-9234513 GCA_032275025.1 Enteromius treurensis
TCTGGTAGTCATTTAATGGAAGTGGATGGGCACCAAACCTTTCAAAGTAAAAAAAAAAACATTCACAGACAAATCCAGATTGCACCCTGTGGCTCATGACGATACATTGATGTCTTAAGAAACGAAACGGTCATTTTTTGTGAGAAACTAAACAGTATTTATATAATTTTTTACCTCTGATAGACAGCCATGTCCAAACCGTTTCGGGCTCGTGCTTTAGAGTAGGATACGCAAACACTGTTCACAACAGATCACTTCCGGCGTTCCCGCGTTTGCGTCTCCAAAGCGCGAGTTCACAACAGATCACTTCCAGGGTTTGCGTATCCTACGCCAAAGTGCGTACACAGGGAACGCGCCTCATGCTGAGCATGAGCCCGAGACAGTTTGGACATGGTTGTCTATCAGAGGTAAAAAATTACATAAATACTGTTAAGTTTCTCCCAACAACTGATCGTTTCGTGTCTTAAGACATCAATGTATCGTCACGAGCCACAGGGTGTAGTTTGGATTTGTCTGTCAATGTTTTTTTTACTTTGAAAGGTTTGGTGCCGATCCACTTCCATTAAATGCCTACCAGACTGCCACGGTTAAAGTTTAAAATCTTCGTTTGTGTTCTGCTGAGGAAATAAAGTCACCTACATCTTGGATGCCCTGGAGGTAAGCAAATAAACATCTAATTTTCATTTTTGGGTGAACTATCCCTTTAAGTTTAAGTACATAGATGTTAAGACCACTTAATATGAAGTGGGACTCAGTTTTCCATAGTTTTGAAATTATTGCAACCCTGATTTTAGTTTAAAAATACTTAAAACAGCTTACACCTTCCACAATATCTTGGGTTGAAGGTTGGATAAAATGCAGTTTTTGCCAAAAAGGCAGAAACAGGGTTTGATAACAGGGGTTATATAGACATTATGCCAATGTTGTGTGATTTTTGTCGTTGGACAGATTTGATATTTGAAGGTGAAGACAAAACGGGACAAGCCAAAATCTTCATTCTAGACTGACAGTTAATGGATTTAAAACCTAAATCTTGAAGCGTACAATTTCACTTGGCATTTAACCGCTCTAGCAAGGTTTTCTCCACAGGTCTGCGATTCTGAGTAGCCCGGCTCTATTGTCGAAGAAAGCAACAGCAGAGCATCTGTTTGAAGAAATCCACCTGATCAGCCAGAAGCTCCTTGTTGGTAATTGCCGTTCTTATAGTAACAGGAAAACGTAAAAGGTTTTCAAAACCCTGAAGGCCTGAAAGCGAGATGTTTAGCTCGGTGTGACTTCTGTGTGCAAACAGCAATCATGTCTCATGCCCTGCTCAGGGCTCTAGTTATCACGAGGAGAGGGGCTGTCGCTGACAAAACCACGCAGGGGAGCGGCATCTGTGAAATCCCTCTCTGCTCCTCCACCGTTCACTCCCTAATCAATATCAGGAGCAACTACGCGAAGCCGAGAGAGGAAAACGAAAGCAAAGCAAACAACACATTTTCAGTGGGGGAAGAAAATTAGCGTGCAGCGAGATTCTTCCACGCACCTGTCATCATCCGCTTCGGCTCTTAATGAGAGCGCTTCTATTCCTGATCACATCATATTTGTTTTATACAAGTCCCTTTGAACAGCTAGGAGATATTGAGCCTTCTTTGATCACGCTATCTTTCTGAATTCCAAATAAGAAATGAGTCTCTCTCTCTTTGTCCCATTCTCTGTCTCAGTCTTTCTTGCTTTGCTCTCTCCTCCCTCGCTGCTACTTTGTTTGTTTACTACACAAGACCCATTGCCAGAATTAGCTAGAGAGGAGAAAGAGTAAAATAATGATAGAAATAAAGATGAAAAAGAAAAATGAACAGAGAAAGAGGGAGGGATAGAGCTCAGGAGCATTGCGGGAGCAGAAGCGTGAAATTTTCTTCATTAATGTTTATGCACTTAACAAAGAGAGAGGGGTCTTGAAAAGAGGTATAACATTGCCATGAGACATCGCACTTAGCAGGGATTTTTTTGAAGGCAGTCATATTCTAATGATGACCCTTGGCATGCCGTGGCACTTGGGACTGCCCCCTGTGCGAGGAAGGCTGTTGAAAATTAATCCTTTTCTCATTTCAAACAGAATATCACCCGGCCCCTGATCACAGCGCCAGGGCCCCCTTTCGTAGGGCCTATTGAGAGAAAAGACATTATAACGACCCCAGATCTTTTCAACGGGTGAGTCCGCGAGTCCCACCGGTCCTCTGCTTCTGAAACGCGCGGTGACACGGTGACCGAGGGACGGGAGAGGTCTGGATGTTCTCTGGCTGTTTAAAGATTGAAACCATTGGTGTGTGATGGGCTTCTTTGATGTTTGCTAAGCACAATGCTTGGGTGCAGGAGAGTAAGGACAGTGAGGAAAGGAGGAAAAGAAAGATAGAATGAAAGACAGTGGTAAAAAGTACACACACAAAATAGAGGTGAATTGGAGGAATGGCTTTACCAAAAGGCAATCATCTTTCTCAAAGTCACGGTTGAAGGAAAAGGCTAGGAAGAGGAGAGGAGGAGGGAATTGGGAGAAGCCACCCTGACAAAGGAAGATAAAAGCATAGATGTTGAATCAGGGGCCATGACTGACTATGAAGAAGAGATTACTCTGCCTGAGACCACAAGTTCTAATGCTGCTTCTTCCAGCACAGAAAAACTTTCAATGCTCAGTTGAAACAGAAATCCTTTTTTCACTCTGATGTTGTGGGAGGACACAGGATAGCTGTGTCCAAAGTCTCGGAATAAAGAGACCATTCAAAAAAAAAAAAAAAAGCATACCTCACCTTGTAACCTTGGATGATAATATTCTTGGATGTGAAGACCATCGTCGCTAGACCTGTGAGAATAACTATAAATTTACCTTTGTTTCTGTGTAAATTGTGTTTCCCCTTTGCCTTCACCCTGGGAAGCGGGTTTAAAACAAAAAAAAAAACTGCCTAGTGGACCTGCCCCAGTCTTAGTGCTAGAAGCTGAACATATATGTGCTGGTTTAAGTGGTAAGATCCCTTTCTCATATCGCATTTGGGATGCATGTGGAAGCAAAGGGAATTCAGAGGATCCGAAAGCATTTTAAATACAATTAAAATCTTTGATGGTTTAATCTGTTTACATCAAACGCAACAATACCGTTGTTTGATTTTTTTTTGATGACGCAACATAAAAACTAATGACTGTCAGCAAACAGCTCGATGCTGGTGAAATGCATTAATTAGAGCATGCATCTGGGCTCATGTTTCCCACCGGTGGTGTTTCAAAGTGTAATTACTGAGATCATGTCTTTTTTTTTCTTTATTTCACAATGTGCTAAATTGTTAATTAAATTAATTTAATTGGCCATAACAAATTGTACAGGCACTGTAGGTGTTCTGACGTCCAGTGAGATCATGCTTTCATTTAAATATTTTTCAGTATTTGTTTGTTCAAAAAGAAATAGAAAGAAAAATAGTATTCAAAACTGCCTTAAAAGTAGTTTGGATCAGCAACCATCACAAGAGGGTTTAGTATCATCTGGGAATCTCTAGGAGTCCGTGGGGATTGATCTCCACCAAGAAAAACTCTGCAAAACAGTCAATGCTCCATGCCTTGTTGGCAATTCATGCGAACTTGTACAAATGACCTACACCTAACCCCGCCCCTAAACCCATCCGTCAATGGGGTTTAGACAAATCATACATAATCGTATGAGTGAAGTTGTACGAATTAGCCACCTCGTAAAATACGTACAAAAAGGTAATGAGACTCTAAGAGATGCACATACAAAACAAATCGAAAAGAGTGTCAAATTAAATAGCAGGCAAAAATAATTCTCAACATAGATATTTCTAAGTCTATATATTCTAAATGTTAGTAAATTTCCAGTTCACATAACTATGTACATAATGTGTACACAAATGTACAAAAAAATATTACAGAAAATCTCACAAATGGCATTCAGAGAAAAAAATACTATATACATTAGATTGCATAGAAACCTAACTGATATACTGTGCTGGACTAGACTATGAGTTGTCATATCAGACATACTGTACTGAAATATAAGCACTTTTAGTTTTACTTCAAATATTAGTCTTTAAGTAACGTTTCTACATTTATGTTACTCTGAAAGAAAAGAGTAATTAGTTTTGTTCCTTATTTGGATACAGAGAGCATTCTCAAAGTGCTAAGAAACTATAAAGCAAGAAAGTCAAAGAGTTCAAAGCCTAGCAGAGAGCTATCTCTTCTTTAAACACTAATCTTCACTTCTTTAGTTTAGAGTAATCACACGGCAGGCTGTCCTGGTTTGAGACGTGGTGCTCCTGAGGTTTGCCACTTGTTTTCTTTTTTCCCTCCTTTCACACATACCCATGCAGATTGTTTACACTGATCTTAAAGTGGTGTAAATTGAATTCCAGTGTTTCGTCTTATCAGTAGCCACACGTGTAAAGTGGTGCATGCACCCCCTCTTGAGACATTAGTTCTCTACTGTACATCCTTAACTGAAATAGTTCAAACCAGTAGCACACATAAAATCACAAATATATAATACAAAAAAATCTAAATCTATTTCATTTCAGTAAGTAAAACCATGCAAACCATGACAAAACAACAAAGTCTTTATATTGTCATGCTTGGTGGTGTGAGGCTTGCAAGGAAGGCATGGGAGAGTCACGAGGTAAACAAAAACATTTATTTAACAAAACAAGAAAACCAAGATCATTGAAACACAGTGTTACAAAGCAGACGGACTCAGGAGGTAAGTAAAAGTATAACAGAGTTTATTTCACAGATGAGTAACTGAAACAAAGGTAATCAAACTTAAATTCATCCAGGACTGGGAATAGGAAAACAAACTAAAGTATCTTCTGATCTTTGTAGGGATATCTGATGGAGGGGAACTGACAGATGAACAACGCCACACACCACTTGCCACAATGGAGTCGAGGAGAGGATTCGCTGGAGCTGGAGAACACACAGGGGTTCAACGAGCCTTCTGTATGGAAACAGGTAAGGTTAGAGGTAAGTACTAGAAGCATTGGAGATGGTCCACCTTCGAATAAACAAGCTCGGACCCAGAGTGTTGTTTGGAATCAGCTTAAATGTGGTGGCTGAAGAGTGTCATAATTAGGTTCAGGTGACTGTGAAAGGTGAGTAGGTGGGCACCCTGAAGGCCAGGACCAGGAGTGCCTCCAGGGCGGATCAGGCTTGACTTGAGGCCGTGGCGGATCAGGAGCCTTGGGAGGCCGTGGCAGATCAGGAGCTTTAGGACACCATGGCGGATCTTTGACCTCTGGTGTACCTGAGGGTTCAGGAGACATAAGGTATAGTGATTCAAGGCATGGAGACTCAAGGCATGGAGACTCAGGGCTCTTGGGATCCACAGGAGTCCAATCCCAAACTCCCAGCCCGCCCACCCTCTCCACGATCATAGCTATACTGCCCCCCCCCCCCCTCTTCGCATGCCATGAATCAGGTGGTCTTACAGGGAAGGCGGTGTCTGATAGGCAGTTATGGAGAGTGGGCTCGTGCAGCTGGGTTTCTGGGGAATCTCCTGGAGGCTCGGGTCAAAGGGGAAGCTCAGGAGGCTTGTATTCAAGGTGGCACTCTTGTGGCGCAGCGGGCTCAGGAGGGCGCTCCTGCAGCGCAGCGGGCTCAAGAGGGCACTCTGGAAAGAGCACTGGAAGCACAGACGCTGAAGGGCTCACTGGAGGCATAGCAGATGCTGGAGGGGGCACGGGAGGCGCAGCAGACGCTGGAGGGCGCACTGGTAATGCAGCATACTCTGGGAGGCGCTTTTGAGGCGCAAACTTAGGGGGGTGCTCTTGAAGCGCAAACTCAAGCTGTGGCACTGGCTCTTGTAGCGTGAACTCAGGCTGTCGCTCTGTTCTGGCTATGGCAGCATGAACTCGGGCTGTGGCTCTTGCTCTGGCACTGGCAACGTGAACACCGGCTGTGGCACTGGCTCTGGCTCTGACTCTCTTTGCCACATATTAAGAATAACACCAGAAGAATACAGACTGGAATCTCTGGGAAACTGGAACTCCGTAGCGAAAAGTGGCGGAGCGGAATCCACAAAAACGGGAGGAGATACTCAGGATCTTCTTCATAAGTTGAACTTGAATCAGGCGAAGGGCAGACAATGAGGGATTCACTCCGATCTGGCGCCCCAGCCTCTGGCAAGCGCTTCCGGGGTCTTGGCACTGGCTGCTCTTTCAGTGTGGTTTTACGTGGTGCTGATGTGGGAATTCTCTTACGTGGTGCAAAGTCTGATCTTTGTAGGGATATCCGACGGAGGGGAACTGACAAATGAACAACGCCACACACCACTTGCCACAATGGAGTCAAGAAGAGGATTCCCTAGCTGGAGAACACACGGGAGTTCAAGGAGCCTTCTGTATGGAAACAGGTAAGGTTAGAGGTAAGTACTAGAAGCATTGGAGAAAGTCAACCTTTGAATAAACAAGCTCGGACCCAGAGTGTTGTTTGGAGTCAGCTTAAATGTGGTGGCTGAAGAGTGTCATAATTAGGTTAAGGTGACTGTGACAGGTGCATGTGATCCAGGTGATCGTGAGAGAAGAGGGTGGAGCCCAGCATGGGCGTAACACACAGAGCCAAAAAACAGCGCACACGAAACAAGCACAAGTAACGACCGACCAGGGGAAGCTCAAAAGACACAGATTAAACACACTATGAAACAAAAGGGAACCTCAAAATACCTGTGGGATGCTGCTGGGGACAAGTCAACTGATAATCACAAAGACAGGAACTGCAAATAAGGTCAAGACACGTGAACACAGAAAGGAAACCTATGACGGCGCTCCTGGCCGTGAACGCGGAATGGAATCTGTGGAGATGTTTGTTGTCTGCTGATCTGATATGACGAGGTTTTCTGGAGGTGCAGAAATCGTCAGCACTCTTGCGGGGAAACTGTATTCTGTGGCGATCTTTCCCCATGGGCCCGAACCCATCCCAGGCAGGAGTACAATGCCACCTCCCAGCTCAGCCCCGTGGTGTCCGGGAGATCCATGCCAAAGCTTGTCCTTGTGCAACTTCAAAAAATGGTAAGTCTCTGAGCACTAAGGTGCTAAAAGCGTGCAGCCCTACGACAGACTAGGGGAAACTCAAAAGACACAGATTAAATACACTATAAAACAAAAGGGAACTTCAAAACACCTGTGGGATACGGCTGGGAACAAGTCAACCGATAATCACAAAGACAGGAAAGCCAAATAAGGTCAAGACACATGAACACAGAAATGAAACCAAAACAGAAACTCAAAACCGAAACAAAACCAGACAGACATCATGACACATATCAGTTGCATTTTTTTTTTTAAATAAATATAGTAAAGTATAATGTGGTTGAAAATCACTCTTTTTGTTTATAAGCACAACATTAAAATATTTTTAGAATCCAATGACAAACTTGTAAGAATGGTAGTATGCCACCTTTAATAACAAATTTTTCAGCATGTCCTGCTATGAAATGTTCTAGTGATTTCTTTGTCATATTAAATTGTGAAAGGATGCGCAGGTGCAATGTAACAGAAAGTTTGAATTGTGGGTGGGTTACCTTTTTCACATTAAGGTCATCTACAGCGTCAACAGCAAAAAGGCATCTTCAGAAAGGTCTGTGAAATGTTAGTCTCTCGTCTTGTCAAAGGTCTTGATCAAACAAGCCACTGGAAAGGACAGATGGTGGCTGCACTAGAGGGGGCGGTTTGGTTGCTGAGCTATGACAAGTCCTCTGAGCTGGAAGAATAGTAGGCCGCTGCACTTAGGTGAGTTAGGGATCAAATGACAGCAAAGATGTGAAACCAATGGGAACATAGCGTGGTTAGGCACCTTTACCCATTTAGAGACAGGTGAGTGGGAAACAGCCTTTCAGTGTGGATGGAATGGAGGGTACAAGCAGGTCAGGAGGCAATCATCATTCTAACACCTTCCAGCTCAGCGTGTGGTACCTTTCATCAGACAGCCGCTCGCTCTCAGAGCAGCAATGATATGGCAGTGCACAGATGGAGCAGAAGTCATGGATTCCACCACCAATGACAACAGACATGAACTGAGTAAATGTGTGAAGTAAGGCTGGGAAAATCAACTTGGTGATTACAGTGACTAGGATTAAGGACTGGGTCTAAAAAATTTACTTCCTGTTGTTGATGTTTATGTATAAAATATTTAGCTTTTACTATTTTTCTCTTTCACAGGGTTTTCAATCATTTTTATCAATCCACAACTGAAGTGGACAGTCACAGATATATACAGTACATGTGTAGAGATATTCACAAGATTTATCAGTAACTACTGTTTTAAGGCAAGGCAAGGCAAGTTTTTTTATATAGCACATTTCATACACAGAGGTAATTTAAAGTGCTTTACATAAAAGGAGTAGAATAATCATAAAAAACAATAATAAAACAAAAATCACAAAAAAGGAAGTAGAACAATCATAAAAAACAATGATCACAACATTAAAACAAAAAAAATAAAACCTGATTGATTATGATGATTTAAAAATGATTTAAAAATTTATTTAAAATAAGTTTATGACAGTTAAAACCAGAATGCAATCATTTTGGACAAAGCACAGAGCTCATTCAATAAATGCACAGCTAAACAGATGGGTTTTGAGTCTAGATTTAAATGTAGCTACTGTTTTAGAACATTTGATCTCTTCTGGAAGCTGGTTCCAACTGCGGGCAGCATAATAGCTAAAAGCGGATTCCCCTTGTTTTGTGTGGACCCTTGGTATTTCTAACTGATTCGACCCTAATGATCTAAGTGGTCTGTTTAGTTTATATTCAGTGAGCATATCTGCAATGTATTTTGGTCCTAGGCCATTGAGTGATTCATGAATGAGTAAAATCAAGCCAGTGTAGGGACCTGAGGACTGGTGTGATATGCTCAGATTTTCTGGTTCTAGTCAGAATCCTGGAAGCAGCGTTCTGGACGAGCTGTAGCCATCTAGAGGTTTTCTTGGGAAGGCCAGTGAGGAGACCATTACAATAATCCACCCTGCTTGTCATAAAGACATGAACAAGTTTCTTGACTGGAAACAAAACGTCTAATTCTTGCAATGTTTTTGAGATGATAGAATGCTGATCTAGATACTGCTTTGACATTACTACTGAAACTAAGGTCTGACTCCGTAATCACACCAAGATTCCTGACCTGTTTTTTAGTTGTTTGACCCCTAGAGTCAATGTATGCGTTCACCTTAAGAACTTCCTCTTTGCTTCCGAATGCAATGATTTCAGTTTTCTCCTTTTTAACTGAAGAAAATTCTGGCACATCCAACTGTTAATTTCATCAATGCATTGGCAGAGGGAATCAGTAGGGCTGTAGTCATTTGGCAATAAGGCTAGGTAAATCTGGGTATCATCAGTGTAGCTGTGGAAGGCAATTGTTTTTTTCTCATTATTTGACTTATTGGGAGGATATACAGCCTAAACAAGAGAGGCGCAAGAATTGAGCCTTGAGGAACTCTGCCTGTCATGGACGTCCACTTGGACTTATGCTCTCCTATACTCACGTCATAACCTCTCCCTTCTAAGAATGACCTTAACCAGCTGAGAGCCATAGCAGAAAGCCCTACCAAGTTTTCCAGTCTTTCTAGGAGAATGTTATGATCGACAGTGTCAATATACAGCACTAAGATCTAGTAGTACCAGCACTGATTTTTTGCCAGAATCAGAAATAGGCGAATATCGTTTATTATCTTAATTAGCGCCGTCTCTGTGCTGTGATGCGGTCGGAATCTAGATTGAAAATTGTCCAGGTATCCATTTGTTAAAGTAGTTGTTCAACTGATTGAAAACTACCTTTTTAATAATCTTGCCTATAAAAGTAAATAAGCAAAAAATGTAAGAAAAGTTGTTGTTTTTTTGTTTTTTTTTGGCCAAACTAACCCAGTGGTTCTATTATCCTAAAATCTGTGGGTCTTTCCTTAGAAGGAAATTAGTTACTTTTTCAAATAAGACATGCCAGTCACTTTGCCATGTTGAGAGTAATTGAGAGTCTAGAAGCATTTTTCTTGCTTCTTGAACATGATGCGTACTGTAGTTCTAGATTGAAAATGAACATGAATGTATTAATCTAACCTGCACAAAAAGATTCAGTATTCCTCAAAATGAATAAAAAGTCAAATGTAAACTATTATACAAACCTGCAATATTTATGTATTTCAAGAGTTCGCGCTTCCTCATCATCAAGAAGGATAAAGTTTAGCATATGTGGCGTACTGTCCGGGGGGCAAGCCGGGAGGACGGCGGACACCGAACCCTAAAGGCTTGAACCCTAGCGAGGGCTAGAGCTCGGCGTCCGGCTCGGTCCTTTCATGCCCCCCGGAAAGGAAGGCGCGAGAGCAGGTAAATGGCGGAGAAGGGGTGGAGGAGGGATGCGTAAAAGGCTGGGTGTGGAAGGAAAAAGGACGGGCTATTTATAGTGGGTAGAAGGGGATTTGATTGGGCATGTGTAATGAGGAGATCGACCAGGTGATGCGGTGCCAGCTGTGATTAATCGACCGCCCTCCGACCCGAAATTAGTTTATTTGCAAAAACTTCACTAGTTGAGGTTTCAGTAGGCTTCAACTCACCCGCTTTCCAGGATCACCAGGTTCTCCTTTCTCACCTTTCTGGCCTCCTTCTGGACCCTGTCAGACAAAAACATGACTGTTAATTACAAAATGATCCAAAATAAGAAAGAAAGCATTAAGTCATATTTATTTGTACATATAAAGCAATCTGTCAGATGAATACTATAAGATGCCAGTGTGTTTTAATGAATGAAGAATGGAACAAAAGAAAACGAAAAGAACAATACATACGGGGGGTCCAGGGGGGCCTGGAAAACCATTATCTCCAGGTAGGCCACGATCACCCTAGTAAACAACAAACACATAAATTCACATAAGCATCATACACTGGCTGTCATGTAATGCAACTCAGGAATGTTTTATTGTTTGTAACTGTGTCAGACAAAAAAGTAATTGAGTCAAACATGACCAAAAACTGTACAGGTTGGGGGAAAAAATAAATAAATACAAGAATTTTTTTTTTTTTTTTAAATTGATAAAACTTTAAGTGAAAGATTTCCTCACTTCTCCAGACTGCACAAGATGTAAAAAACTAATGTCAGGTTTACTAATGACACACGTTAAAAAATGACAGATGACAAGACAAGTGTTATTTCTGTGGCTAACCTTATGTGTTGGGGATTAACTAGTTAAATGTAACAGTGTTATGTCATTTAATTACAAAAGAAATGTTACAGTAACTAAAAAAAAGTGTTACTAAATTACAGTTACAGTTAAATAAGTGTTACTCTTTACGATTACAAAAGGGGGTTACGTTTGAATATTTACACACATCCACTTCCAGATTTAATTGATTTCTTTCCCAAATTACACTGACAACTCTAAAATATGAGACATACAGCCCTATAATTCTCGCAATGTGGAAAACACGGACTGGTTTGTATAAAAAAACAGAATTCCTATTACATGGAATGTCAAAGAATATATAATGTTTTTTCAAAAACAGTATCAGTAAACTATTTCTTATTATTATGAATCTGTATTGAACTTTAGATCAATCTCAAAGTGCAAGGCAGAAGAAGAATTACTGTAAGGTTAACCCTGCATGGTGTAAATGTTGAAAATGATTAACAATGGAAAACATTCATTAGAAATTTTGAAAAGTAATCAAATGTGATCAGTTACATTACTTAAAATAATGCTAACACTGCTAACCTTCATTTGTAGGAGTCTCCCTTACAGACAAAATGTAGAAGGAGTGTATTTTTGTATGCACGTTTTGCACTAGTCACGAAGTTACTGCTTACTGGCAATTGTCGTTTTATTTAACAGCAAAAAAAGCATGTCTTAAGCCAATATGCACATGATTATCATTGCTATTTGGTCGATTGCACTGGTCATTATGGGTGATTATGGAAATGGCCTGGCTACATCTGTGTTCTTTTCAAGTGTTCATGCTTCCTCATAAATTAGATAGCGGGTTTGGCGTGCTGTCCAGGGAGCGGGCCGGGAGAACGGCGGGCTCGAACCCTAGCGATTTGAA
>JAUCMU010000104.1:9251662-9264065 GCA_032275025.1 Enteromius treurensis
TGACTACCAGACTTCCACGGTTAAAGTTAAAAATCTTCGTTTGTGTTCTGCTGAGGAAACAAAGTCACCTACATCTTAGATGCCCTGGGGGTAAGCAAATAAACATCAAATTTTCATTTTTGGGTGAACTATCCCTTGAAGTATTTTCGGGTCCTTAACTTTAGCAGTCTGCTATGCTACTTAGACGACCTACTGGTGTTTGCGCCTGATGAGACTGCAACTCTAGAACGCTTGGAGGTAGTGTTCCAATGACTGAAGAGCCACAATTTCAAATTAAGTCCAAAAAGGTGCCATCTGATGAAAGCATCTGTTAAGTTTTAAGGCCACATTATTGATGGTAACAGTGTTTCTGTTGATCCTTCAAAGACAGAGGCCATAGCCAATCTGTCAAAAGCAGACCTCATGGTAGACAACGGATGCACTACATCTGTACGGGAAAAAAATATGCTTTGGGGATGATCCTCTACTACCAGCACTTTATCCCTAATTGCTCTTCCATAGCCAAACCACTATTTTCCCCAACAGCTGGGCAGAAAAGGAGGACAAAAATAAAACCAGAAGCTAAGGCAGGCACGTTTCGGAAGCTGAAGCCAGTTGATTGGATCTACAAAGATAGGAGTTCAGGACACCTTCTGTTTACAGGTGAACAGTCTTAATGTATCAACTCTGTCAAGCCCAGTGTCCTGTGTCACACAACAGTCAAAACCCTGTTGAACCTTCCCGATCAGTGGGAGACCATAACCGAGTTAAGGGCCATGCAAACAATCCAGATAATTCAGGATGCAGCAACATCGGTATTTGACTCAGTTTTGGCAATTCATCTCGAAAGAGATCCGACAGGCCAAAGATACAGATCCGGCGATCTCTAAGATAATTCCCTACCTGGAGATGAAGAAAAGACCCTCAAGATGAGAGATGGCTGGTATGGATGTCGGGGCTCTTGTTCTTTTAAAACAACGGGACCAGCTGAAGGTTCAAGATGGAGTAGTCTATAATTTTTCCAAAGATCCGTTGAGCACCCATAAGAGGTTCCAACTTGGGCTTGCTGTTAGTCTAAGGGCTAAAGCCTTAACTGGCGTGCACAATCTTGCTGGACATCAGGGAAGGTCAAGAACTCTCCAGCTAGCTCAACAATGCTTTTCTGGCCCAGGATGGAGCGTGACATGAGAAAATATTTCAAGTGTAAAGATGCATCTTGGCTAAAACAACAGAGCCATTGGTTCAAGCACAAATCGAGACTATCAGGACTTCAACCCCTATGGAGTTAGTGTGTTTAGATATTTGGAGTCCTAAGAACAGCAAACAGCGTTCTGTAGATGTATAAGTGATGGATCACTTTACAAAGTTGGCCCATGCTTTCCTGTGTGTAAACCAGAAAGCAAAACAAATTGCAAAAAAGCTGTGGGATCATGTATTCTGCATTTATGGTTTCCCAACGCGCATTCATACGGATCATGGGGCCAACTTTGAAAGTACCCTCATCACAGAGCTGCTCAAGCTGGCAGGTGTCGAGAAGTCGCACACTACAGCATACCACTCTATGGAGAACGGCAAAACAGAGCACTTCTGTCACTTCTAGGTAGTATGCTTCGTTCTCTGCCCCTCATGGAAAAACACAAGTGGAACGAGCAGATGCAGACTTTGACATTCGCATATAATGCCACTGTACATGAGACCACTGGTTATGCTCCATTCCAGTTAATGTTTGGTCGCATCCCCAAGCTGCCAGTCAATGTCGTTTTTTGGGTGTTGCACGACCGTGTGGTTGTTGACCATGGAAGTCATGTGAAAAATCTTATGTCTTACCTTTATGAAGCAGCACAAGGAACAGAAAAAAAAAGCTAAGAGTTATAAACGTAAAGTCAAGGGCACGTGTTTAAACACTGGAGATAGGGTACTTCTCGCAAACAAGAGTGAATGAGGGAAGAGGAAGATTGCTGATAAGTGGGATCCAACCATTTATACTGTAAAAGATCTAAACCTTTGAACAAACATTTACCAGCTGGTTGACAAAGATTTTTTGGATAAAATCTAAAGTGGTGCATCGAAACTTAATTCTTAATTCAGCTTCTTACCAATTGAGTCACATCAAGATAATGAGGATATTCAGTCCTGAATGTGGAGTTGGAGTTTTGTACGTCTGAGCCATCTGATATATCCGAAGAAGGAAGTTCTGATGATAGAGTAGATGCATGGATGCTTGATGGATGACATAAACATGAAGGTAAAGAGTCTGTGGGAGGTGACCTGTTACGGTGGCTTCAGGTTCCGTCGCTATGCATACATCATCGGAATGAGTGGTCTGATTGGTTGTAGATTCATACAGTAGTATACAGAGGCATCTAATGGACGCCTCCCAGAAGGTGGGTAGTAAGGAAGCTTTGCCAGACTAAGCTCCCATGAGCTTAATAGTCGCGGAAGCCAGACTACAAGGAAACATATTGTTCTGAGAAAGTTGAAGACCTGATCAACCTTTGGCTTTTCTTATTAAGTGGGTAACTTATTATGTTGAACTGCAAATTAAATTTGTTAAAAAATCTGGTACTATTGGATCAATTTTGTGTAATTTTGGTCAGGATATTAGTGAAATTAAAGAGGGGTGAATGTGACGGGTGTTAATAAGAGTGTTTATACATGATTTGAATTAATGTATTTCACTAATGATCCCTCCTTTTTATTTTCACTTTGGTTAGTTTGTATTAATTTGTTCATGAAAACATTATAATTCAGTTACATATTTTATTCATGCTATTTGGGAAAAATTGTTTTACATTTATTTGATGACGTGACGTAATTTCCAGTTATCCCGCGCTGCATCCTCAGACCGTGTTGAGCGCGCTGAGGAGAGGTGAGCAGTGGGTGGTGCTCCGTCAAAATAAGTTATAAAGAGTTATCAAATGTTTTATTAAGTATTTTATATGCAACAATATTGTTGTTAAAAGTGTTAGATTGATAGTGTTTTAACCGAGTACAGCGGTTTGAGTGTATGTTCGTATATGAATAGAGCAGTGATTTTAGCTAATCAATAAACTGGTGTTTAATCTGTCCAGGAGGGAAAAATCATGGAAAATCTCTCAGTGTCATTGCTGTTCTTCTTCTCTCTCTTTTTCATCCAGTGTCTGCATTTTCATGCCAATAAACTCTCTATCAGCAACAGTCTCAGTGACCTGTCTCATCATTGTATACAACGCAGATCATAACCGTGACAGTTGAAACCGGTTACGTATATAACAAGTCACATTTTGAGAGCAATAAAAAATATTCTCTTTATAGCAACTCCAGCTTTCTGACCTCACACAATCATCAAAGGATATCAAAACACATGCAGACCCACCACCGCTTTGTATCCTTGAGAGTGGAGCGCTGCATGCATGAAAACTGTTATTAGTTTGGAAGTTCCATAATTCAATAAGTTTACATTCTGAATAATTTATGTCGAAAAATGTAAAAGTTTAAGAAGCCGTACAGCACAAATAAAAGTTACTGCTGGGGAAAAAATGCATTTCGGCATGGTGCCCTGCTGGTGTGTAATTTGTGGTGAGCTGTTCTGGCCTTTTCCAGCCCTGTTTGGGCCAATGATTTTCTCTTGTCTCTTTGCAGCGCTGACCTTCTGAAAGGCAGCTGTGTGGTTAAAGCAGTCAATTTTCAAGGCCCTTGTAGCTCGAATCAAAACTCCATTATAGATTTTACCTCCGGGGGAACTGGGGGCCTTGCAAGGTTTTTCACAATTTTACCTGTGGAAAAAACCTAAAAGGACGGGCCGCTCTCCAGAGGGCTGCTTAGGGTTGATGGGGGATTGTGAGGGACTGAGAGTGCCAGGTGTGTACCCCAGGACACCAGCCTCATCTTCATGTGACAAGCAGGGGGGCAGCACAGAGCGAAAATGGAGCTTTAAAAACATTCGGATGGCACTGAACCCTTGACATGACAAGGCCAGCACCTCGGGGAGAGAACGAGAACAGAGCTCAGAATCTGAGAGCAGCTACGAGGGGTTTAAAACACCTCCTAGCAGGAGAAAAAGAAGAGAGAGATGGGAAAGCGAAGAATGAGCAAGGAACAGAGGCAGAGGAAGATGGAGCCCTCCGAAGAATACAAGTAACAGTTATTAAAACAACCAACAGTTCTCTTCCCTTGAACCATGTGTACTAACAAGCCAGGCGGGGGCCAAAGTCTCAGCCAGATCCTATCAGGACATCTGTCACTTTGTGGTGACAACCTTCTTTAATAAGTGACAGGGCCTTAGCGCTCGTGGGGGTGCATGCTGGGGGAGGGTTCCTCCACTCTGAGCGATTGCGAGGCCACTGCAGCCATCAAAGTCATGCAGCGGATGCCCTTTTTAAAACAACTTGTCCCAATTACAGCCAATAACCACCAATCGGTACCCAGGCAGGGGCATGTGACATCAAAGATGCCAAGCGAAAATGCCCGCATGAGGTTTGTGTGGCAATTAGAGGACTTAAGCAGCATTTCATCACCAAATGTTTTCAAAATAAGTCTTAATTTAGGGGGAGTGGGTAAGAAGAAACACACAGAGAGAGAGAGAGAGCTAGTGAGGGAGCTAGGGAGGGGGAGATGCCCTAAAGAAATCATTAAAGCATAATTACTGCTCATCATCTGTGCAAGTGCTTACAAAGTGCCAGTTCTAGATTTGTGCTCTTTTCCGTTGGGCAACGCGCACACACACACACACACACACACACACATAAACAGACAAAAAAAAAGTAAATCCAAGGCCATACCCTAGATAAAAGTTTTACAATCAATCTCTCACTGGGTTTAATGCCCAATTAAAATAGGAGCTTCAGCATCTAGCACAGAAAACACTTGCCCTCGACTCAAAGGCAACGCTTAACATCTTTATATACCAAAAGCAGCACTTTTTGGTCTTGTCTAATGGAATATCGACAAGCATTTATTGTGCAATCTGTCACTTGTCTGCATACACATTTACTGTGGAAGCAATTTTCACTCAAAAAATTCCATTGAATTTTGCAGTTACAAATAGAAGGTAAGTGACACATTGAATTAAATAAAAAAAAAATGTAATTGAGATTCCTTCATCATCTGAAAGCTAAATAAATAAGCTTTCCATTGATGTATTTTTGGCTGAGATACAACTATTTGAAAATATGGATGCATAAAATCTGTTGCAAAAAAATCTAAATATTGAGAAAAATTGTCTTTTAAATAATTTTTAAGTTCTTAGCCATGCAAATTACGTTTTTATATATTTATGATATTTACTTAATATCCCAATGATTTTTATCATAAAAAAAAAAAAAAAAAAAAACATCTTACCAACACAATCTATTGTAGGCTATACAAATACACCCGTGCAACATAAGACTGGTTTTGCGGTCTAAGGTCATAATTAGTACTTTCTTATAAAACATACAGTATGCCAATAATGTTTGTTTATATTTAAAGCTCCACAAAATAATTTCTACAGTGCAGTTAAGGCACATGCTAATGTTAGCATAGTGAAAGTTATGGGATTTTTATAGCAGTTTTGTATTTATCCCTTTTTTTCTGTAAGGGAAATGTGTTTTCATTGTTATTTTGTGACATTTCAGACATGATAATGAGTCACGATGCTTCCATGTGAACAATCATTAAAGTTATAGGGTTCATTTTTTAAATATACCTACTGTACCCATCTGACACTGCGTCTCGGTCTCATTAGAGGGTTAGCAGTGTCAAAAACAGACACTAATGTCTCTATTCTAAAAACATGCCATCTATCTCCAGCAGACAGTGCATTTTGAGTTGACTTCTGTAGCATGATGCAAAGAAACCAATGTTTCTTATGAAGTAACCTGTGAATTTAGTATGATGGGATTGCCATAACAGGCCTCTCTGTCAGATCTCATAAGCATCAAGCAGAGGCCCCTTAAAAACTGAAGCAGACAAAAAGATTTCAGACAACTAGTATCATGACCTTCACAGGCAGACCATTACAAGCAGGCATGCCAAGTCTAAATTGAGCTACTTTTAAACCCAGTCTAAAATTAGTCCAAAAATTGAGCTGCTGCCACAGGTTTAATTTTTTAGTTTAAAGATTTGACATATAAATTATTTTTGAGTGAAATTCCTGTATTGGAACATTTACTAAGAGGTAGCCTAATTGATTTTTAATTTTTTTTTTCTGGTTGGGAAACCTCTGTGCAGATATATACTGTATGACAATGACGAAAAAAAAAAAAACAGAAGAGTGACATGAGAAAGATCTTACAGTAGTGTGGTCTTTTAATTGGTTATTACACTCCTACTGGAAACCCTGATTATGTGCATGAAAACAATAGAATCAGGAAAAAAAAAATTATAATAATTACCATTTACTTACCTTGTCTCTCTAAAGCCGTATGATGATCATACAGATTCCGTAACTTATGATGGGAAGTAATTTTTTATATAACTTGTCAATCCTCGACTTGAGACACCCTCATGTTTCAAACCGGTTAGATTTAGTCCCATACACATAATTCCTTTTACAGTTTAGAGTATAGTTAGTGCTAGTATTCTTCTTACTGAACAGTCACACCATACTAATGGGTAAAATGAATAATTAAATCTGTTAAATATATTCTCACTGCAAGCACATTTACTTTAAAGTGAAAATTTAATGGTCAACACACCATCTCATCTCAAAACGAACAGTGAAAAAGCTAATTTCCAATCCCGAATATTAAAAGGAACAAAATGTAACACTTTCATTTAAATACAAAGCTGTAAAGTTTAACAGCATTTGAAACAGTGGCTAAATATTTTTAATACAAACCCACACAGATGCAACAAACACAGCACAACATGAACCTAGCAGACAGAATTCATCTCGGGCTGCACTGTGAACATAATTTAAAACAAAAAACAAAAACAAGAGCAAAATGCCTACTTTACCAGAGAAAACTAGTCTACACTTATAAGTGTGGATCAAAGTGAAACAATTGTGAACTCAAAATTATTCTCAGGCCTTATGTGTTGCAAGGTCATGTGAATAACCATTTGAAGTTTTAGGACAAGAAAGTACAGTAGAAAGAGGCTTTTCCTTTTGTTTCTTTTTCTCCATTCAATACTTCAATGTCCATTATGAGTCACTATTTTCTTCGTCTTCCTCTGCCTCATCAGATTTTTCAGGATCCTGCGAATCAGAACTTGTGTCGTTGGCATCAATTGCAAATGGGTCCTCTCCCTGTAAAACAAAACGTTATCGCACTAAATATGGTTTTTAAAAAACAAAAACATTTTCTAAACATTAGTATGCCATAGAGGTCATTACCTTTATGTACTTCTCATAGCGCACCTTTACATTATCATTATTTATTATTGCTTTAGCTGTGACCACGCTGTCTCTTTTTAACTGCTCCTCATATGCCTTTGAGAGTGGGGGAAAAAACAAGAGCAGAAAAACGAGAAAAAGACCCTGTATAAGATGAAAACGACTGTTCGGGATATTAAGAGAAGAGAGTAATGTTACCACTTTGCTCTTGAGGTGAGTGAGTGAATGAAGATGTTGCTGTACAGAGCTGAAGACCACAGGAATGTGAATGTCACATGCAACACAGTAAACCACCTCCATCCTTCTCATGTAGTCATCTTCTGTCACCCCTGTAAGAACAAGAAGATGAAACGGAGTCGGTCAGAATTTGACTTTGTAGTATACAAGATAATAAAGCATCAAGTCTTAAAAACCATTTGTACATCAGTGTATTGATTTATCATACTATGTATATTTATGTGATGCTGGCCTGGCTTGACTGTGGTCTCATACCTTCCATTATTTTTGCCCATTCATCTTTGCTTCGTCCACAGGAGAACTTTAGTTTGTGTAGGGTAGAGACAGTTTTATGAAACTTGTGAACCATGCAATCCTGTGCAGTATTAGAATTGTGTAAATGTTCAGCAACAAAAACAAAGAAAGTCCAGAGTAAAACATCAAGGATTTTTTTTTTTTAATGCCTTACATGCAAAAAACTGATGACCTTGTCATCAAATTTGGCTTGCCGTCGTATATAGTCAAGAGTCTCTCTGTGATATGTGCTTCCAAAGTGTTTCTCAATGTCTTTGTCTTCAAATGTGTGGAATTTACAAAAAGCACACGTAAAAGCCCACCTGGAGAAAAATTTAAATAATGTTCTATGAATGCTAAAGTCACAGAAATAAAACTTTTAATTTAAAATGCAATTATCCCCTAGATACCACTTACTAATTTATTGATGCACTTATATTTGTATGTCGTGGAAAAGTTAATTTATTTCAGTAATTCAACTCTAATTGTGATGATTTGGCTCACATTTAACAAAAACTCAACACATAAGAATACTTCATAAGTTCACAAATTCATTTTTAGTGAATTGTTGGCCTTTTGGAAAGTATGTTCATTTACTATATATGTACTCAATACTTGGTAGGGACTCCTTTTTGCTTTAATTACTGCCTCAATTTGGCATGACATGGAAGTGATCAGTTTGTGGCACTGCTGAGGTTGTATGGAAGCTCAGGTTTTTTAGGTGGCCTTCAGCTCATCTGCATTTTTTGGTCTCTTGTTTCTCATTTTCCTCTTGACAGTACTGGGGTTCAGGTCTGGTGAGTTTGATGACCAGTCAAGCACACCAACACCATGGTCATTTAACCAACTTTTGGTGCTTATGGCAGCGTGGGCAGTTGCCCCGTATCTTTAAAAAGCTGGTCAGCAGAAAGAAGCATGAAGTGCTCCAAAATTTCTTGGTAAACGGGTGCAGTGACGTTGGTTTTCAAAAAACACAATGAACCGACAACAGCAGATTGCATCAGACTGTGTAAACTCAACTCTGGACTTCATGCAACTTGGGCTATGAGCTTCTCCACCCTTCCTCCAGTCTCTAGGACCTTGATTTCCAAATGAAATACAAAACTTGCTCTCATCTGAAAAGAGGACTTTGGACCACTGAGCAAAAATCCAGTTCATATACTCCTTAGCTCAGGTAATTTGCCTCTGATGTTGTCTGTGGTTCAGAAGTGGCTTAACAAGAGGAATTTGACAACTTTAGCCCAATTCCTTGACACATCTGTGTGTGATGGCTCTTGATGCTTTGACCCCAGCCTCAGTCCATTCCTTGTAAAGTTCACCCAAATTCTTCAATTGATTTTGTTTGACAATCCTCATAAGGCTACTGTTCTCTCGATTGGTTGTGCTTCTTTTTCTTCCACAATTTTGTGTTAACATGCTTGGATACAGCACTCTGTGAACAGCCAGCTTCTTTGGCAATAAATGTTTGTGGCTTAACCTCCTTGTGAAGGGTGTCAATGATTGTCTTCTGGACAACTGTCAGTTCAGCAGTCTTTCCCATGATTGTATAGCATAGTGAACCAAACTGGGAAACCATTTTGAAGGCTCAGGAAATCTTTGCCGGTGTTTTGAGCTGAATAGTTGACTGGCATGTCACCATATTCAAATTTGTTGAGAGATTTGTTAAGTGAATTGGTGGGTTTTTGTTAAATATGAGCCAAAAGCATCACAATTAAAAGAACCAAAGACTTAAACTACTTCAGTCTGTGTGCACTGAATATATTTTATACATGAGTTTCACAATTTGAGTTGAATTACTGATATAAATGAACTTTTCCATGACATTCTATTGAGACGCACCTGTATATCCAGCTAACCGCAAATCAATCTAGAGATGAGTGCGTTGAAATTTCTGTGTTTACCTGTGCTTATCTCCATATTTTTCATGATTTTTCTCTCGTCGTCTTCTGCGCTTCTCTCTGGCTCGAACTTTCTTACCAAGCTCTGCACTCAAATATAAAACCATGTTTGCATTAAATTATGCTGCGAGATCCAGCTGCTTTTTTTAAATTTTAACAACCATAAAATATAAAAGCCATACCATCTTTATTTATTGCCTTGGTTTCAGAAGAAATGCAACTGTCCTGTAGAAAAGACAAACTCTAGTATCATACATCTGTTTTTGAATCATCTTTGATTGTGAATTCTTACCTTTGAAATGTGTGGTCCTAAAAAAAAAAACGTAAGCATTAATGTAAGGCATACTTTTTGAAAAATACAGTCAAGAAAGTGCAACAATTTAACAAGCATCACGTACCCACAATGCCACCAATTATGCTGGGAGTTGTTCTTACTATCCTCTTTTTTTTAACCATTTTGCAAGGGGGTACTGGTTCCATCATCTTCCTCTTGGTCCCTCGAAACACCAAAGCAGCTGATTTTGAGTAGTATCTCTCTATGCAAATAGACGGGTTCTGACTAGAGCACTGTGAAAGAGAAGAGAATTCAACAATAAAAGTCATTACTTTTGCTCAGTAAATAAACTAGACACCAGACGTACCCCAACATCTTGTCCATTGGCCTCAGGTACAACAGCACCTCTTCCCCGGTAGTTTCTGTGCACGTATGGGTGCATGTCTCTGCCCCGTGAGCCAATCGGTGCTGGCCGAGTGCGTGAAGGAGAGTACAGGCTGGAGGAATCGGAGAGGTTGGATGTTGAGTATTGACTCTCTCTGCCACTGTCTGAAAACGGAGACCTGGACCTTTGGGAAGACATGACAAGGGGCCTGTCCCAGTTTGACAAGATATCTGCACCCCAAGAGGATGAACAGTCACTGTACCCTCCATTAGAATTTTCAAAAACGCTGTCTGCATCTTCAGTGTTCAAGGACCTAAGTCCAAAAGATTCATAGGCACCATGCCTGGAAGAAAAACAATTGAGCACTTCTCATTAGACTGAATGTTTCTGGTATTAACCTTGTATTATTTTTAAATAAAATATAAATTACATGATACAATTTGTATAGCTAAAAATTATACATTTTTATATTTTTTGTATTTAATCATTTTATTAAATAAGTTTTTTTTGTTTTGTTTTTTTTTGGTAAGTTTTACCAAACAATTTACTTTAAAAACAATATATTGAAGATCTCCAACATTTTATATGGAGCTCTGTTGCCTCATAAAAAAAAGCACAAGAAAGATCCTCTAATAATTCTTACCTGTCAGAGCCTTTGGTCTCAAAGGACTCAGAGGATGCAAACGATCCAAATAATGGCTGACTGTAGCATTTCCCTGGGCATTTGACAAGTGAAAGTGATTATTTGAGAATGTTATAAGACATGTACCTCATTCAAAAACAGTAATACAACTTTGTAGCAATATGAGTAAAGACTAAATTACCCAAACTTTCAGCTGATGATGGGAACATTTCATCCTTATCATAAGTCCTTTAAAACAGAATTTATAATGTCATAATTAAAGCTTTAATTAAACAAAATAACACTAGCAAGTACTAACTCCATGTTTAGCTGATAGCGACTGTAAATTAAGCAAAGGTCTGTTGTCTTGTAAGCTTTCTTACTTTTCTTACTTCATAGAGTTTTTTTTTTTTTTAATGTTTTTTTTTTTTTTTTTGTAATGGGCAATAAATATGACCAGGCAGGGTAAATGTATATATAGGTAAATAGGAGACATTTATTTTACACAAGAATGTCATGCCAAAAATGGGCAACGAAATAATACAAATAAAAAAGGGTGAAAGCTAAAATTTGGGCGTTTGAATGTTGCAGAAATGCTTTACCAAAGTCTGTGGGAAAAGGTCCATATTCTTTTCAGAAGTTAAAAATGGAAACCTTTTATGATACTGTTTATGTACGGAAATACCAAATAATGTGTGGGTATGCAGGCCTAATCCACTATAATTGTTTGAACAGTTTTTCAGCAATGGCAGCAGTTGTTTAAACACCTTTTCAGTAGCATTAACAGGATGTCCCAGTTTCTTTCTACGAAAGTTGTTCAGGTTTGACATAAAACACTTGTAGACAGCACAAACATTGGCACATATAAACTCACACATAACACCAGTGTTAATTTTGCTTGAATCCTCTGCTCAAGATTTACTTGTCACGTTGAAACATAGCACCTTGTTGTACTAACATTTATTTTGCACCATCGGTTCTTACTTTTTATTTAACATCAATGTGTGTTTCGTGGTGTGGGAAATGTTACATTCTCTGGCATGCTGTTATGGAAAACCTTTTTTATTTCTTATTGTGCATATTTATGCAAACCAAAAAACATGACATTAAGTGATTAAATTACAACTAAACACAAGACAAAATGCCTTAGCAAGTAAACACTGAACTCTGTCCACATTTATAACGTACCAACTCTTCACCGATTCAACAAACGTAACGTTATTTCTTAATACAACATAAAGGACGTCTCACTTACCACATAAACGAGGGTCAATCAGTCCTACCGCGTTAAATTAAAGCAGGTGTCACGGAAATCATTTCTCCCCTAGAAACAAACTAAACAACAGTGACAGGGAACTTTAGGAGACACCCCTCGCTGCAGACTGTAGCGCGGTGACGTCAGGTACCTACGTCACGTATGTATTTACCGCGCATGCGC
>JAUCMU010000104.1:9271065-9295659 GCA_032275025.1 Enteromius treurensis
AAACCCAGAGTTACCCTTATTTCAGGGTTAACTAACTCCGAGTTTTCACTTAACCTCCTTTGAGAAACAGGCCCCAGAAGTAATTAAAGAAATAAAGAATATTTTCCTACTGCTATAATGACGCTAGCTACAATTGGTTACGGTGAGTTCAGGTTCCGTCGCTACGCATACGTCATCGGAATAGTAGTCTGATTGGTTGCAGTAGTATACAGAGGCATCTGATGGACGCAGGTTAAGCCCGCCTCCCTAGTAAGGTAACTTGGCCAGACTAAGCTCCTATGAGCTTTAAAGTCGCGGAAGCCAGGCTAGTCGTGTGGGCCATGGCAGGACTCGGGTAAGCAATGTTAAAAATTTATTTTTATTCATAAATACAATTTGAGTGGAATAGCTAATACTTGGTCAGTCTAATCCCATCGTATTTGATGGTAAATGTTTGTTGGCATTGAATTCCCACCAGCTTTATTCCCGTTAAACTTTAATCCATAGAAAAATCAATAGGTTAAATATCTACAAGAGAACATAGCTGTTTTTTTATGAGAGTGGTTTCTCCGAGACTCCCTTCAGAACAAACTCGATAACCTGATACTTCTGTCCATGAACTTTCTTGAGTTTCATCTTGAAGGAAGGCTGTTTCCTCGCCGGTTGTTCCTGCTCGTGATCCACTGAGCGAATCCACTTATAGTTCTTCAGGGTTTGGACGCCAACATTGACCCTCTGAATTGAAGGACTGGGGTGGTTCAGAACCACAACCGGCTGGCTCGGACCGGGAAGCTTGATGCGCTGATTCGCTTTCAGAGGAGTTAACCTCAGTTCTTGGTGATGTTTGGTGGAGAATCGAGGAAGGCCCATCCCATCTGTAGATGACCTACGTTTCTTGGTTTTTCTTTTTTCTTTCTTGTGTTTTTTACGAGGTGGCGCGTCTTGGTGCTTCTCTTCTCTTTCACAAAGGTTTCTCTTTAGTATAAGTTTGATGGCCACTTTCGGACTTCCAGAGACGTTCTGCTCACTAAGCGTGCAGCAGAGAACCGGTCGCGCAATCAGACTCTCCTGTTGAGCTGGTGCTTCTGGAAGTTTCTTGGTAGGTTCCATCTGAGAACTGGGAATCCTGAACAAAGCTACTTTTGGATACAAGTTGGTAACAAGTTGTTTTTGGCCAGACTTACATTCAGAATTTCCCTTGTCTTGATGTGAAATGTCATGTTTATTTGATGGAATGATGCCCTGGTTTGGCAAAACCAATGGTTGAGTCAAATTTGGAGCTTGTTTTGAATGGCTTGTGTTCAGGGTTTTCTTTGATGTTATTACCTCACCATGAGATATCACAGAGCCTTTACTAGTCTTATCCTCTGTCTTTGTTTCCTTGAGAACCAAAGAAGCACCTTTGGGTTTCTCCTCAGAATCCTCCTTTTTAATCAGAATACTAAAGACCAGCGATTGATCTGCACTCTTCACCTCATCCTTCGGCTCTTTCTTTGCCACTGAGAGGCTTTGAGTCGACATAGGTGTAGGACAAAGAGAGAAAACTGATGAGATCACTGGAAGGCTTTCAGAACTTAGTTCTGGACCTTCTAGCGTGATGATCTCTGAATCCTTGGTCTCCAGGTTGCGCATGCTCTTAGCTGGTGTCTCTGAAGAACACTGTGGTTTATGTGCTGATTGAACAGTTTGTGTAGAAGTCTGAACATTGGTGCACGTTGAAGGCCGCTGCTGTTTGACTTTGTGAGATGATGAAGACGTGGCCGGGGTGACTGGACACCCTTTGGCAACTTGGCATTTAAAGGACAGTTTGCCTCCAGTTGATGAAGGTTCATCCACATTGGTCTTCTGGTCTGGCGAGATCCCATTGGGTGGGATCAACCGTAGCTCCAACTCTCGAGTCCCATTAATGTTTTTTACCTCGACCAGTTCCACCAAACACCCGGCAGGAATATTAATCTCCTCTGGGCAGGACACGGTCAAAGGCTTGTTGTGTTGGATTGGCTGGTTCAAAGGGGCTAAGAGTTCCACTTGGACACTGGACAACGGGTTTGATGTCTCTGCTGATGATCCTACAGGTGCTCTGGAGTTCATTCTTGTCTGATTGCTCTTTTCTGCACTAGAGTGCAATGGACTTTTGATTGTACCACTGGGAAGTACTACTTGTTTCTGTGTCCCAACGTTACTACCAGTTGCGGACGGACTAGACCTCTGATCCATTTGGATATTCCTCTTGGATAAGGGCGAATTAAGCAGTGCCCTGAGCGGGGTGTTCAATTCAACAGGTGGTCGGACCTGAACTCTGGGAATGGTTCTTGCAGTCATAGCCTTTTCTAAAACACCAACCCTTGGGCTTTGCTGTAGTGTTTCTGTAGAACCAACATGGACTCTTGGGAATGTGGCTTTAGGAATAAGCTTTTCCGAAACAGTAACCTTGTTTTTCCCATCTGCACTGAGTTGAGAGTTCGGTAGGTTGCTGTTTGCCTCCCGTGATCTTAGTACTACTTGTGATGTGTTGTCTAACGAGTGACTTGCACTTGAAGCACAGCTGGGAACGGCACCGGTGAACTGAGTCTTGGAAACCGGAACGACGGTTGCTGTGTTCATCATACATGGTGTCGTGAAGCTGTAGGTCATCCGGGCACGGTTACTCCTGGTTTGGTTCAATGTTTTACCAATAACAGATGATTGGCTGGGTTGACTTCGACTGGGGATTCCGACATGGAAATTGGGAATTGCACACTGGTCATTCCTTTCAGGCCAATCTGAAATCCCGAGAGAGTCAGGAACAGATGGGTGTCCTGAATCTTCGGTGGATACAGCAAACTCAGTTATGGAGCCTTCTTCCACGTTTCTCTTGTGTATACGAAGAATATGCTTCACCATGTAGTCTCTCCGCACGGCTCCGTACGAGCAGAAGCTACACCTGTAAGGGTACGAGCCGGTGTGTGAGACAACGTGTTTCTGAGACTCTGTTTTAGAATAGGACACATGGCTGCACAGCGCGCAGGAGAAGGTTACCTCCTGATGATGAGACACGTGCCTCTCGAACAGGTCAGTGTCTTTGGTGGAAAAGCGACATTTTGCACAGCACAGGCGATCAATGTCTTTTCTAGGTATTGCACTGGCTTTGCTGTCCATGAACGACATGAAACTTTGTTGTGAACGCATGGTCAGGACAATACTATTGTCCAAAGATCAAAGAATATGTAATCCACATTAGGAGTTTTGTCACTGGTGAGAATCTCTTCCTTTGGGCTCAGCACTCTGTTAGTTTATATCTGCACAATGGGTGAGAAAAAAAAAAGAGTGTTTCAGGAAATTAGAAAGGAATGAGATACAGAAAGTAGTAATAAACAACTGATTCACATAAAACACTCTTCAGTGGTTGTGTTTTGCAACAACTCTAACTTATGACCTTTGCATCTAACTAACACACAACTAACAGCAACACCGTTAAAGATGAGACTTTGGGAAGGCTCAAACTTGGGGAAAAGTTTTTACATTTTTTATAGCTTAAAAGTGAACCACACAGAGACCAGAATATGCAACCACTAACAACCTTTTAACAACTAAACTGCAACTGACTAATAACCACTGAGAACAAACTGGGTTTTGCATTGGTTGTTTTCTGACAGAACATGGTCTGAAATGTCCATTGGACAGTTTTGGGGGTCTCTAGCGCCACCATCAGCTTGAAGTTTCACTTTTTTTAAACCACACTCTCTGTTGATGATATTTCGGTTCGACTTTATTAAAACTCTTTGACCTTCATTGTTGTGCAAAAGAACTGCATTCATCAAATCTGAAAAAGTCAATTTTTTTTATTTTTATTTTAAGTTTATTTAATCTCTTTGGCTAAATTATTTTACTGTTCATTATTAAATTTGGGTCAAAAATTCATGAGACCATTCTGAACAATAGTGATGAAATAAAATGACTAGCCTGTGCGCTTAACCATGATTACTTAAAGCAAAAAAATAAATGTATATACAAATCTAGTGTTTGGCAAAACATTTGCCTATAAAATCAAATGCAAGTACAGTAAGACATGTTTATGCAATGCAAGAATACAGTCAATGTTCTTGATTTGGCGTACTGCTTAAATCACAAACACTAATACCAATGCTTTCTGTAGTTTTAATCAAATTTATTAATAAAGATATTGGTATTAAGGATAAAAACAAAAGCTACTTCTACTGCAACATACAAACTTCAAATCACTTTATAGCAGTAGTACAGCACATGCACTTTGAGCTTTTTGTTTAATATTTGTGTTCTCAACACTGCAAAAACTACATATTTTATATGTACATATATTTGTAGCAATAGACAACAATACATTGTATGAGTCAAAATTATACATTTTTCTTTTATGCCAAGTTTGCTTTTATGCAAGTAAAGATTATGTTTGTTCCATTAAGATATTTTGTACATATCCTACAGTAAATATATCAAAACTTATTTTGGATTAATGATATGCATTGCTAAGAACTTCATTTGGACAACTTTAAAGCGGATTTTGTCAATATTTGGATTTGTTTGCAACCTCAGATACCAGATTTTCAAAAAGTATCCTGTCCCAACATACCAGACATCAATGGCAAACTTATTTATTCAGTTTGGATGATGCATACATCTCAATTTTTAAAAAAAATAACCCATGGCTGGTTTTGTGCTCCAGGGTCACATTATAAATGCATGCAATATAGTATAAACAGATGCAGTGTTTATATGAAGGAACTGCTTCGCATCAGTATAATTTATTAGGTAGGCTAATAATTGCTCTGTGCATTGCACAAATGCATCGACATGGCTCTGCAGATCTGCTGCTCCCTCATCAGGAGAAGATTGTCGTTCTGACTGGATGCACAGCACACAGCAATTCCTCATTCCCCGAGGCGATCTAAATAAGAGGAGCATTCACGCATTTCTCAAGTGTTGCGTGATCAGAGCCCCGCACGCCCCGCTACGACGCGCGTTCCGGGCGAAAACAGCGCTGAGTTAAAACACTAACCTCGCCTTAAAAGTGTCCTCCTCTCAAAAGAGCGACCGATGCGGTTGATTCGTCGATTCTTCATTATTTTCTCACTGGGTTCGCTTGCATTGTTTTTTTTTTTTTCAGCAGCTGTGACCGCGCAGTAGAGCGCGCACGAGGGTGCGGGCGCGCGGAACACGTGACGCCATGCGCGGCTCTGATTGGCTGCTGGCTGCAGTAGAGCTCTACAGCTCACGCGGGCACCCGCATATCATAACGCGCAGCGGCTCAAAACATGTATTTGCTCGCTCTGAAACTGATTGACAGTAGATTATGGAGCTTAGAGCCTTTGTTCTGGTAGAATACTGCCTGTTTTAGTCGGTTAAATCATCTGATGCTTTGAGTTAGTCAGTAAATTCACCCGCACTGCACATTCTTCCTCTTACGTAACTCGAGCCAAGATGGCGCTTGTGAAAAACGGACAGGAGCCAGGCTTTGTGTCCGTGTGTACTGCTCGCTTCTGTTCACACACACTAGTTTACAGACACACTTCACTCATTATGATGGTAATATGTAATGGTTCTTGGTAAAAATTGTGTGCATATATATATATACATATTTGGTTATATTGGCCACACATATTTGTATATTTTTATATGTATATATATATATATATATATATATATATTTTATATATATAAAAAACTTGATTGGATCTTCTAGACCTGGTTCCATAAAACAAGATTAGAGAACAAGCCAGGCTTATCTTGGTTAGTCAGGCTTATTGTCAGTTAATTTGTTCCAAAATAAATCAGACTAACTGAAATAAACCTGGCTTATTTGGTAAACTTGTTTCATGGAACAGGCCCCTGATCAAATACATTAATAAAACAACTCTAAAATATAAACAATCATAGATTTAAACTGATATCGGATGAATTACAGCTACGTTTTATGTGATAAAATAGCAATATTTGATCAATCTTCTCCATTGAGAGTTTCACTGCAAGTCCAGACGGAGACGTGATTTTGTTTAGTGTGATATAAGCACGTCTGTACACAGGTTCTCCATGCCTGCTCAGAATGCAGTGTTACGCAAAGCAGGAATAACTGCAGACTGTTGCATGGGTCTGTGATTTAGCCAAGTAAGACATGATCCTGGATCAACATTACTGTTTAAAAATAAAAACTTATCCCAATCCTTGCCCTTAAACCTACCCCTACCCAAAATGTATGCCTAAAATCAGTGGGAAATGATAGCTGATTAACAAGGGTGTAGAAGCACCAAACTATGGTTAGAAACCTAAGACAGATTTTTCAAGGATGTTGATCCAGGAACATCTTGTACTTGGTGAAATCATCCTCACCGACACGGTCGACTGCAAAACCATAATAATATATTAGTATCCCTTTCATTAAAATATTGTACAGGTAGAGGTGATTTTCTCCTTACCTGATAAAATAAATAACCACATGCAAGACACAGGTTATGTCTTTGAAAGTGGCTGAAGCTACAGTGTTTTCCCTCTCTGCTTTTTACTGTAGACCAGACTATGATATAGCTATCAATAGCCATATCCATCACAGCTGGTCATGTGACTGAACAAACACTCTCTGATCCTTACTTGGTGCTGGAACTCGAGATGAGATGAGATGAGATGGGATGGAAGACAACACCCAAATACCTCCATCAGACAGAGTACTGCTCCGGCAGACATTAATAATACTCTTTCACGTGAATGATAGCAGGCCTATAACTGATTTACACAGCATCAGCCTTTAATATCATGACCATATAAAAATAAAGTCAATTTGAATGTGATGCATTTTCTGTGCTTGGAATACTTATATATATATATATATATATATATATATATATTATATATATAAATTATTCAATTAAAGCAAGTAAATTATGTTCTTGGTTGTAAAATGTGTCCAAAATATGACCCAGACATGTTTGAATAATTTTCACCATTATAAATCATCCCTCAAAAGTAAGTAAATAAACACATACAAATATTGTTTGCAGTTGCATTTTTAATGTCAGCAATGTGTCAGAATGTGTGAGCATGCATTTAGGAAGTCAGGAAATTATCCCTAAACATTGCATAGACTCAAATCTCTCTTGTATTTCCTGCACAATACTGCCATCTGGGTGACAAGTCCCCTTGAGAATTACAAAACATCAACTGAACTCAACACAAGGGACAAATACGCATTTTATTTATGCTGTTTTACAAATCAGAAACACTTCAGTAGAATGAAAACTATACAAAACAGAAAAATAAGGCATATGGTGGCACTATATTATGTCAGCACTTTTTTCAAAAGGCAAAAAAAAAAAAAAAAAAAAAAAATCAATATCCTTCATTTTATGCGCAGATTTAAAGGAAAAATGTCCACACTGAACCTTTGGCATTCACAATCATTATAACAGGAACTTACCTTCCTAATCAAAGATAGGTCTACTGCCAAAAAAAAAAAACAATCACTAACAATGCACCAAAGCCATTAGTGTTGATATTACTAGAGCAACACATGCAAAACACACAGAAGGTCTGGTGATCTAAACAGCTCAAGTATTCAGTTTTAACCTTCTTAAAATGACTAAATAATTCTCTTTGAATTCATACATGAAACACTGATTCAATAACACTTGTTTATGGTGCCAGAAGAAAAAAAAAAGGCCACATGCTGATCTCAGTGCATCAGCCGAGTCACCTCCCACAAGGCAAGATCAGATCAGAGATAATGTAATTACCATGTACATGACCTCAAGACACGACACACACTCATAATCTATCGCTAGCTGGGAGAACTTACTATAGACACTTGAAGTCTACCTGATTTATCTCAATGCACCTTGAGATTTATATTGATTTTTTTTTTTTGCATATTATAGAAGAATCCATTTCTTAAAATGCATCTGTATATACGCTTAGAGCTTTTTTTCTGTCAAATGTTTTCTTTCAGTTTGCATAAAATAGAAACAGTGTACAATACGAGATTAAATGACACATACTGTTGACTAATGAATAAATCTAAATGTCTATTTATAGTACATTGTTGGTTTATAAGAAAAATGTTAATGGCTAAGTTAAGGTAAGATAAATTCCTTCTGCATCTTAGGCCGGATAAGTCAAGTACTGTTTAAACTAAGCACACCACAGCAGAAAAAAGCAGACCCCTTTAGAAATGCTTCCGATATTTGAAGCTAATGCGGTTACCTTTATCTGCAGGATCTACTACCAACAGTAGTCTAACATTAAAACAGTAATGCAAAGAAAAACATATAAAGTCTACCTGAGAACACATGCATATGGATCCTGCTCTCCAAAAGCTTTAGAATTATTAGAGTAAATATGCAGGAAGAAAAAATACTACTAGTATAAATGATTACATGAACTTCAAATCCTTGCGAAGTCCTATATACACATAAAAAGTCAAATAAAAGGAATGTTAAAGTTTCCAGTGCAATTTATAATAACGTTATTTCCAGTGCAAAACATGTTGTACAGTACTTGACCTGCAAAAGCTTAATGGATATGAGAGCAAATGTCAGTGAAGGCATACAATGAAATTATTGACACACACACTGCTGTAACTGATTCCCTGTCAAAAGTTGTCTGCTTTTATGATTTACAGGTAAAAATTTAAGATAAAGAGTCTTAAAATTTGTACATTTTACATGACTTTTCATAATCTACGATGTAAGGCATTAAAAGGTTTTCATCCCTAGATTTGTTATCTTTTTTGCGTTAAAAGGCCATTTAGCACAAGTCCAGCTTTAAACATGAAATTGCAAGTACTCACCCGTATAAATCACAATACATACTACAGGATGGAACACCTGGAGCCTTGCCTCTTAAGGATTCAGATTACAATATTTGGCATTAAAACAAACACTCATCACTCTGCTTGCATTTGTTCCCTGATGTCTGAAGGCAGCGTCACAAATAGGGCGTCTTCTACGACAAGTCCACTGCTCTTTAAGGCGCGGCAACTGCCGAGTTCAGCTGGTAAGAGCTCAAAGTGATTACCCTTTAACTCCAGATGAGTCAGTAATCCCAGGAAAGAAATCTTTGGTGAGAGGACAGACAGCATATTTCTGCCAAGCTTCAGAGTCTTCAGCTTCTTACAGAAGAATAGCTCATCAGGAATATTTTCAATTTTGTTACAACTAACAGAGAAGTACTGAAGGCTTTGGAGAACGCCTATCTCCGGTGGGATAAAACGGATGTCGTTGTTGGAGAGATCAAGGTAGCGCAGTTTGTTGCACAGGAACAAGTGTGAAGGTAGAATCTCGATCTTGTTATGGCTGAAGTAGAGGCGCTCCAAGCTGCCGAGCTTTTTGATGTGTTCGGGTATAAAAGCGATGCTGTTGTGCCAAAGCTTCAGACAGGTCAGCTTACGGAGGTGCTGGAAACTGAGAATCTCTTCAATGGTGCGTAGATTGTTCTCTTTCAGATCCAACGTCTGCAGATTCGTCAGGCTGAAAATGGCATGGGGTATGCGTTCCAGGTCACAGTGCACCAATTCAAGTTCTATTAGGTTCACCATCTTTTTCAGGTTGTTTAGCATGACCAGTTTGGTGCCATCATTACAAATACAGAGGCGCTGTAGATGGCTGGCCACGTCCACAATGGACTGAGGGATCTTGGTGAAATTGCTCTTAAGCGCCAGTGTCTTCAGCGCTTTGAGCTCTCGTAGAGAGTCCAGGGTGACGTTCTTTGATGCGTCAGAACTCAAAGAGCCAATCAGATGGAGCTCTTCCAAGTTCCGCAACACGTACATCCACTGCGGGAGTTCACGCGCATCATCAAACTTGACTCGCAGCACCTTCAAGGTCTCCTTGAGGAAGGAGGTGGCTGCGCTGTGGATCTTGAGCGAGCACTGGTAAAGCGAAAGCTCCTGGAGATCTTCGAGTTGGGCGATGGCTGCTGGTATGGTAACGTTATTAATAATCTCAAGCTTCAAAGACTGCAGCTCTGTCACCTCAAAGATGGTATCTGGGAGACCAGACAGCATGAAGAGTTGAAGTTCTAGTCTGTTATTGCTGTTGGTCTGCAGCTTCTGCCGAAGCTTGTCAGCTGTCCACTCGTGGTTGAGGTTGAGCTGTTTCAGCTTGTTTTCACTCACCTCCGAGAGAAACACTGCAAATCTCTTGGAATATAGGGGATCATACTGGTCGATCATATGCAACATGAAAGCAAAGTCATTCTTTACATCCGGGATGTCATCAATTCCAGTCTCTTGCCTGACATATTCAAAAGAGTATTCCTTGAGTGAGATATAGAACAGCCAGTAAGATGTATAAAGGCATGTAAGTCCATAAACTCCAACAAAACACAAATAACAGTAGGAGAGCTTAGAAAACAAGTGGGCCATAGTATGATTGCAACAGAAGTACCGATAACCCGTCATATCCTGCATGTTCTCAGTACAGGCAACACTGAACTTAACCTTTGACACCAGTGCACTGTTGTACGCAATTATAAGGATAAACTTGAGCACTTTGACAACAGTCTGACGGACATACATCATATACAAAATATCACCCTCCTCCACATGCAGGCGAAACTTTTTGACCTTCTCAAACAAGGCCTTGGCTTGCTCTCCTTCCTTCTTGTCAAGGACACTTGGTGCTGTTTTGTCAACAACAATCTTTTCAGGAATGGATCTTAAAGATTGAGTCTTCTCCAGGTTGCCCTCGCCGATTGGAGCGTCAAGGTTTGACCTACTGGCACTGTTCTTCTTGTTGTCTTTCTCTTCAGGATTCTCCCCAGACACTTCAGACAGTGCCCTCGTAGTCCATGGAGAGTCAAAGCACTTGCCCAGGATGGATATGAAGTGCTCAATTTTAGAGCTGGAGCCAGGAAACTTGAACCAGAAATTGCTGCACACCATGAAAATGACAGTATGAATGAGAACCAGGTAAGGGAAGTACTTAGCATACCAATGCAGCGCCTTTTCATAGCACATTTGGTTTATGTAATTATACTGCTGAATATCCAAGTTTGTCTTTAGTCCTTTCAACTCATGAACAGGCACTGTTGATTCATGATTTGAGGAAGGAGGTGGGCACGTCAGCTGTGTCAGGTTTGGCGAGAAGGTCCTTTGAGGAAGGCATATGATTTTGTCTTGCATCACCTAAAAGGACAGAAGAGTGTAGCTATCAATATCAAAAATAAGACATACTTCCAATCTGTCCAAGTACAGGCATTCTGATTATATTAATATCCCCAAGTATTCCTTTTCCAAAGTCAAAGTTTTTCTCTGGATATAAAATTAAGATGAAAGCTAAAAACCCTCAAATGCATATTTCAGAAAGCAAATAAACCTCAACAGTGTAAAAGACAGCGGATGAGGCCATTTTATCTACTGAATAATTCCACGCCACCCATAGATTGCTGGGAACAGTGTAACAGTATCCAACGAGGAGTATCTCTTTTAAGATAACTATTTCGGGGCTCTGGCGTCAGTGTCGTGACTCAGACAGGAAATGAGAAATCATTACACTGGCAATTTGAATTCAAAAGAGAGAAGAATTACCTTTGGCTTAGCAAGAAAAGGTGCTCAATTTTAACTTCAATATTGTTTTTAAAGTACACAGCAGGTACAAAAAAAAAAGTTCACTAGAACTGAGAAGCAGTAAACAAAAGCGTTCTGTATACGTTTCAAGATGTGTGTCCTCCCCCCTTTTCCTGCAAAACAGTTTTAGTTGGTCTGGTAATTACCATGTGGTTTGTGTCTGGAAAGGCAATGAGAAACAAGAAAAATCAGCTAAGAAGAGAGGAAAAAGATCTTGAGAGCTCTACACAGCACAATGGCGTGGCGCAAACACATCAGTCTGACTGCTGAGCAAAGCCTGCTAATAAAGCATCAGCAGCTCTGAACACGGCATCTCTGCAGTAAAATGGATGCGAGGAGCAGCAGCCCCAAGTGGCTAATAAAATGTGCATTATGCGCTGCATGGCCACTCAAAGTGCCCCCAGTCATTTAGCAAAGAGGAGGCTATTTATTCCCCCTTCAGAACCACAGGATTATGCCATGATGTTAGTAAAAGCATTAATTAGGTCAATTATTACTGCCTTCATTGGGATCATCACAAACATTCAATCACAATTCACAAATTGCAATGCTTCATGCAATTGTGCCATTCCTTTATGGACACCTCCAGGGACAGTAAGGGATATTCCCACCCTAACAATAGGTTCCTGTTAATGTTTGTTCAGACTAAAAATAATTAGGATCATCTAGGAATTGAAACTGAAGGCCAAGCATGCTGCTTGACGCTCCACCCACTAGTTTATGAGGCTGAGAAGCTAGACTACAGGAGTCACTTTGTGTTTATAGTGGGGCCACCATAAGGAGAAGGAGTAATCTTTTAGTGTAGTGTGGGGTGACTGGAATTTAGTTTTGTTTTTTTTCCGTTAGCAAACTCACACTTCTAAATGCAGTGCGCCCTGCCCAACAGTGGGCTGTTCATGCACAGAGGAAATCCATCTATGGTGTGAAGCCAGTCATTGTTCCTTTGCTGTTGGTCCATGTCTTAATTATGTCTTATGTCTTAAGATGTTATTAAAAAAATACATGTACTTTTGGTATATGGTTTAGGGAAAAGAATTGCAATCTTTACCTGCAGAGTGCATCCAAATACACCTATCATGAGCATGACCACAGAGAGGTAGTCTGTGAACACATCCCACCACGGCTTCAGAACCCGGAACGCTGGCTGCTGTTCCGTGAACTGCCGAAATTCAGTCACTGGAATCATCCTCCTGTGAAGGTACAATTAAAAACAATAAATACTGACTAAAAACAGCTGCTATGCTCGCCTAGAGTTTTTCATAGTTCTTGAAAAAAATTGCAGTATGGAACTACTGAGTTTTTTTTGTTTTTTTAAAATAAATAAATGAGTTAATTATTAATAATCATAATAATAAATGTAAACAAAGATCTGTAGATTATAGTGTTTTGTTTTGAATTAATAAAACTTCAAAGAGCAAGTAATACAATGAAGACAAAAGCAGCATATTCATCACAATTTTATTTTCATTCTTGCATTCAGACGCAGTTATTCCTCCCAGACCTTTGTAGTGTGTGGTTATGAAAAATAAAAATAAAAAACATACATAAAAAAGCTTCCCAAACAATGAATCTCAGATTTACAAAGTGTTTACACTTTGTTGGTTATATTGAAAGGATTCAACCACTGATTGGCCACTGCGTTCATGAGCTCAGCAGTCATCATGCCTGTCATTGGCTTCAATACATGACATAACAAAAACACTGTAAACAAACACTTTAGCTGCTCTTCATGAGCCAAGCACAAAAACAGTCTGCTGTACACTGCTGTATGAAAGCCATTGTATTGCATTTTTAATATTTCAGTACTAACTTGGTATGCCAGTAATTCTGACAATACTACACTGGACTAAATATAAACAGAGGAACGTTTAAAATTAGAAGCTATATGGAATGAAAGTCTACCAGAATTATAATAATACGCAGCTTTATATGTACAAATTAAGCTTTTGTTGTTTGACTGGATGACGTTTTTTGGGAATGCATGGCCGGACAAAATGTAGGTCTATATGAACATAAATGTATTCATTGTTCTAATAATTTTTTAATAGCCAATGAACTATAACCTCAGTAAGGAACATTTGTTTACACAGGAAAAACTCATTTGTATTTGCATATTTAAATTTGCATTTTACTGTGGTATACGTATGTTTGTTTGTTTTTTTACTACATTGCTGGAACTACAGGGTCAGGAATAGACACTGATTATTGATTCAACTGCTACATTCACCAATAAAATATTTCTGAATAATGACCATTGTTCAGGGCAACACTGTACGTGTGGCTCATTCATTAGCTAAATATGCATTCTCTTCAGAGTCTCTACAACTAAACTAATGAGATCAAGTCAAACCCATGCATCTATTTATTTGGCAAACACACAGGTTATATGCTAAATAAAATTGTGCGAAAACAAAAACCTTTCGTAACGCATTGTTCAAAAAATATGTAAAAAGTATGAGTAAAAATATCTCGAGTTGCAATTAGAAATGACCTATGAATTTTGAAAGTCACTGGAAGAATTTGGATCACCTTAAGTAGCTATTCAAGACAACACTGCCATGAAGAACAGAATAATATGCCATACATTCTAATGATTCCTAATGTGGGCAGTCTGCCAGGCTACCTCTAATCTCTATTGAGCTTCACTTCTTGCATCATATTAGACAAAGAATATTCCACCGCTCTTATTAATTATTGAGATTACCGCTTCACTTCGCAGCAGTCAGCCACTCCAAAAATATATACCTATAAAAGGCCTGCACAGATGGAGATAACTGGCACAACAAAGTAGTAAAATACAGAATGCCACGAGGAAGGGGAGTAGTGCTAGAACTACTTAGTATCATTTAAACCACTACTAATAAGTAGACTTACTAAGGCACCTTTCACAAAATGCAGACAAGTACCCAGTGTATAGTCCTACACCTGATGCAACACACCTTGAATCCATTTGCAGTCTAACCGTCTAAATTGCTCTCTCTGATCAAAACATCAGATAAACGAAAACATCCCCTATGTACTTTACATGCAAGGTCAACCCAAAGAAATAACACTCCACAGCCTTAGTCTAAATGTGAATGCACTCAAATAAAATGTAAATAGCCAAACTTGTAAACAAACGATTACAGGGAAGTGTACAAGACTAGTAGCTTAATCATCACAACTGGTCAGCAATTTAATTAGTCAAACCCAACCATAGCTAATAACAAATCCTTAACGGTGTACTTTCTGCAAATGTTAACCGTTCAAGGGTGCTTACAGCAAAGTAAACACAACTGGTCTTACTTATGATAAAATATACTCCATTATCCACACACTGTTTTTACTTTTATAAATATTTCTGCAGAAAAGAGACAGCATCAAAGCTTGCACATTTAGATGCAATCTGCCTGCATTCTATGCATAGAACGGGTAGCTATAATCACAATAAAAATGGAAATCAGGGGTAAAAGAACTTTGCTGTATATGCAACATGCTTCAACAGGCAGCCTTCTTCAGGCAGTGCAAAATATTTGGACATTTGTGAACAGCTGCAGCAGTTCAAGTATCTGGAACTCCTGATTCCTGGCTGAGTTTGATACAAGATATATTCCTAACGCAAGCTTAAAACGTACAATGCACATAAATTACAACAAAATTATTGAAAATGAATAAATGTTAAAAGATACAATTTTATGACATTTATTATAGATAAATGCTGCCCTATATCAAATGTCCAGACGGCACGAGACGGAAACTAATAAAATGTTGGCAGACCGAATGGAAAAATCCAACGAGTTCTGATAGACAAGACATAAGCAGTGCAGAAATGGATGGGGGAATTGCTGCAGATCAGCTATTCAAACTAATAGCTTTAAGTATCCTGCAAAACTCAGCTCAGTAGAGATCTGTACCATCTCATGGAGCAGCTCTTCCTGTCAGGAAATGGGGTGATTCTCAAATATAGTAGTGGGGAAAAAAAGAAAACCTTGCACTTCTGAATCACATCCAGTCAGCAGGATCAAGAGAGCTCACTTTCAGAAGGCTTACTAACATTCGCACGGATCTGTTTTGCAATGTTACGTGGAGACGATTTCCTCTACTGCTAATTACGGAAATCGAAATAAACAACATTAATTTCCACTCACGGGACAAAACAAAAGTAATGCACGCTCACTCGTTAGATTGTATTACATTTTAAATCCGCACATTTAATTTGAATCTCGCTTGCTTTAAGTATTTTAAGTATGTTTTAAGTATGTTAGAGGCCTGTCTGTCTAATTATTATAGGTATGTATTAGTAAATTACGTACCATAAATAAGCTAATCAATAATTAAAAAAAAACATTCAAGAACTTTACCGAGGCACAATTTTAATTCATATTCTATGAACTGTATGAACACTTTTCCCGCGGTTCTCAATATTCTTTCGTCTGAAGCATTTGTTTTGGTAAATTAGCTCCACTAACTCGTATTTAGAACAATAACTGTACCACGTTTTTCCCACTCAGGGGGTTTGAAATGTTAAACTGTTTCAGCAAATATTCCACAATTACGTCATGAAGATAAAATTACCTAACACAAACATCTGCGATGTTAATGTTTGCCCTCAAACACCGAGCGAGCGAATTAAACGGTCCCGGTTTTGGCTCACCTTTAGATGGATTGAAGGCGCGTTCTCCGTCTGCAGCTGAAAATTCGAGCGGGGACTGTAGCATGTCCTTGTGGCTGCGGCTCTCGGTTCTGTCCTCCAACTGCTATAGGCTGAGCTACCTTGGGCGGGTCTTCGTGACAATAGCGTTCCCAGAACCGCCTTTCTCATTTTCCGTTTAGATTTTGCGCGTTATGTCGCGCTACATCTGTCCATGACCCATAAGCACCTCATTGTTACAGCAACTCTCAGGGGCATATCCTCCACATCCCCACCATTTTAAGTAAGCAAATAAAACCATTTCTTGTGCGTCAAGCTAAAGTTAATTATGGTTTTAACAGTTTTTGGAATGCTTGTTGAACCTAAAAAATAGATGGGAGAATGAGCTGGAGATAAATGTATCAAGCAAGGCAGTGGTTTATTGTAAACCACTGTAATTCACACAGGGCTGACTATATTATTAGGCTATTAAGAAACCCATACAATTATATCAAGAGTGAACTACCAAACATCAACTGTTGTATCCTAATAAAAAATTAAATAAGAGTAATGCAACTTTGTGTATAGCCTATTTTCTTAGTGCTTCCTGTTTTTAGTAGCCTATTCATTTTAAAACTATTTGGAAACTAACGCTATTGAGCCAAAGCTATTCATTACTGCCATCCTGCTCCACAGCAGCCATAGCAAACATTAACTTGAGTATGTCATCCCACTGTCTCCACAGCCTCTGTACTAGATCATATGTTTACAGCGTGTCTGATTGGCTGCAGCATCTGCCTTAGGCTTGCTTGCATGCTTCCTCTTTGTTCTTCGGAAACCCTCTTTGACATTGGGCGGCAGAGACTTTAAAAGGTCTTCCTCAACTAAAAGCCTATTCACTGAAAGGCTGTGGGATTTTTTAAGCTCCACTGAGAATCTACAGAGAGTTAGAACACCTAGATCAGTTGTGAAACTATCATGAAATAATCCATATAAAGCACAGAGTTATATATATATATATATATATATATATATAGGGCTAACAATTGTTTTTAAAAGTGTAGGATAACTATGTCATTGTGTTGTTTATTAGCTGTAAAGGAAATCACTCTTGTAAATGCAGACATTTCACAGAAAAGTGTCATGTCAAGGACAAATAGTTCAAAGTGATTTATTTCTCGCAGGTGGGAATGTCCAAATATAGTCTAGCTACTTGAGATCTAAGAACTGCAGTGTTTTTCTACTTTTAAAAGACTTAAAAACTTTGCAGTGATGGGTTTTCTTCGATTAAAGTTTTGTAACACACACAGCCAAGTATATGTATATATAAAATTATATTTTCTAGACTTTATTTAATGGGGTAATTGGGACCAGATGTTATTAATATTCTTCAAAATATCGTTCTAAAAATAAATCAAGTCACACAGGTTTGTAAAATATGATCATGATTGAGTTAACGATTTCAGGATAACCCCAAAACTTTCAGTGCATTTAGGGTACTCCTTTTATCAGTATGTGTTTTTCTTTGTTAAACTAATGATCATGGGATTATTAACCACCATGCTGGCCTTTTTTTTTGTTTGTAATTTTTAAGACCCGCTATCACTTTTCACTGTTTAATGACTAAAACTGGTCATATTGATTAACTTACATATAATAACGCTGAAAATGTGAGAGTGCCTTATAATTATTACTACTATATCTCAGACATCAAAGCCTACACTGTAAAAAATGACTGTGACCGTTAAATGTTCCCTTAAAATCTCGTTTGAATTTGATGTTTTTTCTTTGAAATAACTATTTTTCTTCTTACTTGTATCGGTCTTATTTATTAGGGTTGCACATAATGTCATTAAATTAATGTTTATTGCACATTTCATTTTAATGAATTTTAATCTTACCATGATGGTGTTTAGTGTTTGTGTGAATAACTCTGAGCAACTTCTGTAATCGCTACTCTTCAAAAGTTACTTGTGATGAGCTTTGGATCATCATGTGACTTTCTCATCACTACCTGCATATGCTAGTTATCAGTGTAATCCAAAGGTACAAAGTAGTTTTCATTACTATTAGGTTGGTATATTCACATTATATCAGTTGTTATGGTTTATTGTTAGTCATTACGGTATTTAACTGTATATTTAACATAACACCGTAAAACAAAAATTATTGTTACCGTATTTTTCAAAGTTTACTCTGACAACCACAGCTGCCAGTTTGTTTGTTTTTTACAGTGTAATGCAAAAGATTAGAAAAAGTTCTTTTCATGTATTATTTTCAAAAATTGTGTGAACAGGCAACAGGGATGTATTTGGTGTAGTTGCCACTGATAAGATTTTTCCATAAATGTCGAGGTTCATTTTAGGATCTTGTCCAGTTCTGTAAAATAAAATTGGCCAAGGCCATTTGGTCTGCAGGTGTAAGTAGTTGACCTTGTTATGTAAGTTTCAGTGGTAGGCTGGGATCTGGAATCTATTATTTGAAGTCTTCTAGTTCCCTTCTAAAAAAAAAGGTATTTTTGAACATGGTGGATGTCTACTTGACCCCTTAGAATTTCATACCTTCTGAATTAACTAGAGGCTTCATCTAAGTGACTTTTTTTTATTTATCCCTAACAGAAACACAAATAAAAATGTCTTTGCCTCTTAAACAGTAGATCATACTTGTCCAGTAGATCAAATATGAAAGCAAAGTCATTCTTGATATCAGCAGTACCATTACTCCCATCCTATATTAGGTTTCTAATCATTCACATAAAACTATAAATGCTAGCACGGTGTGTACATCCTATCTCCTGTCCAGAGGACCCTGCACCGGGGCTGAATTTCTTTTATGTCCTTACTTAAAGCAACTGGGTTCAGCCCCTTGACAATGTTCTTGTAGTCCATGGTGAGCCACAGCACTTTTGTAAAATGGAAATAATTTGTCCAGAGGTGTATTAGAGCTCACGTAACTAAACCAAAAATTGCCAACCTTTATGGCAACAGCATCCTGAAGATGTATTCATAGATGGTCGGTCAATGCTTGTAAATATAGGATGGCTATCTTGTGGATTGTTATATAAAGTGTTCTCACCATCTCACCAGGGCTAAAGAACATGCTAAACAGACTGACACAAGTCTTCAGCCCCTGTTCTAGCTCGATATGGAGGGGGAAAATGTCATAGTGTTTCAGGGACAAGCCTTTTTGAAAGTCAAACGTACTGGTTTATGGTAATCTTTTTACAACAAGTTTACAAAGTCCAATGAAACAACATTAACAAAATAAAAAATTATTACATGACAATGTGTAATAGCAATGTTTGTTTTATTTCTCTCTATTTTTCACTGAAACTATTCAGTGCTTACTGGAAGCCAATTAAATAATAAATGAGAAAGATGAAATACAGGCAATATAAATTCCCTTTAATTTAGAATAATTTGCCCCAAAAGGCACACATACTGAGATCATCTATTATTTAATTTCAAATTTCAGAGTTTTATGGACCCCTGGGGGACTGTGAAGGCATTGCAAAGGGAGAGGATATGCAACATGTATGGAATTGTATTTTTAAATGTTTTTTTTTTTCTTCTTCTCTTAAATGAGTAATATGTAATAAAGTTAATTATGTTTATTTTTAAACGTTAGTTTATTTATTTGTTTATTTCTAAGTTTACTTCTAAGTAGGGATCACTGAAAACCCTTGCTTTTGTATAGACTTAATTAATAAAGCCACAGATTAAATAATATGAAAAATTATCTAAATTTAGGTGATTTAACTGGAAAATAATGTGAGTCAAATATAAATGCACAGATTAAAATAAGAACAAAATTGTTTAAAATTATGGTTAAAAGATTAGCAGACAATTTAGAAATCCAGACTTCAGATAAGCTAGACTGCTAAAATAGCAAGCTTTTGAAATTCTATTAATAGGCAGTTTATGAATAGAATCTCCAGCACATGCTATCCCTGGCAGTTGCTGGGAAGTTTATTTCAAAATTAAAAATTTCAAATATTTGAAAGGATATTATTCAAACACAGTGAAGAAATACACTTTCCAATTCTTCTTTTACTTGGCTAGCAGGATTCTCGGTGAACGTGTGAATAATACTTATATGACATGAAACTAAATTTGAAGTCTAAGAAGCAAAATATTCAATGTCTTAAAGATGATCAAAAAGAAAACTTTTGTTTCGAGAATCGTGGGATCTTAAATCGTGAGATGTTAATTGCCGAATTGCATGAAAAGCGCTAATATTCATAGCGTAAATGTGATTACAGCGCCATCTACTGTGATCAAATTCATGTCGATAAATAGAAAATCTTTTTTGAAAGCTTATAGATCAGAGACGTCCATACCTGAACCAGCCAGTACTTGGCTGACACGGCAACGTCACAAATGGGTTGTGGAAAGAGCCATCTTCATATTTTATATATTATTTTGTTTCTTTTTTCTTTGGATTTTCATTTTAAAAAGTACTTAAAATAATAATTTAAAATAAATATAATTATTTTTTAGATAATTGCGATATAAGCAGAAGACATATTGTCTAAAATAGATGCAGTTTGTGTGGCCTCTATGAATTATTAATTTAACTCAGACTAAGTTACATAAAACTCCTGGCCAGAAATCTTTATTTCTTTTTTAGGGCTTTTTTTTGGGGGGGGCTTTTTTTAATTTTCATCAATTTTCACTGTTTAATGAATCCTAAAACTGGCCTTATTGATTAACTTACATATAATAACGCTGAAAATGTGAGAGTGCCTTATAATTATTACTACTATAGCTCAGACATCAAAGCCTACACTGTAAAAAATGACTGTGATTATGTTAAATTTACAGGGAAAACCCGGTAAATATTCCCTTAAGATCTTGTTTGAATTTGATGTTTTTTTTTAAATAACTATTTTTCTTCTTACTTTTTTGTATCGGTTATGTTTATTAGGGTTGCACATAATGTCATTAAATTAATGTTTTATTGCACATTTCATTTTAATTATTCTTACCATGATGGTGTTTAGTGTTTGTGTGAATAACTCTGAGCAACTGCTTTAAACGTTACTATTTGACAGATACTTGTGATGAGCTTTGATACATCATGTGACTTTCTCAACACCACCTGCATTTGGTAATTCAGATAATTAATTATCATCTTATTGAATTTAGTGCATTTGTCGCGAAGGCCTAAATATTTTTTACAAAATTCGTCTTACCAGTTACTTAACCTAACGTCACTACTTTCAATGTCAAGTTCACGAACCATTTCTGAAATCTTAAGTAACGTTAGGTTGGAAAAACGGTCTGAACAGTTCGTTTACAAGCCTTGACCAGCCGTTTACCAAGCGAAAGCAATTTTTTATACAAAAAGAAATACTAACGTTATGTCACTGAATAGTTTAAGTTTGAATTGGGGAAATTAGTCGCAATTCTCGTCACTGAGAAGATAGATAGATATTTCATAAATATTTAAACAGCGTATGCGGACGGTATCTTCCATTGAAAGCTCCGGAAAGGCAAGGTCATCATCAAGTTAACTTAATTAAGACCAACGAACCTCGTTAGGCACTTCCTGAGTTCAAGACCACAACACAGAACGGTTCAACAGAGAGCCTTGGATCGACTCTTTGAAAAGAGCAAACTGATTGGTCCGTTTTGGAGGCGTAGGACGTTTACGTCAGGCCGAATCTGCTTCCTTCAAACACAAAATACTTATACTGAACTGAAAGGAGTCTAATGTCTGTGACCGCATTTTTTTGAAGTGAGCAATGAGTATTTGAAACAGTCTATTTTGCCAGATATGAATCCTATTCATCTTCTTCGTGTTTTCAGATCTGCTTCACGCATATTACAATCCTATAGAATTAGACATTTATCATCCTGCCAAGTGAGTGCATGTTTTACTGAGTTGTTCAGTTCTCTTTGACATTCCTTTATTTTGTTCGTTCCCTTTTTTAGTACAAGATGGCATCCATAAAACATAAGCACGCGAAAAGGATAGAAGGTCTGGACAAGAATGTATGGTAAGAACAGAAATAACAACACTTTCTTACAGACAGGTGTGAAATATTTCTAGCAGTGTCTGTTGTTGTTTTAGGGTGGCCTTCACATCAGTGGCAGCAGACCCTTCCATTGTCAATCTTGGACAGGGTTACCCAGACATTCCTCCTCCTTCCTATGTGAAAGAGGGTCTTGCTCAGGCTGCAATGGTTGACAGGCTGAATCAATACACACGCGGCTTTGTATGTTCCATTCACACTTGATGATTATCTTGTATTATGTTGAAAAACATTTCAATGGCTACATTTCTGTTTTCAGGGCCACCCAACACTGGTTAAAGCCCTGTCAAAAGTATATGGAAAAGTCTATGACCGTCAGCTCGATCCGTTTAAAGAGATTCTGGTTACAGTAGGTGGATATGGGTCTTTGTTCAGCGCTATGCAGGCTCTGGTTGAGGAGGGAGATGAGGTAAAGCATATTCACCACCAGTATCATGTAAAACATGCAACATTTACTTATGCTAGATTATGACATATGCATTATCTCTACTCTGTTTTTTTCTCCCTTTTTCAATTCAGGTTATTATTATAGAACCTTTTTTCGACTGCTATGTTCCTATGGTGAAAATGGCAGGGGGGAAACCTGTTTTAATCCCTTTGCGATTGGTAGGTTAGCATGATGAATATCGCATGCTGTCGTTTTGGCCGTACTTTTCATTAACCATAACACTTTGACCTTTTCTGCAGAAGTCTTCATCAGCAGCAACCAGTGTAAATAGCGCTGACTGGGTTCTGGACCAGGAAGAACTTGCAAGTAAATTCAGCTGCAAGACCAAGGCTATCATAATCAACACTCCTAATAACCCTATTGGAAAAGTAAGGTCACATAAATCGCATTTAGATCCAAAATGTATTTTAATATTCTAAAGCTTTCTTCCGCTTCCAGATATTCAGTAGGAAAGAGTTGCAAGCTATTGCAGATCTCTGCATCAAACATGACACCCTGTGTTTCAGTGATGAGGTATATGAGTGGCTTATATATAAAGGCCATGAGCATGTAAAGATAGGTATGTGATAATCTTCCAGTGGCGCATCTTATCTTTTTAGTGTCAGTGGATTAAAAGTTGTATAAAGATGAGCTGATTCTGCTTTATTTCTTGACAGCAACCCTCCCTGGAATGTGGGACAGAACCATCACCATCGGCAGTGCAGGGAAAACATTCAGTGTCACTGGATGGAAGGTATTCAATTGTTATTTTCTTCATTGTTTATATGTTTAGCACTTACATAAAATGCACCACAATATTATAATTTTAAAATTATGCTTCAACAGCATTGGAAACATTTAAAAAATAAAGTATATTATGATGAAATTATATTAATTTAATAAATTTAAATTTTTTTTGCAGTTGGGCTGGTCAGTTGGGCCTGAACACTTGATCAAACATCTTCAGACTGTTATGCAGAACAGCCTTTATACATGTCCGACCCCGTTACAGGCAAGTTTTGTCTGTGTTATTATATAGTTGTACACAATGCACTGTTCTAGATGATGTGTTTGTGAAATAGTAGGAGGCTGTTGGCCAGGGTCTTCTTCGGGACTTTGAGCTGATGGGTAAACCCGACTGCTACTTTACCTCTCTAGCAGTAGAGCTTGAAGGGAAAAGAGACCGCATGGCAGCCATGTTAAGACAGGCTGGCATGACTCCAGTGGTCCCGGAGGGAGGATACTTCATGATAGTAGATGTCACGGCACTCAGTAAGTGGCTCAAAATGATGTTGTTAAAAAATATTTACAAAGGCAAAGGTGACATTGTTTGTGGGAAGTTGAATCTGATTAGTGTTGTTTTGTCTTGTCTGTTGAATATAGATCAGAACTTGTCACATATGGGACACGATGAACCCTATGACTACAAGTTTGTAAAATGGATGATAAAAGAGAAGGTATTCTGTTTCGTGATTTTACGAATAAACAAAGCACACTGAAATGCACAGAATTGTCTTCAAAAAAAAAAAAAAAATATATATATATATATACAAATATATACACTGCTCAAAAATTAAGGGAACACAATGTAACTCCAAGTCAATCACACTTCTGTGAAATCAAACTGGCCACTTAGGAAGCAACACTGATTGACCATCAATTTCAAGTGTTGTTGTGTAAATGGAATAGACAACAGGTGGAAATTATCGGCAATTAGCCCCCAATAAAGGAGTGGTTCTGCAGGTGGTGACCACAGACCACTTCTCATTTCCTTTGCTTTTTGGCTGATGTTTCGGTCACTTTTGCTGGTGGTGCTTTCACACTAGTGGTAGCATGAGACGGAGTCTACAACCCACACAAGTGGTTCAGGTAGTGCAGCTCATCTAGGATGGCACATCAATGCGAGCTGTGGCAAGAAGGTTTGCTGTGTCTGTCAGCGTAGTGTCCAGAGCATGGAGGCACTACCAGGAGAC
>JAUCMU010000104.1:9298537-9309365 GCA_032275025.1 Enteromius treurensis
TTACCAGAGAATATCAGTGCAGATGAAGATCATATGTTGGTACAGCACTCCCTAGAGGCGATCATCTTGAAGAGACTTGAGTATATGTCATCCAGGTTTATCATGCAGCAGGTTTCTAATCACTAAAAACAAAACAAACACAAAAACATCTGAGAGCATGTTGATATCAGTATATGTATCATTTTGTTTTATAGTCTATTATATCAAACATAGAAACAGCATCATGTCCAAAGAAATGTAATTAGATGTCATATTAAAAATGTTTCATTTGATTTCAAAACATTTTAGTCAGGAATTACAGTTCAAGAAAAACAAACTATAAAAACGTCTAGCAGCTTTCATCATGCACTCGTGATATTGTTTTTATATCGTATTAGTTATATTACAGAACACAGTAGGCTAACAGTATACAGCCTGTCATGTTAAACAAGCTTCACTCACATTCAGACATTTTAGTCAGGTATAGTTCAGGGAAAACCAAAAGCACACAATACCATGCAAACTCATACAAAAACAAACAGTACTTACTCATGAGAGTAACTGGATCTGCACACCGCATCTTAAGGTAAATTCAACTGTTATCTTCTAAGCTGAAGTAAGCGCTGTTGTTTACTCTGTTCTTCTGCGCTGTGCACATGAGCTGTTGTGGGCGTGTACATGTCACGAGCGTCTCACATGTAGTTTGTAATGACAAAGCACAAGTAGCTTGTGGGCGTCGTCACATGCAAATGAATGAGATCAGGGGTGCGTTTCCCAAAGGCATAGTTAGCCTACTATGGTCGCAAGTTCCGTCGTTACCCACATAGTTCAACGATTCAGTGTTTCCCGAAACTATAGTTCAAGCAAACATTCGCAGTCAACGTCACATACGTACGTGGTTTGAACTACAGCTTTGGACCTTTGGTTAGAAGCATAGTTTCTTGTTAGGAAGATATATGGGCTTTAATAAAAATGCTCTTGGGCACAAGAAGCAAACTAACATGCATTACTATATTTATCTTCCATTCTATCTAAATATAAAAAGTGATTTAATTATGTATTTTTGCACGTCCATTCTAAGCGCTGTTTTTGAAAAGTATGCATGCGCAAAAAAGGCTAAGGGAACCTCGGCGTATGACGTAAGAGGGAACCCGCGATGATTCAAAGATCAAATAAAGCTAAATGACAGTGAACAAAATTAATAAATTAGTCAATATGTGTCATGTTCAATACAGCAGCATCTTGGAGATATCTAATCAGTTTATTAGCAGAAGGTATATCTTCACGACATGCGTGTGACGTCATTAACAATGGCCCTATAATGTTGAACTAACGTGGTTCAAGCGACGGAGATGCAACCGTGTTCGGGAAACACTCGTGTGTAGCTAGTTCGTTTCCAAAACAATGCATCGTACTACGGTGGTTTATCAGCGAGTTACATCGTTGTTCGGGAAACGCAGCCCAGAACGGTTCACATGGGAAGCACATGGGTCTTGCTTTAAGAAGAACAGTTGAATGACAAGCAACAGAACGCAGTAAACATGAGAGATGTCTTGCAAAGCTTAACTGCTTGACACTCTGTATTAAAAACCCGGTGCTCATAGAGCGAGACGCTGAAAAAGAGTGAGACGTCAAATAGCACAGATGGAATGTCTGAAGAAGATCTGTTAGAATGGTTCAGTGGTCTACATCAGACAGGTTGACAAACTCTTCACTTCAAACTTCAAATGAATCAAAGAATGAATGGATGAAATCTAGCTGAAGTGAAGTTTGTTTTGGGATTTCGAAATGGCTTGCCCTTGATCCGGGGCGGTTATGTCATAGAAGGTGTGTGCTGAGGCTCCGCCTTCTTTCACATAGAACTTACCTCATTTGTGCGATTAATAGTTACCCAGCACACTTTTAAGCAATATATTGAATCGAGTGCCACGCACATACACATGACTTCAATTTGTAGAGTTCGTACAAACATAACTATGTTGCTATGATGCTATATCAGCATTTTAAATACTTTGTTTTAAGTATAAGGAGCCTTGACAGTTACTTGAAGTTTAATAAGTCACATTTTATTTGATTCTTCAACAATTTAATAAATTATTTCAAATCACACAAATTAATGTAAGTAAACCTAAAAAGGGACCTTTTTAATTCGCTGATGTTAATTAGATTTGTTATATTTTAACTAACCGACAGTTCAAGTTAACAACATTAACCATACTCTTTATATATTTCCCTTTGCAGATCAATGTAGTATCCATCCATCCATCAATCATACCTCTCCAACCAACATCTCAAAGATGAGAACTCCCAGACCCCACCAGTCCACTGCTCGTGTGTATGACGTCTCAGTTAAAACTTCCGGTGCTAAGAACTCAGGAGTGCCGCAGAACGTACTGGTGCGATCTTTAAAGCCCATTCCTACATGACAGTAGATGGAATCAGTTACACTAACGTTACTGACAAACAACACATAAATCATACAAACTTTAGTAACATCAGTAATAAAAATACATTATTCACCTTCTTTGCAAAGACCAAAATCTGCAATCTTGACGTATCCCTCAGTATCTAGCAAGAGGTTATCTAGCTTCAAATCCCTGCGGTAGAAAGTTCATGACAGTCACATGTGGTTCATAAAACGTTCATAAAGTCTTCGGTTTTTACATTCAGGACTGGCGCTTACCTGTACACTATTTTATGGTCGTGCAGAAACTGCAGTCCCAAGACGACACAAGCAGCGTAAAAACTGAAGATATAAAAACAAGTGATTTCAGATGGGAATTCAGCTTTTGGGGAATGATCGCGTCAAAGTGAACAACAGCAATAGCAAATCCAGTCACTCACACAGAGCGCGGTTCAGAGAACACGTCTGCATGAATGTGCATCATCAGGTCTCCTCCTGCTGCGTACTCCATGACGAAACACACATGCTCCTTGGTCTGGAAACAAGCGAAGAGGTTCACCAGGAACGGATGACGAACGCTGTTCACGGTCTCAAAGATCCTCTTCTCGCACATGAGACTGTGGATAGATATTAGTAGAATAAATGAAGAGTTGACACAAAACTAGGCCATTGACGTTTTTCCTCTGACAAATCCAGTAAAAAAAACTGTATATGAGACACACATACTATAGCTATATTTAAGACTTATACTTCAACATGTTAAAAGCAGAATCATTCTACTTTGTCAGTGAACATGGCCACATTAATTGGATGCATGGTAATTATTAGTGAATAAGCTAAAAATGAGTGGTTTTCAGTGGAATGTTAATTACTTAAATGCATGTATTGTTAACAGGGACTTTTGTTAACGTATGTAGAATCTCATTTGTAGATTATATAACAAACAAACAGTGCATTCATTTAATATTTATATGAGAACATATACATTTATGAATAAGCACAATAAGACACATTTACACTATTTCGCACATTACCAACCTAAATGTTATTTGAACTGCGTTTTAGTCTAATTAAATTAATAAGACATGCTAAAATTCTGACTAAAAACATTTTTAGCAAAAGCCAAAAACTGTAAAAACACTATGCATGGTGGCTCCACCATGTCTAGAGCACAGCTCTGACTCTTTGACTTTAATAATAACAGGAAGTAGAACAGGAGCAGAACAGTCCCCGCAGTATACGATAACTGATGCCTCAACAAATGCTTCCAAGCATCGCCATCAAGTTTATTTTAAACACACATAGACAGCATTTACCTGTCAACTTCATCCCTTGCAACAATGTCGCCTTTCTTCAAAGCTTTAATGGCAAACATTTCTCCAGTGGTCTTGTACTCGGCAAGTAAAACCTGTTGAATAATTAAAGAGAGGAGACAGTGTAACTATCTGCAGGAGCCACATCACAAAGCGGCAGCATGCAGAGACAATCGGGTACCATAAATCCTTAATATACTGTACATTCATGACACATTTGCACATTTTGCATAGCTTGCCTTATTGCATATGTGAAAACAAGTTTAAGTTTACCTTTCCAAAGTGGCCACGCCCCAGAACAGCTACACATTTAAAGTCTGTCAAACTGAATTGGACTTCCTCTTCTTCCCTAAAGGCATGACCACACACTTTGAGCATTTGTTGAGCATGCTGTTAACGTATGCACAGTGTTTATAAGTAGCCGTGATGTCAATCATACACAAAATGGGAACAACCTACCTTATTTCAATTTTTCGTTGAACTGCAGTCAGTTCCAGGTCAGGCTGCTCATTTTCTACCAGACTGTCATAATCTGGTTTAGCTACTGTGTTGTTCAGGAAGTCAAAGGTCGCTAGGGCATCCTGTAGACGAGAGGCATTTAAGAGTCATACTGAAGTACTTCAAGAGAACTCCCCTTATTAATAACACTTGCCTTCAAGGGACAGTTCAGAACAAAAAAAAAAAAAATGAAGAAGATTCTGTCATTGTTTACATTTTTTTGCTTTTAAATTGAAAAGGATTAGGAAAAGGATTTTCTGTGACTTTGTTAGGGGGGAAGGAAAATAAATAATATTAAAAATAAATAAATTAATAAATTAAATTAATTAACATAAAATAAATAAATTAATAAATAAATAAAAAAATGCTAATATACATCAGCCCTAACCCTAACCTTCATGTGAAGCTACTTGTGATGGCACACTAAATTATAAGTGTAGATGAATGGAAATGACCAAATCTCATTCACTTTCACGTATAATCAGTGAATAACTTAAATTACTTTTCATCACACAAAGCTTTCCATCTCAATTTCATTTTCATCCTATCCCCTTTCACTGTATGGAAAAGAATGGTGTCAACGTTTTGCTAAACTTTTCCTTGGACAACACAACAGAAACAAAAAGTGGCTCCACTAAACATTCACTCCTGTACCTGCACCTCTTTTCCATCTGTGATCTTATCCGGTGATGCAGTTTCCTCTATCTCAACTTCAATGGAGTGCCGTTTTGAGGGAGGGGTGGCTGGTTTGTCAAAGTCTAATTTGGTCACAGTGGGGTCGCTGAACGAGAGAAGACAAATCATAAAAGTTGACCACATGCCAGTTTCCATTTTAAACAGTCTAGTGGCTTTGTTTGGGGCTTTGGAGATTTATAGAACAGATACATTATGGAATGCATACACTGGGATATGGTGCAAGAGTCTTAAGTCATCTCATTCTCTATATATAGAGCGCCAATTACGCTTCCAGACAGATTAGTCATTGTTTATCAAAGACTGCAGAATAATTTGAAGGCTTTCCGCTACCAGATGCTCTTTTAGGAAATGAGTCTGTCCGGATGAGCTGGAATGCATTTGAACGCATACGTACCTGGGTAGGGAGTGGGCGTCTGGGTGGCCGATGTGGACTGTTTCAGGGCTCAATGCTGAGCCTAGATCAGCCGCCTGAGGACTGAATGAGGTATTGATTGACGGAATGGCTCTTCTCACCAATCTGCCCCATGTAGCGATGTTAATATTCATCTGAGGGGCACGCAGGAATGTTTTACCTAACAGGAACAAGATTTATGTATGAGAGGAATAAAGCAAAAGCAAACTTCTGAACACCAGATAATAATAATTTGAAAACCCAATGTTCTATTTACAGTATGTAGACACATTTAATGTACTTTAGGCATGCTCTCCAGATGTTCCAAAAGGGCTAAGATACCTTATTTTAGCTAAATTATGAGACAACGTAGTATTTCACTGCTGAAAAAAATTAATTAATTAAAAAAGCTGGTTTAAGCTGGTCCTTTGCTCGTTTATGCTGGTCCTTTGCCAGCTTAAACCAGCAAAGTACCAGCATAAACTAGCTTAAAGCAGCACCCAAGCTTTAAAACCTACCTAACCAGCATGCTTTGCATTGCTATTTTTCATGTTCAAGGCAAACCGAGAAGCTCTAGAAGAAGGATGGCTAAATATTTGTGTGAAAGCCTGTTCACATAGGACAGATATTTTGTGTCAAAACAGTGTGGTAAACATTTCAATTTGAATGACAGTCTCTCTTTTCTTTGTACTCTTGTATAATTTTTTGAAAACCCACAGAAAACAGTAATATCTGAACAGCTGTTTGAAAACAAGTAAACAGTGACACTTCCTGTCAGAAGCTGAATTTACTACATTTAAAGTTCAATCAGCCCAGTCTGTATTTTTTAGGCATTGAACTGATAAATCATATATGAAAATCTAATTTCGGTACCAGATTTGTGTTGATTTAACAGGCCTTGAGATGGCCTTATAAACAGCATTGCGCTGTTAGCTTAGCAACATGCTAATGGAAACTTTTGACTTGAGTCTCCCATGCGGAGCACTGTTTGGCACAATTTTGAAACAAAGCTTAAGCCTATAAACCAGCTATTCACCTTCTTTGTCTAAGAATGGTTCAAACGAGTTCAAACAAGAAGGTCAAAGTTCATTCTGACTTCCCTGTGTAAACACTGGCCCCACAGCAGTGCACAGTACTGTGTCAAAAGTAGGCTGCTTAATCTAATCTGTTTAAGAGAACATGTCAACCCTTTTCAACACTGAGGCATATTTGCCACTTCATAACCTTACCTTGCTGTTTAGAGAAGATTTTCTTTTGCCTTTGTAGTTTAGGTCGCCTCTCAATAACTGGGTTAAAAAACGTAACCTGTATACAAAGAGGTAGAGAGAATATCAATATAAATGTTCTCTACAAGGCCATCAAATTTTTATATTGCATGTCTGTGTGTGATGAAAAAATAAAAGTACCTCAGCAAACAGTGTTCCTTGTGGTTCCAGGTAAAGGCACATGCCATGACGCTGGTTGTCCAGGAAGTCTTCCAGCCGTAAAAACTTAACAGCACACAGCGAGCGCCAGTCTCTCCAGTACACAGCTATCTCCAGCTCACGAGACTACAGGTCAAACGAAATAACATTCAATATCTTCTATCAAGTACACACACACACTATGTTTTATATATACATATATACATATATATATATATATATATATATACACACACACACACACACACAAATGCGCATTGTTTTTTTCTGATATATGGGGACTCTCCATAGGTGTAAAGGTTTTTATACTGTTCAAACAGTATGCGGTATTGCCCAACACTGACCCTACACCTAAACCTACCCCTTAAAGGAAATTAGTGCATTTTTAGATTAAAAAAATAAATAAAAAATTAGTAGTTTTAAGCCTTTTGAATTACCAACTTGTTTCTGGAGGGCCAGTGGCCTGCAGGATTTAGCTCCAACCCTATTAAACACAACTAAACCAGCTAATCAAGGTCTTGCTTGGAATACTCAAATGGTAGGTGACCATAGAACAGTGCGCTGCCACAAGGCTATTGGCCCCGACAGCTCAATTAAAATGTAAAATGTTAGATAAACATAAAATCATATTGATGACAAATGTTTTGAATGGCAGCTTAAAATTGTATTTGAGAGAGTACTGGTCAAGCGCTTTTCTTTTTTCATTTATTGATCAAGTAAACGCCCAACAGTCACCACTTATGAGTCTTACTACAGTTCACAGCCAACGGTTTGACATTTACAGGCCTTTTACAGGTCTTTTCAGAGTCTGTCTGCTATTACACAACTGCTGATTAGAGCTCTCACGTTGCCTGCCATGAGATTAAACGCTTATGCCATCACACAGCCAAAAGCAAGTCCAAACCCAAAGACATGTTTGTGTAAGCAATAATCGACCCTCAAATATTATTACAATAACATAGCAAGTAAGCCCCTATGTTTAAAGGAATAACTAATGACGTAACTGATGGATTTAATTCAACCCTTGCTCCTTTCGGAGATATCGAATAGAAACCTGAGCAATTCTATCCACAGGAAAATAAAAATCGCCTGAAAGCAAATACAAAATCAGCCCATTTCTTAATGTAGAGAAATAGAGATACATTATCAAGGACAAATTGGGAAAAATAACATGGAACTAATGCTGATTGTAAATGTATGAACGTTAAAATTAAAATGGACTCAAACACATAGCCATCATAGTAAGGGGACAATTATATATGTGAGAGTAAAGAGATTACAAATGATGACTTTTGATCCGCCTTATCTGAGTTTCCATAAGAACTGGGTCAAATCTGGGATTAACATTTCCATAGTAATTGAGAGAGGCTGGAATGGAGAGCATGTGTGCATATGTGCGCCCATCTACTCATGTGTCGAGAGGATTATGGGATAAGACAAGTGTGTTTTATGCATTTTTTTCTTGCATTACCCGGTCAAGTTCAAGCGTGAACTTCTGATCCCAAGATTGGTTGCTAACTGGCTTCCAATGGGTCTGTCCCACAACTGTGTTGTCCAGCTTCAGAACAGCACTGATTTCATCTGTCATAAAAGTATAAAACAACTTTTAAACTAAACTATGAACAAAAACATGAATATAAGTTATTTAGAGATTAATTAAATAATAACAAAAAATAATAAAAAAAAAAAAAACGATTTAAAAGTCCTTCAAAAGTTTTGGGTCAGCAAGATGATCAGCAAGATTTGCTGATCAAAAATACTGAAAAACAGTAACACTCTGCAATTAAAAAAATTACTTTTCTATTTTAATATCTGGCTAAACTAAAAAAAAAAAGAATGGCAAAGCTACATTTTCAGGAGCCATTACTCCAGTCTTCAGTGTCATGTGATCCTTCAGAAATTTTAATATGCTGATTTGGTACTCAAGAAACATTTTGTTTTGTATTATATACAGTCGTGCTGCTATTATCAGTTGTAAACGCCTTATATATCCTTACTGTCATTTTTTGATCAATTTAACATATCCTTGATGAAAAAAAAAAAAAAGGCTTACTGACTCCAAACTTTTAAATGGTGTATTCACTTGGATTCCAAGTCAGGGCAAGTGTTATTTTCTACATAATTGTATAGAATAAAACATAACCAATTTAGTGATAAAGAGAGGGAGTGATTGTGAAAAAAACACTTGACTTTTTTAATCTAATAGATGCAGTTTAGTGTATTTAAATTTAGTTTAATTTAAAGTGATTATCCAATTTGTTCTGCTTCAGAATGAAACAGTGATGCACAAGAGCCATGCAAGATTCTCATGAATGATATTAACTTGGATTTTTAACAAGCATTTAAAAAAATAAACAAAGCCACTCAACTGGACAGATCATCGGACTTGGAAAGCGTTCGGCTGCTGCCAGATTTGTTCTTGTTTCCTCGGCTCATGAATGAGGATCGTGCTTCGCTTGGGCTCCAGCCGGGCAGAGCAACAGATGCTGTCTTAGAGCGACCTGGGACGTTCTCCAGGAGGTCCTGACAGCCCATGAGCCTCACATCTAACGTGCCTGTGGATTTACAACAGAAACCCAACTCAGAGCCAAAAACGCTGCGTGATCTGGGATATAAATCACCAAACACATCTATTCTGATTAGCACAGGATAATAAGCGTGCAAACAATTGCAAATGTCTAGTTCAAGACACACACACAGTGGTTACAAAGCCTTATAAGGAAAGCACTACGGGTCTATAATGGTAACGTTAGCTCTCTCATTCTTCTTCAGAGTGAAGGTCAAAGTTGTGCGTGATAAAGCCAAGGGTGGGGGAGGGGACCGCTGGGGCCAAGTGTGTTGACACTGTGTGAAAAGTCGAATGCAGTTCCTACATGCCTATACCCAGACAGCTGTTGACCTTCTCAAACGGGTATATATGTACAGTACCATGTGTTGTGATAAAGGACTAAAGAGCCTGTTCACACTGGCAGAAAATATTTGCAGTGAACAAGACTACAAATTGAAACCAAGAACTCCCATGGATCTGTTAACAGAGACTCAATTTGTCTGAAGACTGGAAGAATTGTTCTTTCCCATTTATAGGTTTTTTTTCTTTTCCTTTTAAAGTTGTCATTCCATCACCCTTCAAACTGCGCAAATTGCAATTGCTAATTGAAGATACGCCTAATGGAAACGCGTCAATTTCACAAAAACTCGCAAAAAAAAAAGTTTTTACGCTCGCATGGGATGGTTTTTCAGGCAAGTCGAAAAAGGAGTATTTCGCAAAACTGCAATTGAAACTTTTTTTTTTTCGCATTTACAGGTCACATAGCATGTGTAAAAAGTCATATGAACACTCTTCAATGTATTATAACCTCCAAGAAACCCTTATACATGTTCGCTCTCGAGTTTAAGGGGCTTTCCCTGCCATTAATGCTTAGACAGTTTAAACTGCACACGTCTGTAGTGCCATTCGGCTCTGATACGACATTGAAGCTGTTTGTAGCCACTCGGTTGATGCTTGTGTGTATCCCAGCTTCGCCGCACACGTTTCTGAAGTATCTCTCCGTGCTGTGTCTGTAAAGATAGATGCACACGCCTCCTTTGTATAAAAATATCCAAAATCCATCAAATCTCACCAAAATTTGTTTCTATGACTTATCGCGAGAGGCAAAAGGTTACGTTTTAGCCGCATAACGTTGGTTAATGGAAACCCCGTCACTTCACAATACTTTTTTATTGACATTTATCAAATATCGCCAAAGTCTGCGCAAATGTGTAATGGAAACACAGCTACTCTTAGGGTGCTTTCACACCTGCGTCATTTAGTTCGGTTGAATCGCACTAGAGTTCGTTTTCCTACTTGGTACGGTTAGTTTGGGCAGGTGTGAATGTTACAATCGCACCCGAGTGCGCACCAAAAGCGGAACAAAAAAGCTTTCAAACGAACACTGGAGCGGTTCGTTTGTGGTGAGAACATGATCCGAACTCGAACACACCCAACTGCAAAAAGTACTACTGTTTGATGTATACAAACTATATAGTATACGATGACCAGCGATAAAATAGTATACGATGACCAGCGATACAATCAGCCAGCGCAGTCGTCCCTCCATACTAAATAGCGGCATGTTGTCTACCG
>JAUCMU010000104.1:9341137-9359826 GCA_032275025.1 Enteromius treurensis
CTTTACTAGTTACTTGGAAAAAGTAATATTATTACGTAACTCGCGTTACTTGTAATGCGTTACCCCCAACACTGCTTCTAAATATGTACACATACTTTTATTTTGTTGGACTTTTTGTAAGAAATTCTACAATTGTTTTTAAAATATGCAATGAAATCAGCATTAAGTACTTATTTCTGGAATTAAATTCATACCATAAAAAACACACATTTTCTTTCTTTGCTGCTGCCTGTACAACTTTTCACTGTGACTATCATGACATAATGTGAATCAGCTATACACAAGCCTTGTTGTGCACTATTATTTTAGCCTCATCAAATTTAACTTAACTTTAAATGTGAACTGTCATTGGTTTAAATATAATTTTATTTGCTGTAGTTTGTAGACTGTTTGTGGAATGCATGAAGATTTCAGTAGAGTGGATGAGTTAATTTACCAGCAGGTGGTGCTTGCAGCAATGTTCGCTCAACTCTCAGTTTTTTCATCTTTTAATCATTGTGAATCATCTTCTATTCTTTTCTTTTCTTTTCTTTTCTTTTCTTTTCTAGCAACGTGCACATGGTTTAGCGTTCACTTTTATTATTATAGTAAATACATGTAATATGTGTAACAAGGGCACATTAACATGAAGTGTTAAAGAGTCTCGTTCCTTTAGAGGTCAAGCATTCATAGTGCTGTTCATGTTTTAAAACTTTTATCTTCTATTGACCTGTTTTATATTGGACCAGATTCTGGAACTACAAAAATAAAACAACAGAAATAAGTGCATTCTGAAAGTCAGATAGAATAAAAACAGCACACAAAAGCTGTAATTACCATTCTGAACAGTACAGTAGTGTTTGCTCTGGGCATTGGCTTGATTATTTACTTTAAATCAATGAATGAGATTTTGCACTGTGGATGCATTAGCAGCACCGTTTGAAGAATTTTTCGTCTTGGTATGAATATAAAAAGCTGTGACATGGGACAAAAAGAGAATAATGAAATGAAATAAGTGTAAAGATGTCAACTCAACAAAGACTTTTGCTGTGGTGTCTTCTTTAAAATGGTATTGTAAGTTTATGCTTGCAGTGACCTCTGAATGAACTCACTGTTGATTTTAGCTGTCAAAGTGCCATTAGTTGTCACTATCAGTGTCTGATGGGAAGTGGATTTCATTGAAAGAGATGCTTCAGCTTTCTCTCTTTTGCTTACTCTTTTTCTCTGGCTGAAAACACTGGCTTTTTGAGAGCATCAGGTGGGAGAGATTTATTTCAGCAGGGTGGGATAATAATCACATGACTGACCGAGGTGTGCTGATCACTTTTAGGGATCCGTGGTAATTTGTATCTGATGTGTTGAAAAAGTACTGAGTTCTGGAACAAAATGTATTCTGTCTTTTATCGCTGAAGTAAAACAGTGGCCTCAGTGTTGATAGTACAAGGACTTTATAAGCCTCTCTTTCAGATCCTTTTAAACAAGGTCTCTTTAGAAATCACCAGCACTGCATTTTAGAGATTCGCTGCTTAGATAAATACTCTATATATAGTACACACATTGCACACACTACTGTTCAAAAGTTCAACAATATTTTTTTCTTTAAATAAAAGTAATAATTTAATTCAAGAAAAACATCCTTAAATAGAAAGTGACAGTAAAGACATTTGTAATGTTACAAATTTTTTTTTATATGAATTCTGAACTAATACTAAATTTAGATATCTTTCTTTTTATCAAAAAATCCAGAAAATTGCAGTTTCCACAAAAATATTAATCAGCATTAGAATGATTTCTGATAGATCATGTGACTTCAGTAATGGCTGCTAAAAATTCTGATTTATTAAATTAAAGTGATTACATTTTAAAATATATAAAAGTAGAAATAAGGCCTTTTGTCATGATTAATTTTGGGCTATTACTTTCTGCAAAATTCTTTGATAAGAATTTTCAATTTCTGCAGTACCTAACACAATCTTCCTTTATTGTGCATGCAGTATAGTCTGAATAAAAAAGTGAAAAATAAATAAATAATTATATATATATATATATAATTTTCTTACATTTTTCTTTCTTTCTTTTTTATTCAGACTTTGGGCCGTTTCAGACAGAACATTTCTGATCAAATATTGATAATTAATGTGAAAATCAACAGATATTTATTTTATTTTATTTCTTTTTTGATCCATCCAATTTCTAGAGCACCAAGCACAATCTTTCTTATTTGTGCCTGCAAAGGCAGGCCATGGCACAACTTACGCTCTAAGTGTGAGGTAAAAACAAAGACCAGTTTTCACTTTGTACAAAGTTACACGTTTACCTTGAATGTGGCCTTTATGGTCCTCTGTCAGGCTCCTTTCTAAGTAGTTTCTGTGTGTTCCTCTTCACCCATCAAGTCTGGCCTGCCCTGCTGTTTTAAGTGGACGCGCTGTCATATTTCTACAGGGACATGATAATCACTGATATTACTAGTGCTCTACATGGCTGTAAAGGACAGACTTGCTTCTATATAAGGACTTCTCTGCTCTGCAAACCTTTTTATCTTCCTCAACGGGAGGTCAAATAATGGCCTTTGAAACAGAAATGTGTTGTGGCATTGTCTCCTTTAATCTTTTGACTCCGTTTTGATCTACCATGCAAATTCTACATTTACTGGGCTGGTAGGTGATGATAGATAAGAACATTGTGTTCAGATGTTCACAGGTGAAGACGTGAACAAACTGTGAACTGTAAAAGAAGGTATAATTGACCAACACTGTAAAAACTGTTTATAAAGCCTGCTGAAGAAAGGCAGGGGTTTTTATTGATCATTTTTTTATTTTATTTTTAAATGTTTAATTTTGTTCAATATAATTTTATCTTAGTTTATATATTTTATAATTTTTTTTATTTAGACTTTTATTTATCTCTAATCTTTTGAAAATCAACATTCTTTTTTAAATTTAATTTTACTGATTTATTAAATCAAATCAATTTAATTTAATTTAATTTGATTATATAATATTTTTCTTTCAGACCTTAAGCCATTTCAGACAGAAACGTAATGTGGTTCCATGTATTTTTTTAATCTTTTGAAAAGGAATTTCATTAAATTAAATTAAATTAAATTAAATTAAATTAAATTAAATTATTTTATTTTATTTTATTTTATTTTTATTTTATTTTATTTTATTTTATTTTTATTTTTATTTTTATTTTTATTTTTATTTTTATTTATTTTTTCTATCAGCCCTGTAAGCCATTATTCTATAGTCTATACTGACCTCAGGAAGACAGATAGTGGAGAAAACTAATTTAATTTTCTCATTGTGCGCATCACGTCATTTGGTCTAATTTTCTTGCCTGCTAAGGGAAATTATGGCATATATTTATGAAAAATCAGACCATTTGGCCAATGCTTGCCCAAATAATGTTAATATTGATCGTTATTATCATGGCACAGAATTTATATTAGCTGTTGTTTCCAAGAAACACTGTAGATATTTTCTATGCTACCATACAAGCTGATGAAATGTTCATAGCACACACTCAGTTTCAATGTTTTCCTGTTTAGACCAAAAGACACGAGTCTTCATTGCCCTGTTCCATCATTTTCAGGTAGAAAAATTGTAAAAATTGCGTTAGTACAAAAACACACCAAAGATGAACAACTTTGTCACCATGTCAGAACCAATAGAGCTAAACCAGCGCTGAAAAGAAGCTGTTTCACAGACATCTACCTCTAGAGCATCTGTACGCCTCTAAAGGTGTGATTGCACATGACGTACACTTCGTACATGCGTAACAGCGTCTGGTTTCATCTCAGCCATGATCGTCAAATAAGCACCGTTCCTCAGAGATTCTGTGACTGTTACAAAAAGCGCTGACATGGGATATAATTTAATAATAAATAGACCAACAGTTTCCTCAGCATACATTTTGCACACCTAATGGAGGCACCGGAATGGCAGGCGCTTAGATCGGTCCTGATAGGACGATAACACAGAAAACACTTCCATTCATTTCATCACAGTCCTTTCTGTTCGCAAAGACGGCAAGGGTTGAGACTAATGACTTGTGAGCAATAAGCAAGTGTTTAAGTAAATGTACTTGCAGGGGGAAAAGCTTTTTCCAAGTGGCATATCAATATTTTAAATAGAGTTTCTATCGCTGTCTCCATCTAACTTGATTAGCTGTGTGATGTGTTCTGACAGGCCTGTTGTTCGAAATACCCCATTAACTGTGTCTGTCAGCTTATTTTCCCTCGGTAGGCCGCGTAACACCGATATATTTCATAATTTGTTTTGCTATCAGGGCTGATTTGTAAATGCGCAAATTCTAATTAGTAGCAGCCACTGTTTCTAATTTATTAAATATTAAATGCATCCTGCGGTGGATGCTTTTCTCTTCCCAAGATGGAAGTTTATGCTATGCAAATTCTTCTGCCTTTTAGGTTGTCAGCACTTTTTAAACGCACCAAAATGCTTTTTCCTGGTTTGTTTGTTTTCCCTCTCCAGTCGTCTTCGAGTTAATATTTATTTATCTTAGATCTCCGGCTTTCTTTTTCATCCAATAAAGGCGTCACAGTCTGTTGGGCTTCAATCTTGCCGCTTTGTTTAACTTCATTAAAGCTGTCTTAATCTAAGGCCTAGTCACTTGTTTCAGAGGCTGCATAATACATCTTCTGAAGTCACTTTGTCACTTACACATTAACAATTGCTTTGTCCATTTTTTCCGCCCAACCCGAGGCGGAGATGAAACTGATATTACATGCTCATAGTCTGTTCCAGGATAAACCATAACCCAGTTTATTTTTAAAACGCCATGTATAATGACCGCTAGCAATAGCGTAAAAACCCAAGTCCCCCGTGGCGCCTTTAATATTACAGTAATTCTATTGTTTAGTTAAGATTTTGCTCTGACCGTAGACATCGGATCGCTTTGTTTTCTCAGTGTGACAGCTGCCTGCGAACGGGACGCGATTTGAAATATGTCATTTGTATTGAATCACCAGACATTTATCGAACACCCACTTATCCCAAGTGAACTTCAGTCTAATTAAGTTTCAAGAAACACATCCATCAAGCTATTGAGGCAGTTAATTTGCCATTGCCTCCTGGATCTGTATTCCCTTCCCGAATCACTGGAATTCACACGAGCATCGTTTCAGCAATGTCATTCGCTTTTCCTTCCTACTGGGCTGCAGCTGGCATGGCCACACTTGAAGCACGCTCACCCCACATGCTATTAAAACATGCTTCCAGAAAAATCCCCCCGTCGTGGACAATTGTGAAAGAAGTCCCCCAGCACTTCCCTTTGTGTGACTGTTTCTGTTGGAGTAATTTCATTAGAGTGCTGCTGTTTGATACTATATAATGAAGTGTAAGACTGAAGCGAGAATGAGGATATCATGGTTTACGTTCTAAGGTCATTTTTAGCAGCCGTTCAGAAGGAACCACGTTAGAAATACAAGGAATTCTTGTTTCTCTAAATGTACGGTATAGCTTCCTAACTCTGTGTACAGTGCATATGGGTATATCTCATTCTTTCTTTGGTAATTATGCATTAAATTGTATCATTGAAAAACATGCCTGTTGTGATATTTTTCTTTTTTACTTTTTCTCAGAAACAGATGCATGTGAATATAACAACATTTAGTTGTGTTGGTTGTTGTACATAGTTTGAAAACAAAACTGGAGCTAACTTATTTCACCCAAAAGAGAAAAAATCTATTTACTCATGTCATTCCAAACCCCAATAAATAAAAGCCTCAAAGAAACCTGCTCAATGTATTAAAGCAATTATTTCTCTCCACAAGATAGAGATTCGTTTTACAACACCTTTATGAACTTTTTGGATCCTTTATGTTTTGGTTGTCTGGACAGAAACCTCACAGGCTTCATTTAATATGTCATTTGTATTTAATTTGTGTTCTAAAGACTTTGGGAGATCTTATGGATTTTGAATGCCACGAGTGTGAGTAAATTATTTTTTTGCGTGAACTATCCCTTTAATGCTTTAGCATAATAGAAAATAATGTAAAAACATGAATGCTACCCTAAACCTAACTAACTGTGTTAACAAAATTACAGATTAGATAAAAAATGCCTTTATTAAGGCAAGCATATAATTTCAGTTTGCATTGCGTCGCAAGTGCAACTCGTACAAGGTGAGTTTATGAGCAATCTTACTTATTAATCGATAATCTGCTCCTATAATCATAATCTGTGCAAAATTGTTGATGAATTATGGACACTAGTGTTCATTAAAGCTGTAAACTACAGCGAATTATATGTGCATATACAATATATTTTTGGAACTGAATTGAAGTAAAAGTGCTGATAGAGGATTGTTGCATTTATTGTTTAGTAAGTGTTTAGTTGTTTAGTGAAGGAGCTTTACAGCTGTTATACTTTACAGTAAAAAATGCAGTTTTAAGTGTCTGAATGGGGCAGTTAAATGGGTACATAATTACAGTGTGCCAAATCCATGTGGCGAATGAGAAAACACTGATATTAATTATAGAAGAATGAGAAATTATGTGCCGTCTAATTGGTAATCAGTTTATTTTGTACTTCAGGCTACTTGCATATGAAAATGAATGATGGGCTATTTAACTTAATTTATTCCAGTTTTTACAGACATTTACCGGGCAGAATACATTTACATAGTAATCAGTAAAATTAAAGATCTCAATCACAAATATTAAAGGCAAATAATAAATAGCTTAAACTCTTTTGTTTTCATACTGCACATAAATTAAAGCTGGACACTGCTCTGGTTAGACTTTATTCTAGACAATTATTTTTACCATATGAATAGAAAGTAGCGAGCACTTAAAACGAATATAGCAAATAATAACCAACCAAACAAACAACAACACCAAAACTTGTTTTTGGTTCCATCGTAGGGGTATGTCAGCAATGCAAACTGTTCGTTTCATTGTTGTGTATGTGCAGCTAGTCTTCCTGGCGCACAAACTGGAGTTAGCAGAGCCTTTTCTCATTAGTGCAATTATCCGTGTGAGGAAAACCTGTTTCTGTTTTCTTCTTTTATGCTCAGTCCTTTCTCTTGGCCCCTGCACCATTCTCTCTTTTCTGCATAGAGACAATACCCCCCACACTATTTGTCATAAAATCCCTCATTTGCTGGATCCTGAGGAAAGCAGATTATGCTTATTTTTCATTTGGACAGAGGGAGATGGAGCCAGGTGTTTGGCAGCAGTGGAGTGTTCAGGTGTAACCGGGCCGGCGATGGGACATGATGAGTTGGGGCTGATGAAGGATGAGGCGTAGAAGATTTCAGGGAGAGCGGCACCCCACTGGCCGCTCCCTCAAGAGCACCCCCACTGATCAGGAAGAGGGGAAACTTTCCTTTCTAATCCGCTTGTGCCGTGATCACTTTCTGCTGCCTTAATTAGCTCGTTACGGCCTTGATGAAAATGCAAGGTTTGCAAGCGCAAGGCCGCTATTCTGCTAAACTCATCAAGATCACTTGTCTTGAGTCTCAAGGTGATCTTTTATCTCACTTCTACAGGTGGAACTTCTTCTTAACTCCTAAAGATCCATTCTCAGCACTTTGATAATATAAAAGTTGAGACTATGTCTTTAAGGCCTAATGCTGGGGGTTTCAAGGACCCCCAAATATGATGATCTCTCTCAAGGACCACTACTAAAACATATAGGTAGGTTTGTATTTTCATATCCAACTACTTATGGTGTAGGAGAAAAATAAGACAAATGATATATATATATATATATATATATATATATATATATATATATAATTAATTTTTTTTTTCATTTACAGTATGCATTTATTTTTTATTTAAAGCAACTATTCAAAGAACCAACAATAATCATAATATACAATGGCAGTAAGGTGATATTAATACTTTTTATTAAATTAATTACTTTGCATATAAAGTGTATTTTGCTGTTTTCTACTTCAGAGAAATGTTAGATGGATATGCAGGTATATTATGCAAATGTATTTCTGTTTCTACATTCTAGGATTGTCAATAGAATAAAATAATAAAGAGTTTTTAAACAGAATAAAACCATAATATCATCAAATTCTGTAAATGTGTTGAAAATTATTTATATGTATATATACATTTAGTATCTACTTAGAATGTTATTTTTAAAAAAATATATATTTTCTAACGTTCTGATTTTCTGATATTTTTCAGATCCCCAGCATGCTCTTCATTTGACCCTGACCTAATGTGTTAATAAATATTTAACATCTGTCTTATTTTCCTGTAAAAATATTGCAACATTTAAACAAACAAAAAAGAAAGAAATAAGCACACAAACATATTTTACACAGCTATGCTTTTCAATTAAGTTTAAGTGGTATCAAGAGTTTTTAACACTACAAAACAAGAATAAAAATATCAAAATAATGACAATAAAAAAAAAAAAAGTAAATAAATGTACAATAACTGACTACTCAGGCTGTCAAATAGTAGATAACTGGTGAAACTACTGGTGAAAATACTTGACCACCACAACACAAAATTGTGGTAGAGGACACTTCCAGTCAAATCCGTATTCGGTCCTTATAAAGTACTATCAGTTCTAACTCAGAGTCTTCAATGCATGCAAACAAGACCAACAAACAGGCTAAGTTGTTCTTTTTGAAGATGGTCATTGTCCAACTCCAATTTTGCTCATTACACCACAGCTTGATGCTGAGTCATGCATGTCTAATGGGGCAGGCAGACTGCAGAGTGTCTCTGTCTTCAGCCGGTCCCTCAGACACACACCACGACAGCCTTTCCCTGGGGAGAATCACACAGAGGCAGCTAAAACATGCCTAAGCACTGTCTCCCTGCATCAGAGAAAGCGGCACGCATGACGACGCCCAGCAGAACCTACCGAGGAGCATTAGTCCCAGCCTCAGAGATCCACCTGTACCCAGCCTTCAGGGAAAAACGCTCTTCGTAAAGTCTCCAGTTTTTCGCAGGATTGAGGACTGATGGGATACGAACTGTGCTTGTTTGTTACGACAGTGAATGGGGCTTGACGCAAACACCCATAAACCTTTAGATAACGTCAACACCATGTAAAATCTGAGCTTTCCGTCTCTCTCTAATGCCTCGAAAATGTCCTACAGTGAAATAAAATACTAGGCCTTGAGCAAACCGCTGGGACTTGTCAGTACACTTCTCCCATGTCCTAATTACCGTCAGCAGACTTGATGGACAGTCAAACCATTTGAAATCAAGCCTCCAGAGGACGCTGCTCAGTTAACTAATAAAGGCCTAGCGGTTAATACTCTCCTGAGAGGCCTGACAGACTTGTAAATCAGTCCTTCTGCATCCTTTTATCTGTGCAGTCCGCAGTCTGATCTTTACCTGCAGAAACTTCATGCACTTTGTGCTGCAGAGACCTTTAAGAGTTTCCCTGATCCAATAATTGCCATTTGTCAAATGGAAACCTCCTGGTTTGATTCCCCCCATCCCTTATTTTCCCTCCACTGAATTTATTATAATTTCCCAGGCTCAACTAATGTGGCTTTGTCTGCACGTTCTCAGTGCAAATGCTCCTTGCATTATTGTGTAAGCATCTCGAATTGAAACATCCGCCTTGTGAAATATTGACTTTAATATCTCATTTGAAAAATTCATGAAACCTTTGATGTTAAATCCATACTCAATTTAGCAAAATGCCACTAAAATATGCAGAGGGGGGCAGAAAACATTATTGTCTGTGCTTCTGTGAAGAAATTACATTTTATGGCTGTTACACGGATCTTTCCCATGTTTTCTTTTACTTTTTTTTTTCTCTCCGTCGTCTGGGGGAAAAAGTGGAGGTGACCCATTAGAGCCGAAATGAAAAGCGCTATTGATTGGTCTCTTATTCCTCCACTCTTTGCCTCATTTCCTAAATGCACGGTAATAAGGGCTTAGCCGTGGTGACACACAATAAGCTTTAATGAATGAAACCTTAAAGAATTAGCGAGCATATATGCTTGTGTGTGTGAGATGTTACCATCGGTGGATCCTTTGCGTTTGGCTTTGTTGTGTTTCCATTTAATAAAGCAAATCCATGTTACAATACAATAAAGACAATGAATGATACAAATATATATATGTTTGAAAATGAGGAGCTGTTTTTGTGTGGTTGGCAGAAAGTGCCATTGGGAGGGGTGAGATTTTTAAAAGGCATCATATTAGAATTAGATTTCCTGAGGCTAATTATGATCAAACACAGCCTTTTGAAATGGTCCGAGGTTATGACAGGTAGAAAAAAAAGAGCCTTTTAGCAAATGGATTTCCATGGAGAAGAAAGAGTGTGAAAGGGAGTGCAAAGGAGAGAGTGCAAAAAAAGAGAGTGGTGCAAGAGAAATGAAAAGACTGACGAATGTTGTGAAATCCACTTGCGTGCTAATAGAGTTGCATTCGCCTTTGGTAATTTGTAAGCACTTTACCCCTGCCTATCGATCAAGCTGAGGGAGGGAAGGAGAAAAAATTACACTGCATTAACATGTCCCACTCTCTGCTGCTCTCTCACTCACTCACTCACACACACACACACACACACATCTTTCATGATTGTCCTGTTCCTGTGTTCCACTCATATTTTTGAGAAGAAATATCCCCTTTCATCATCCCTCTGCAAAACAAAGACACATTCTTCCTCATTTCCAAAACCCTCCTTCCTTTCACGATGATCTGCTTCTTTATAGGCCTCTATAGGATGGGATTGGGTAGGCTGTTTTGTATCGAGACACTTTGATGCAAATTAATTCCCCAAGTTCAGTTGCAGCTTAAAAATATAAGATGTGTTGTGAAATTCTCAGGGTGTTGGTAGTGAAAGTGCAATACAGATTTAGAATAATAGAATATAGAATAATCAGCCACTGGCTGCACATTTAAACTGTTTACCAGCTGTTTACCAAATGAATTACTGTAACACCTGAGTTTAAATTATTTTTTTTTATCTTTAAAGTTCGCCTTGTGTTATGTTCAGAATAATCAGCCTAGAAAAAAAGACGAATGCTCCAAAAAATATTACAGTTGTAATAGAGTAATATGATAATAAAAGACAGAATTGAAGAAAAGCAAACAAAGCTTACAAGATACAAGAGACTTACCGTAAAAAGTAATACCAGTTTCACTTTCCAAGATAATACAGAGAAACTTTTGTGTAGAGTGCTTCAGTTTTACCTAAGAGTTTTGCAAGAACGAGTTGCAAGAAGAGTTTTGCATTTATCTAAACTCTCTATCTGTTTATCTCTCTGTCTAATTTCCAGTGGTAGTTGGGATCGTTGGTAATTGACACTAGGTAACTGACGACTTTTCAGTGGTTTTACAAGTATTGCTCGCCTGTTTCATTTAATCTTAACTTATCAATGCAGCCCTCTTGGAGTTGTGAAGATTCAGTTTTTCAGTTTTTTCTCCTGCCACTCAACACCATGACCATAATGCAATTTACACTTTAAAATGTTTTACAGTAACAACCTAAAAGTACCTCTAAGAATCATTCTAAATCTATCATTTTAAGCAAGAAACTAACTCTGGGATTTGTGTCAGAGGACTGACCTATTGCCAAGTAATTGGTGACAATTCGGTCACGTGATTCAGTGAAGGGGTAATCATAGTGGATATGGTCAGCTGTGTGTGTTGAGAGCTGTTGGCTTCAGGGTGATCATCTTGCTGAGGCATGAGTACTGCACCAATTTGTCCGTGCCGGGAGCTGTATGGGACATATATGCCTGCACTCTCTCTTTCTCTCTCTGCTTATGTGGATCCTCTGTCCTGTAGTCCATCTTGCTTATTTTCCACAGTGGTGTCTTAGTGAAACATATTAATTAAAGTTGCACTTCTGTCACACGCTAGTGGTATTTGGTAACAATGGCCAATAAGAGCACACCACTCTTTTTCCCCGAATGATGAGCTTTGTAATAATCATATTTCAGATAGGCAGGGGAGAGATGAGCAACTACTGAATGAAAAACTGTGTAAACACTTTGCATTGCATGAAAAACACAAAATAATGTTATTTTTTAGTAAAGCTATGAACTATTTAAAGCTATATTCACTATGATAAGGCTATAGCAGTTTTTACTTTGAGATTTGGTACTGTGTGGGTTTTACCTCATTTGACCTTATGACAATAAACAGAAAAAGATAAATCTGATTCATCCATGAAAAAGCAATGCCAATGCACAAATTGTAACGATCAGGCTGGATGTGCCAGCTCAGGTCTCTGAATGGCACTCCAGCCCTTCATGAACTCTGTGTGTTTTTGTGTCTGCTTTCATGACCGGACTCATGTCAATGAACTCATGTCTCCGCCCATCCTATATTTTGTTATGGTTTCTCATTCATGGCTCCGCCCAGCTCATTCGTTGTCATGGTTGTTCATTCAAGTCTCCACACAGTAGTCTAATCATTCTTTGTATTTATATCCCCTCATGTCTCTGTTAAGTCGTGGTTCATCGTATATTGTAAGATTGTGTTTTGTAGAGTCTTTGCAGGGATTTCTTGAGTTTTACCGTGTCCTTAGTTTCCCTGCATTCTGTATCGCTATCGTATTGCCTCCTGGATTCAGTTTACTCCTCGTCTGACTCAAGCTATGGACATTGGTTTATGCTACTGCCTCGCCTCTGACATTTATGATTGCCGGTGATGACCCTGCTTGTCTGTCAATGCTCTGTTTCAAATAAACAGCCTTGCATATAAATCTGAACGCCTCCTTGACTCTCCAATCGTGACACAAATGTTCAGCTCTGCAAGTACCATGGAATCTGACGTTTTTGACAAGAGATGGAGATAGAAAGGCCAAAGTTGCATATAGTGCAGCTTTAAAGGTTTTTTTTTTGTTGTTTTTTTTGACTATGCAGATTAGGAGAATTTGTTTTCTTTAACATTTTTAAATCATTGTTTCATTATCTTCAATCAGGAATAGATTTAGTCGTAATTAATTGATATACTGTATGTACAGTGTAAAAAAGAAAATTATGATGAAAACTGGCAGCTGTCGTTGCCTAAATTCTACCTATCTAAAAGATACAGTAACAACACTTCAGGTTTTACATTTTTAACTTAAATTTACAGTTAAACACCATAATTTTATTAACTTATATAATGTTAGTATACCAACCTTTTAAAGTGCTGAAATCTGATTAGTACCTTTGAAATACACTAATAACCACCAAATGCAGGTGGTGATGAGAAAGTCGTGCGATGAACCAAAGCCCATCACAAGCAGCTTTGTAATATGAACATATATAGAAGGTGCTCAGTGTCATTCTCACAAACAATAAACAACATCATGATGATTAAACTGAAATATGTAATAATCATTAATTAAGAAAAAACATCAAATGCAAGCAAAATTTTACAGAGCATGGGGAGACTGCAGACTTGGAGCAAGGCAGATCTATGGCCCTCAGGCAGTTTCACGGCCCAGGCAGTTTTAAGCCCCTGTTGTTCCTGATGCGTCCACTAGGCTATACAATATGAGCTTTCAGAAAAGACCAAGGCTAGAATCGACAATAAGAGAAACATTAAATAATCTCTAAAGTAACCCCTCCCCCACACCTAAACCTACCAAACCTAGGGAGTCAAAGTCTGGCAGGGGGTCAAAATTCGGCACTACAGCAGGATGGTAATTAATGAAGTTTCGAGCGTCGGTTTAATAATTTCACGATATATCCTCCTCCCCCTACTGGACGCATCAGAAACAACAGGGGCTTAAAACTGCCTGAGGGCCGTAGATCTGCCTTGCTCCAAGTCTGCAGCCTGCCCATATAGATTTTACAGGCAATGCTGGGAAAAAACAGTTACCCTTTCACTTTGACTACATATGGGAACTTGAGTGAGAAACCAATTGTCTTTGAGCTTCAAACAAAAGGCCAATGAATATAGGCATTCACAGAATGCATTTAGGTGCACCTTATCACTACGTGAGTGCAGTATGAGGAGGCACGAATGCACTGCACCTGCAGACTTTCGCTTCTGAGCCTTTAGCACTTCCTGAGCTGGAGACCCCCTTGGCTTTCGTTTTGGAGAGTGGAAGGAGATTGTTTTCTAAAAGAGTTCCTGCGAGTTAATGCTCTCTCCCCCTCTGACAGCGAACGACTGGGCGGCTGTCAGCGGATCCTGTGGGCTGGTGGCCTTTTTAAAGGCTGTGAGCAAACCAGCTTTTTGCATTCCAGTGAGACCTACTGAGTGCATGGCAGTGCCAAGTTCCTCCCTGGGGAATCCAGGAAAAAAAGCTTTTTCTCACGGTTGGTAAGGTGTTTCCCGGAATATCCAGCCATGCATTTCTGGATGTGGTAGTTTCCTCACCTCTCGGGACGGACATGATTGCTGCCTCACGAGTCTGGGCCGAGATCATGCCGGGCAGCATTCGTGGATGATTCATGCATTCGTTGCTTATGTATGACCATGGCTACAGTGAGGTCCTCCCCTCGCTGTCTTCCCGCGGCTGATCGTTGAGCTGTAATACTTTTTTGGCTGCCGTGGCGAGGTGCTTGGGAAACCTCATGTAGACCGTAAAAAAAAAGAATGTGCATTCGCCCCAGGATTGGTTCGCAGCCATTACCCTGACGTACGTGTACATTCATGTCTCGATTTTACCTCAACGCAAACCAAAGAGTTGATTTGACCTAATGTGGTCGAGCGTGTCAGTGCGCCAGTTGGTGGCAGGGACTTGGTGTATCAGCACCTCAGGCATCTGGTCCTTAAGGGCAACCGGAGAAAGAGCAAACTCTCACAAAGAGATTGGCGTTTCCCCAGAGTGTCGCAGCCTGTTCAGCCCATGGTCAGACCCTACCTTTCTACGGGCCGGAGTCCCCCTAGGACAGGTGTCCAGGTAAGTCGTGATCAACACAAATGCCTCCTCCACGGGTTGGGGTGCTGTATGCAACAGGCTAGCAGCCTTGGGTCCCTGGACAGGCGTCCGACTGCTTTGGCACATCAACTGCCTCGAGTTGTTAGCCATGTTTCTGGCCCAGCATCCCACCCATGCGGCGCCACAAGCATGTGCTGGTCTGGATGGACAACACTTCAGCTGTAGAATACATCAACTGACAAAGTGGTCTACGCCAAATGTCACAACTTGCCTGCCATCTGCACCTGTGGAGTCAAATGCTGCTGAAATTGCTGTGCGCTGTTCCCATTGCCCACTGGCCTTTGGGTACCTGGTTTGCTGACCTCATGCTCCTCGTGGTAGCTCCTCCCTGGAAAATCCCTGTGAGGAAAGACCTCCTTTCTCTGCGGATGGGCACAATTTGGCACCAGCATCCCGATCTTTGGAACCTGCATGTCTGGCTCCTGGACGGGATGCATCAGACATCTCCAGCCTCTCTTCGGTCATGATCACTCAGGCAAGAGCTCCCTCTACAAGGCAGGCTTACGCTCTGAGATGGGGGCTGTTGGTCGACTGGTGCTCTTCTCGCAGAGAGGACCCACAGAGATGCACAGCTGCAGTAGTGCAGGAGGAGTTGGAGCGCAGACTGCCCCCTTCGACTCTCAAAGTGTATGTTGCTGCTATAGCAGCATGTCACGATGCAGTGGAGGGTACATCCCTCAGGAAGCACCAACTGATCGTGAGGTTCCTTAGACCTGCGGCAGGTTCCATTCGAGCCACTTGCATCAGTCGAGCAGAAATATCTGATGCTGAAAACAGTGCTCCTGATTGCGCCTTCGACTCAGCTGATTCCCACATCATAAAAACCTGGCCCGGCTACGTGTCCAAGGTTCCTTCAACACCCTTCTGCGATCAGGTAGTGAACCTGCAAGCTTTGTCCTGGAAAAAGCAGACCCGACCTTAGAGTTGCTGTGTCCCATATGTGCATTGCACCTCTACGTAGACCACACTCTGAGCTTCAGACGCTCTTAGCAGCTCTTGTCTGCTATGGAGGGCAGCATAAATGGAATGCTGTTTCCAAACTGAGGTTGGCTCATTGGGTGGTAGATGCCATCCCTTATCTATGCCAGGGAGAGAGGTGTCAGAGCCAGAGTGTTGCCTCATCCTATGCATTAGCTAACGGCGCCTCTCTAGCAGGTATCTGTAGGGATGCAGGCTGGATGACACCCAACACCTTTGCAGGGTTCTACGAGCTCCGCGTCGAGGCGGTGTCCTCCCGTGTCTTCAGTTAGAAGAAAAAGCAGGTGAGCGGGAGGCCGGCTGGTAGCGGTAGCGTCTCCATCACCCAGTAGGTTGTGGCTGAAAAATTTAATGTTCCACAGTCAGCCAGAAGGCTGTGTTTCCCTTTAATTAAATCCATTATCTTGAATAAAATCCTGAAATGAATACATTTCCACAGTTTTTTACAGTGTTTTTACTTAAACTCACACATTTCTTACAGAGTATGTTTACAAGGAAAATGGATTAATAAACATTGTATGCATGAGCATTAATACATGGGATCTGTTTTTGGTCTTGATGAGGAGCACGAAAAAGACCCAGAAACTTTTACACAAGTATGTTTTTAAGATTCACTCATTTTTGAACCTGTGTTTGAATGAGATAGAGGAAGTCAGATAAGGTGCCGAAGCCAAAATCAGCCTCTCGCAGCAGTGTGTTTTGGCTTTGATCAAGGCGTACCTGAACGTCATTAGATCAGCTTTAAAATAAGATGTTAATTTTCTCTCCTTTTTTTTCTCAGGAATAGTTATTGTCTCATTTGCGCAAGGGTGTGTTCATTCTCCATTACCTCCAGCCACCAATTTGCATAATTATCATTCTGAGATGAAGCTCTTTTAACACGGGTAACGGCAAGCATCAGCAGAGCCTGGGTGAAAAGGATGTGTTTGGAGGAAAAGTTCTGAGATGTTCTTAAATTAACACCGATCAAATCTAAATCTAATTAATATGCCTTTTAGCACTGATAGCACAACCCGATGATCAATTCATGCATTTTTGAAGCATTTTTACTTGCATTTAACCTTTTTCCTTCCACATCCTTTTCAGCATTTTCACTTTATTTTCTTTTGTTTCAGATTATCTGGAAATATCAAGCCAGAGGAGGTCAGATTCAGTATAACACCTTCAAGCTAAATGTCGACTTATTCTACATAACAGATATCAGAAAAATAATAATAAAATAGCTTCTGCAATGATTAATTATATTAAAAAGAAAGAATCTTGCATTAGTGACCTTAAAACTTCTAATCTTTAATTTTATTTAATCTTTTATTATCATCTAATATTTTATTTAGATGATATACTTTCATGGCGCTTTTCCACTGCATAGAACGGTACGGTACGGTTCAGTACTGCTCACTTTTGGGGGGTTTTCCACTGGTAACAGTTACTGTTACCTGGTCCTTTTTTTAGTACCTCCTCAACCGAGGTTTCAAGCGAGTCGTACCGTTACCAAAACATGACGTGTAAACTCTGCTGGTCACTGATTGGCCGGAGAAAATCGTCATTACTGCGTCACTGAACTTGTGACATGAGACACAACAGACCCGCTAGATTTAAATCAGCACAGCCAGCGAAGGATCGGATGCAACTGTTTTGTTTGAAAAAACGCACCTTTTTGTATCAACCAAAAATGGCTGTTTCGTGGCCTATTGAGGAAGTACAGATGTTCCTCTTGTTGATAGCTGAGGAGCGGATCCAGCGAGAGCTTGATGGGGCGACACAGAATGAAAAATACTCCATTGTTGTGTGTTTGGATTCTGACTAGAAGAATGGGCGCAAGAATAGAACCCTGCGCTTGTTATGTAGTCTGTCTGGTTTTAGTTTTGTTTTCCCATGTCTTTTAATTTTTCTGATATGCCCTTGTTTGGAATTTCCTGTTGTCTGTGTGATTATTAGTTCATTTGTATCCAGCTGTGTTCCCAGGTGTCTTGAGTCTTGTATATTATGTCTGTGTTTTCTTAGTTCCACTGTCAGTCCTCATACTGTATGTTAAACACTTAAATGTTACCATCCTAGTTAAACGTTACACCCTATATCTCAAGTTACTTTGTGTTACTCTCCTCGTTTCAAATGTTATGTTCCTGAGTTCATTACTATTAACAGACCGTTTGTTATATCCCACGTCTCCTGCGATCTCCATCCCCCTGCACTGCACGTAACACAAGGACTAACCGAACACAGCACAACGGACCGCAACCATGACCATCATGCGACTGCGGCAGAGTGGCCGGACGTTGGAGGGGTATGTGGAGGAGTTCTTAGAACTCACCACCGAGGTGAGCTGGCCAGATGAGTGCCCTCAGTGTGTGTTTTCGGTTAGGTTTGGACAAAGACATTGTTAACCGCAATGTTCCTACGAACACATTTTCTTTGATCGAGTTAATTAATCATGTCCTAGATTTAAGCAAGTCCAAATTCTTTGTTGAAACAGATTTCTCTGAAGGTCTTTGTCCAATCCGAGCCGAAACCCTCAGAGGCTGGCCAGCTCGCTTCCCACTAGAATCCTCCACGTGCCTGTCCAACGGCTCCGACCACTTGTCTCTACCCAGCACAGTTACTGCCTTCAGCCTAAAGCTGCCCGATGATCTCCGCGCTGCAAGAGCGCCATTTGAGGCTCGCGCCATCAGAGCGCCGTCCGACGGCCACGTCATCAAAACGTCGCCAGGAAGCTGCATCATCAGAGTGCCCATCTAAAACTGTGCCGCAAGTCCCAATCCAGTTCCCTGCGGATTCTGTTCTGCTTGCCATAATGGCCAGGTGTGCCGATCCAGTTGCCTGGATTCTCGATTAAAAAAAAAAAAATTTGAGACCACAAGCTATGCCAAATTTAAGACTTTTATGCTA
>JAUCMU010000104.1:9396749-9418517 GCA_032275025.1 Enteromius treurensis
TGCACTGAACGTTCTAATCACACCGGTGTGATCGTACGCTTCAGGGACCAGCAAAGCCTGATCACACCGGTGTGATCGTACGCGTCAAAGGGTTAATGGACCTCCCGTTAAAGACTGTAAAAGCAGTAGGTATAATCAGAATTGTCGCACCCCACATTCAAGAGACTGTTCCCCAGTGTTCTGTGCTTCCCGTCATGGTAGTTGCCATTTTGAGTGTGTGGGCTGCACACTGCTCTCCTGCACCCTCCGATGATCTTGAATTACCATGGCCCAACCCACCAGAACCAATCTGTGATCCTGATTTTCCGTGGCCCAAGCCGCCTGAGCCTGCCTGTGACACTAATGTCCCAGTGGCTGCAAAAACTCTGGAGAGGTCGACTGCAGTCTCCAGGGGTTCCGCTGGTGGCTGCACAACCTCCGAGTCCGTTCATTAGGGCCGCTCTGGATCTTTCACCTGACCCTAAACAGGCCATAGAGGCCTTTGAACTTTTGCTTTGCTCCGAACCGGCCACGGAGGCCGTTGAACTCACGCCCCAGTCTTAACCGACCACGGAGGTCGTTGGACTATTATTCTGCCCTCAACCGGCCATGGAGGCCATTGAACTCCTATCCAGCCCTGTCCTTAGAGGCCACCATTAACCTGTCTGTGCTCCTGTTTGCAGTCCAGTCTCCTGCTCCGCCCTGGAGGGCCTCTCCGCCGTCTGGTCCGCCCAGGTGGTCGTCACCGCTGCCTGCTCCACCTTGGAGGGCGCTTCCCCATTCAAGCCGCCCAGGTGGGCATCCCCGCCATTCGCTCCGCCCTGTTAGACCAGGTGGGCTTCTCTGCCGTCTGTGCCACCCAGATGGGTGTCTCCGCCATCTGCCCTGCCCTGGTGGGCGTCTCCACCGGCTCCTACATTAGGAGCGTCTGGAAGCCGCTCCTTAAAGGGGGGGCTATGTAACAGTTCAGCTGGAGTGGCCAGCAAAAGCCACTGGATGGCACTCCAGCTCCATGTTTCTATTGTGTCTTTGTCTCCATTGCTTTCCCCGGCCTCTTATTATGAACTTGTCTCCACCCACCTTGTCTGTTGTCATGGCCACTGATCTGTGTGTCCACCCCTTCCGTGTGGATAAAATTCCCTTTTGGATTATGTGTAGTTGCTGATCAGTGTGTGTGGATATTCCCCCTTTGTAAGCCCTCCTTGTTTCCAGAGTCTCTGTCTTCCATGTTCTCGTTTGGATTTCCCGTTGTCGTCCATAGCCCGTTCTCAAATCTCACTATAACATGGTCCCAAAAAAACAAAAAAAAATCAATTGGCTTGATTTTTATACATGACTCTGAGCACTCAAACCCACTGCTTGCTAGATTGACACTTACATTGGTGACATAAGCCAAACTATATGCATTTCTTGCGCAAATAACCAGGAAAACATCACCTCAGATGGTGTGAGTGGGATTTGATTCCAAATATGGCACAACACCTTCACTTCAATCAATTTCTCATACCAATTTGATGAGAAACAGTCAGAGAAAATTATTATTTTTTTAATAAGATTTAGAAAGATAAAATAGAAAAAAGGTGCCAGCATACCCAATGGGATTTGTTTATTAGACATTATTTTGAGTTTGAGAACAGTTTTCTGTAAAAGCATGTTTTTGCCTGAAAAAAAATGAGAAGATGGATAAAGTTCAAATAAAAAAATAAAGACACAATGTGAGAAATTAAGTCTATATAGTTAAGATATATAACATTACAGTTATGGAAAAAAAGTGGCATTATAAGACGTAAAGTTAAACTGTGAGATAAAGGTACAACAGGAAAATATAAAAAGTCACAATTACCAGAAATAAGAAAATTTTGTCATATATTTTGAAAAATGTGCCTTTTTCACATTGTGAGATATCGCCATAATTAAAAGATAGTTACAGTTGCGAAAAATATAAAGTCACATTGTGAGATATGCAGTCAGAATAGAGAAAAAAAAAGTTGCATTTACAGACTGCAACATTTAAAGTCACATTGTGAGAGATAAAATAACTACATGGAGATATAAAGTCATAATTGTTATATATAAAGTTACACCAGAGATCTGTGAGGTCACAATAAAAAAAGATAAATAAATAAAGTTGGACTTAATATAAAGAGAAAAAAAGAAATAAAGTCAGAGAAATAAAGCTACATTTACTTTCTTTAAGCTCACGAAGGACAGAAACACAGACTTGATTTATTAATTTTATACAAAAAAACACATTTTTGACCTACATCAATATAGGTCCTCTGTACTTGACTTCTGAATTAATGTGCACAACTGCAAACTATGATTCAACACCTGAATGTCTGTTCTCACCTTTTATCTACAGCACATATTTCCTTTTGAAGTCTTTGCCTAAGAAGATAAATGAATCAGTGTAGATCTATAATGCTTATCCCTGACTGCATGGTTTATTCCTTTAAAATATTAATCCCACATGAAGGAAGCTGTCATTTTTTTTAAAAAGATGGCTGGATAGCAACAAAATCTTCCATTAGCATTTTTTTGAAGGTAAAGAATATCTAAAACCGCAAATGCAACATAACGTCTTAAGACTGAATGAGAGAGTAAAGTCTCTCGAGAGGGAATCAGAGGTGTCGACTAAGCTGGAAACTCTGTCAAGTACATGGGTCAATTGTTAAGCACACAAAACCCCAGGACAAGCAGGCCTTCCTTTTGTCCCTGTAGGGTAGAAATTCAAAGCCTGGCTTTAGCGTGCTGGAAAGAGAGCTATAATACTCTTTAAAATATGTAAAGAAGCACATGATTACTTACATACATAATGTGAGCTAGTATCAATCCGTGAAAGCCAGAAGAGGCCTGGGATATTTATGCTGCTCAGAAGCTTATTATTTAGTCCCTCCTCCATTCCTGAGACACTTTAGTTAGAATTGAATGAGCCTCTGCTACTTTTTAGAATCCAACATCCTCTTAGTGTGAATAATCTTTAGTCCATTCTAACACATACTTTTGGATAGCACAGAAACATACAATTTATTATTTATCATATGTATTAATGTTAAAATACTATCTGAGATCACATCATTGCTCGTTCTTGTCCATGTATTAGGACAGAGTTCCAAATAAATGGCTAGCATTGTAGTCATCACTTACTGTACAATGGCATCACATATAAAATACTTATAAAAAGGTTATGAAATAAGCAATAAAATAAAAGGAAAATTGGGGCAGAATTAGCTTAAGTGGTTCAACACATTTAAGATTGAACTACTGTTATGGACTATTTTAATGATGTTCTTATTACTTTTCTGGGCCTTGAACATGTCAGTTGCATTGCTCTCTATGCAGGGTCAAAAAGCTTTCAAATTTCATCAAAAATATCTTATTTTGTGTTCCAAAGATAAACAAAGTTACATGTTTGGAACGACATAAGGGTGAATAAGCAAAAAAAAGAATTTTCATTTTTTGAGTGAACTATCCCTTTAAGGCTAGGCCTTTTGCACCCTACTGTATTTCAGTGGCATTGTGTACTATGTGTTAAATTCTAGGGAAACTGCACCACTTCACAGTTGATGATGTCTCTTTGGTGAGTTCTGAAACATCTGTAGTAGTGTTTCTCAACCATGCTCTTGAAGGACCTCCTCCTTTATCAACATTTTTAATCAAATTAAATCTTCATGCATAATATAAATAGAAGCACTGGAAGACACTGGTGAAGGTGGTCATCATTCTATCATGATCTGCACTGACCGAATATCCTCTTACCTTTGTGCTCTTATGGCTGAAATAGGAACTTCAAAGGAGAGATACATAATGAATCTTTATATATTTGATAAAAGGTACCATCCAATTTGCTTATCACCATTTGCCTTCTTTTAGGTTTTCATGGACATCTTTGTTGACTTGGGAAACAATGTTTAATACATACATCACTCCAAAAGGAGCAGGGCTAATGCTAGCTGACCTCTTCAAGGGGGTTGCCTTGTTTTGTTGCCTTTCTCGGTCCATTTCGGCTCTGCAAGAAATGAGGTCTTTATGTACAAAGAGAAAGAGGCTAAAAGCTTTCAGAGAGGTATAAACATGCTGAATCTCATTCTGTGTGTTCCAGAGAAGCACAACTTCGCTAAATCTTTTCCTCGTTTGATTTTCCTCCCTAACAGGCATTACAAAACCGGTGCTGGTATGTAACTGCTAATTTATCATTTCAGTGTGTGATATCCTGTCATCTCCTCATTTGTCTATGAGTGTTTCTAATCGGAGATAATCCTGGTCAAATCCTTTGATTGCGAGTTTGGATGTGATCCATCTCTAAAGAAGCGATTTAATGGGCTTCATGGGCACATGGCGTTAAGTCATTTATCTAGCGGAATGACTGGAGATGCTTATTTTAATAAGAGTGCACTTCATGAAAACCAAGGAGACTCGCCATTTAATTATCCAAAGAGAAGGCCATTCTCAACCCTCTATCAAGTAAATTGCTGCGGGTAGGAAGAATTTTCCTTAAACTCACTCTTCCCTCACCTTGTTTGGAAGATTTGGTGTGCCATCTCTTCTTGGATGAAATCCACCCCCTACAGCTTCAGTGCCTCACTTTTTTACATTTTGAAAGCTTCACAACAGGCTGGATTAGTTATTCTTACATCACTGGAGAATGATTATGTAAGCGAAGCAGTTTAGGCGTTGGCAGTGGCTTTGTGTTGCAAGCTTGCAGACATTCCACAGATGGTAAAGAAAACTAATGGGCACAGAAACACTGCCTCCATTTTCTCTCTCGCTCTGTTGTTTGATCAATTCTGAAGTTATTTCTCCAAGGGAACAGGAACCGGTGTGTTTAAACATAAAAATGACAAATTAGCTTGTGACAGATTAATCTTCGCTTACACTTGCAGGAAAAATGCGCACACAGGTTTGACTTGAAAAGTTTTGGACATCATAAATAACATTGCTTTGTACTCAAATTGTTTAAAATAAACAGAAAAGGTTTTATTGGCTAAACCAATGCATTAGCTATGTAGTTCATGGTAATGCAGTTTTTTTTCGCTCTTTAGGGTGTAAGCACTACTCTGAAGCAGGTCAGAACAGGGAAAAGTGGCTGGCGTTACTATTAAAGAGAGTTAAAGTTAAAGTTCACACAAAAAAACGAAAATGATCCTGTCTTTTACTCACCTTTGAAGCATCCTAGGTGTATGTGACTGTCAAATGAATCCAATTAGAGTCATAATAAAAATTGTCCAGACCTGTCTAAGCATTTGAATAGGCGATAGCCGCCACACTTTTCTCTCACGTCAGCTGTCAGTGGAAACCTGAAGCAGTCCCGGCGGATGACGTAAGATTCATTGTTTTGCGTGATTAGCGCGGAGAGAGAACAAAACAAAATTCCAGTCATGAATTAGAAGCACAAACCGAGTCGATTGTAGCAGGTTTTTGATAGAAGCCAAGAAGAGACTGTTTTTAAAAACTACATTTGCCAGAGGTGCACACGCAATCCCACGACATCCGCCAGGAATGCTTCTGGTTTCCACATTTAGCAGACCTGGAGGGGTCTGGACAATTTTTATTAGAACTCCGATAGGATTCATCATCAGAAGAAACTCACATTCACCTATGATGCTTCGAAGGGGAGTAAAAGACAGGATCATTTTAATTTTGGGGTGAACTAAGACAATTATTCCAATATAATATGAGCAATTAAATGTGTAAATATTTGCATGCCTGTATATAAGTCACACAATACATTTATCTTCCAGACTTTTGCTGGGATTCTGCTTTGTCTTTAGCAAAGAACCCTCTTCTTATCAAAAACTAATTTGAAGTAATAATAAGATCCCTGACTTTATGCCGATTAAAACAGCCCTTTATTTTGCATTGTTGTTTCATTATACTGTACTGTTGTCACGCTGTCATGTGCCTGTGTTTATGTTGGTATCGTGTGTTCCAGTGTGTTTGTTTTCATTTCGTTCTCCCCATGTGCTCTTGCTTACCTGTAACCCCGCCCTTGTCAGTAGTGTTTGATCCTCTGCCAGCTGTGTCTTCCAGGTGTCCCGTGTTTTGTCTTTGATTTGTCTAAGTATTTATACCATGCCCCATGTCTTGTTCGATGTCAGTTGTTAATGTTACTTGTCCGAGTGAAAGTTTGTTCAGCTCCTTTGTTTGTCTTAATAAATTCTGTTCCTGAGAAATCCTGCCTTTCGAGTCTCTCACGTCTGCTGAAGAGCGATCGTCGGCACAATCCATGACAAATGTAGCTGTATTTTATGTTAAAATGTAGAAAATATTTAGTTGTGGAGTGTTCATCGAACATTTTGGGGCATCTTTAGACTTATTTAATACATGATCACAGACTTATGCACTTTCTGTGAATGCACTGAAATTATATCCTGCAGGCATCAGACATCATTACTTTTTTATTACAATAAAGCAGTATGCAGCAAACAAATCCATAAATATCACATAATTTACTGAAGCCGTCACAAATGATGAATGTAATTTTTTTTCTGAACGCAAATGAATGACTTTACTTAAATAAGGCATGTATAGATAAAAATATGCGTCACTTGAAGATAAATTATTCAATCGTTTTTTCTGGTTTTCATCATTGTTTTTTGTCAGATCATTTACAATGCATTTCCAGGGTTAGATTAAAACAAATAACCTGTATTTAATGTATCAAACATATACCTGTTTGTATATTAAACTCAGCATCCATGTGAAGGCCTGTTTCAGATGTCCACAATAGAGCACACATCCTGCACCTGTCCACCTAAATCATATTTCAGCTCATGTTTTGGGAGATGTAATCTGTCACATAACCTTGAAATTGGAGGAGAGGCACCATCAGTCAAAACCTAATGTTTATCAAGAGGCTCTTCAGTAAGTCTCAACATTAAACTGTTTTGGTCCTCATGTGCTGTAATTGTCAGAGGTTTGTATTGTATGTATTATTGTATTTTAAAAAATTATGTATTAGTTTGATTCAATCTAATTGCACTCCTTCTCTAACAAGGCAAAATATATGTATTTATTTACTTTTTTTTTTTTTTGTATTGTCTCAACCTCAGATATCAGTTAGTGATTTATTAATTTTAAAGAGGAGGGGCACCTGTAATACAAAAATAAAATAATAGAGATACTCATTGTATGGAAAGGTACTCATTAGGGTTTGCATCACAGTTAGCATATATTAAATAATTAGATCTGCTATGTTTATTTATGAGTCATTCAGAAAGTTATAAATGTTCATTTACCAGAAAACCACATGGGTTTTGATAAAGAGAAATGGTACAAGTAAAAGCACCATGCATTCTCTCTGCCAAACCACAACAAGCCTTCTTTTACCTGAAAACGGAATCACAAGGGCATTTGAGACAAAACCAATGTATTCAGTGGAATTTAAACTGCTCCTTTCTGTAAAAGTAGGCGGGATCATTTAAAGAGAGAGCAGTCCTGGGATTGGCTCCTGTTTGGGCTACTTCCTGAATAAACAAAAACAGAGAAGAACAGCTGGACAGGTTTTGGCCCAGAACTGCAGAAGCAGCTGTTAAGACACCTCCACTTACTGTGTGCGTCCAGGGAAGGAGCGTCTGGATGTAATCTGCCGTGTGAGGGAGGAGGGGGCGTTTCAGAAAGAAAGAGAGAAAGTGAAACAATTCAAAAGTTCTTGGGAGGAGTCACAAGAAACAACAACTTCAGAGAAGGATGATGGAGAAAGGATATGAGGTCCTCTCAAACAACACATATACTACTGTCAGTGTTAATATAACAGGTATGTTGAGTCTTCATGGTTCTTTTGTTTTTATTTTTCCATTCTGCTCTGGGAAAAACTCAGGTGCTATATGTATTTAATTGAGAGTGTTTTGAAACTGGCTGGGCAGAACATCCTGTTAACTCTACTTGCTGTTAAAATAGCACCATTGAATTCTCTGTGTAAAGCCAAAACACAGAGGCATTTGCAGGAAATGCGGTGACCTCACTGGTAAACAAAAGTGCAGATGTGCATAGTATGAACAAGCATCCTGTGCCATTCAGCAAGCTCAGTACATACTTGTGCTTTGTGATACATAGACCAGCTTTCACTTTTTTAGTGTTTTTGTTGTAGCTGAAACTTCAAACAATAATAATGAAACATTTTGTTATAATAAAATATTTTATAGTAAGAAATATATTTTTAAAACTATTAAAATATCAAAATTAAAACTGAATACATTTTAACAGTATATAAATAATGTATATAATAAATAATTTCATCCCTGATTTCCATATAATAGGTGTCAAAATTAATTTCTTTCTCATTTAATTTCTTCTGTCAGTGATGGCAATCCTCGTGGTAGCAAACTGTCTAATTATATATGTGTTTAGTAATATTTTTAAAAGTGTAATATGTATAAACAGCGAAAACACATCACTAGTTAAAGGAGAAAAGGTGGTCTTGGCACCAGCAAAAAGCTTCCATAACTACAAAACCAAATTATTATGTGTAATAGATCCTCACATGCTCAAAAATCACAGCTTTGGGGTGTGAAATATGATGAAATTTTGAACATCATGAATATCATTAATGTTAATGCTTAGACTGATTGCGGTAGCTTATCTAAGCCTGCTAATCCGTAGCCAGTGAAAACCATATCAATTGCAAATCAAATCAATTCTCTAATTATTAGCTTGACTGCTAAACATAGTAATGAAAGCCTTAATTAAGAGAAACATTGAAAGACGACTGAGACTCTTCCACTCATGCAATTACAGATGCATCCATTAATAGATTCTTTATCATTTTGTCCATTTTTCTGTATTCAAGAGCCTGTATTTGATTCTCCTCATTTACATATGTTTTCTTTTAAGGTGAAGTAAACTAGCTGGAACTGTAAAACACCACATTTGACCTGAATGTCATTTAAAATTATGTTTGTGTCATAGATTACTCATATGAACTCACTTGAGCAACAACATTCAGACTATTCTCTTTGCCCTGGAGTCAAAGATTTTATTGTTTGATCAGAGTTTCCTGAACTCCTGTCCTGGGACTATCGTTCAATGATGGTCCAGTATTTTTGTTACAATGTGCTTCCTGTGTAGGTTGTTACTGGTTACTTGTTAAGCGTAACTGGAAATTACATTCTTTGGCAATGTGTTTCAACATTTTGCAACTGGCGTTGTTCTTGATCCATGACTCAGTGGTTTTATTCTCCAAGATTTGAAATAAATGAACTGGATTGCTAAATCTGTGTTGCCTGGAGTCATTTGGAGAAGAAGTTCTCTTGTAATTTGAAAGCTCAACTTTTTTCTAAAGGAGTGACCTCTAAAGTCATTTATTATGAAACGAACATGCTGTTTGACCAAAATGTCATTGTCTGATGTCACCGCTTTGAGAGTCGCAAATAGTAGGCCTTTGAAAAGGGTAAATTTTTAAGATGTATAAGAGAGCATTTTTCAGAGGCGGATTACGTGTCAGCACAGAGACGTAATTTTGACAGAGATGCCACAGTTTTAGACACAAGATGAATATAGCCATATGGTGGAGGTCCGGACCCATGTTTGGGAGGTTTTGCTGGCCATGGTGTTTTTTTCTTTTTGTGCTTTTTTGCCTCCTGTTCTCGCCAGATGGCTGTCACACAAGCCATTCCTCACCCACGGTCGCCTAATTTGCCATTATTCTTTCTCTAATGAGGCCATTAACAACATCACTGATAATTGAATCGAAAGTTTCCCTCGATCGGGCTGTTTTGGGGTTTTAATGGTGAATAGGGCACATTCATGCAAGTTCCAATCTCAAGGTGCTCCCTTTCGATTTATTCCAATCAATAACGCAAACGATTGCAGATTGTTGGGCTACTGGTTACTTCAGTAGTTCATTTGAAAGAATAAAAACACACACTATCGCACAGTGCAACTGTGGAATGTTAAAGAACTGAACTTTTGTATGTCCAATAAATGCAGTAAATATAATATAGAAATGACATTGTTGTAAACCTGTTTATCATTTAAAAACTTTAAAACCAATACGCAAATATTTTCAAATGAACAGCAATTAAATGCAAACGTCAATAAAATAATGTTTAAATGGTAAAAGTAGCCAATTGATTACCTGGTAGTCAACTTTTCTCTTTCCATCTGTGCACAGTGCACAGAGGTGCATATTTTTATGAGACCAGGTTGCCAATTTAAAATAATTCTAATGCTTTAAACTAAAGCGAGTTCAACTGATGACTAATGGGTTTAATAATAGTTTTAGCGTTTATTTAGAATATCAATATCTGCTGATAAAAGTGGCCAAATGAAGATTATTCAGAGATGTTAGCCAATGCTTCAAACTAAAGATAGTTCAGTTGGTAATCAATCTGTTTAATATTTTTATAATTAGTGTTAAAAGTAGTTGATAAAACTATGTTGTTAGTAACAGAAAATAACTGACAGCTTATTAAATTATTTATTTGTTTAATTCTTCTTTAATTGTTCACTGGCTAAAATTCTAAAAACTCATTACTGTCAAAACGGCACCTATACCATTCGAGTGGAAAGTATGTTTATGCGTAAGCTTGAGGAGGGGGTGACGTCTTTTGACAGTTTGCTTGGGTAGTCCTTCCAACCACAGAAAGATCTATTTGCATTACTTAGAAACGTACACTGTTTGTTTTCCCCTTTTCTCTTGTAAGAACTTGTCACTGTCCTAAAAGAAACACCAAAATGCTTGAAAGAGTTGCTATTTTAAGTCTCTTTGCAGTCATGAATATTCTACACTTCTGACACAACGTTCCGCGGTTCTTTCAGCTGGGCGCATAAAGTATGGAAAGGAACATCAAAACGTAGTGTTCAACATGGTTGCATATCTCTTTCTCTCTCTCTGCTTGTGTAATACAAACAGAGTAACAGCGCTGACATCCATCGGGAAGTTTTGTTCCCTGTCACAAGGTGTTTGGAGACTGACTTCATCCAGTTAGTTCATTGCTAACCTTGTATTATGAGGCTACACATACAGAGACTGAGACAGTTGACAGTTAATTATAGGAGCCATGGATCGTTGTAGACATGTTTGTCAGCTGTATGCCGATTGACTCGCAACTTGTTTATTTTTCAATGCTGCTCCATTGTTTTCTGGAGCTGCTTAGATGAGTCTATTTTGCAACGTGTGAGAAGGGCCCCGGGGCTTGCCATAATGATGGTAATAAGAGAATGCATCCTGAACTGTGGGGAGGAAGAGAGACAGAGAGAGAGAGAGAGAGAGAGAGAGAGAGAGAGGGAGATAGAGAGGGAGGAAAACTGCATTGTTTGGGGAGAGGAAATAATTGGTGAAGGTGACCTGATATGTTCATGAGTGAATTACCCACAGTCCTCCTCTCATTTAACCTGTGCTGTTGTACCACCTCTGCACTTCATTCTGTTCTGTATCTGCAGTTTTGCTGTGACATGCACCACCGGCTTGAGAATTCACTGTAGCCTATAGAAAAAAGTGCTGGGTGTTTATTTTCAAACATACAGTAAATGTTCTATTCGCATTTAGTGCAGCTGAATAGGGCAGTGGAAAGCGAACAAACAGAAGCTCTCATCACGTGTGAAAATGTATTTTTCATTCGGAATTCAATACAGAGGCCCTTAAAATCAATTTTAATTATTCTAACTAATCCGTATACAAGCATCACTGCAATTTGTGAAAGACAGAGAGTGAGAGAAGGAATGTGTTTTAATTCAAACAGAGCGATGGAGACAAACTGAAAAGCAGATAAAGGTAATGAAAGAGACAGAGTGTGATGGTTGGAAATGCTGAGACAGACAGTGAACGATGGAAGAGTGTCAGTCAACTCTGCTGTGATGGAGACCAGGGACACATTTTAAACACTATGTATGTACTCAGACTTCTACTGGTTTGCAGCTGGTGTAGAAGGCGATTTTTGTTTTTACTCTCAGAACTCTTGGATGGGAGTTAACTGAAGTTGTGTGAATTTCAAAAACTGAAACGCATTAAAGTTGCAATAAAGTAATTGACTTTCATAGTATGACGTTTTAATAGATTGTTTGGATTATATATATTTGTTTGGACATAATTTGGATTATATATGGATATTGTTAATAATCATTCAAATGTTTTAAATAAAAAAAATAGTTTTTTTTCTATTTATAACTTTTATTAAATTGTTGTTTTTAATTTTAATTTTTTTATTAAATTGTATAGGGTAAAATAAGCATATTATGTACATTGTTATACAGTGATATTAGAGACTGTAATTGCTTCCAAATGTGCTTCAACTAAACTCTAAATGCATATGAAATATCATAATTCAGTATTATTATAGTTCTGGTTTGCATTTCCCAAAAGGCAACTTTGGTTGCAAGTTCTGTTGAACTTGCTTTTGCTTTTTAGGAAACTCATCACGGTTTTTGCTTTGTCATTATGCTACAATATATAATATACACAATAAAGTGATGGAATTTAGACTGATGTGGGAAAAAATAAAAATGATTCTGCAACATAATATAAAGGACTTAAATACTGAGTCCACGGCATATATCGATTCAATAAATAAACTCATATAAAACTCTTATTCATTTATTAGTCACACTATCTGTTCTGGTAATGCACTCCTCTGTGCATATTTCAATTATGTTTTTTTGTCATTCTATTCAGCACAGACATCACTCCTCTCTGTCTGAATTATTGTAGACTTCACCTAATCCACTCTGTAGATTCCTCTAAAGGATTTCTGTTGCTTAAATTTTTACATTTAAATGAACATTTTTTGTTTTTATGGGCATGTTTGTGCTGTTAGCTGATTTGCATATTTATTTCTTCTTAAAAGAAGAAATAAACAATACCAGCAGTGCAATTCATTCTTTGTCAATATCCTCGTCACACTGTCACACATTAAAAATCTTCTATCATACTTTTACAAGGTCTGCTCTGGCATCTCATGTTTAACACACACACACACACACACATACTGTACACACAATCAACCACAAATGACCACCATGCCTGCAAGGGAAATAACTGTCTAAAATCTTCTTGAAGAGCTTAAATTTCACAGTCTCTGGCCTGTAGCGACAAAGCACTCTTGCCTTATTATAAGTCTGGTTCAACCCCGGTTTGACAGAATTAGGATGAAAGGAAGCATTGTGAGGGACCGGTAATATGTCTTATGACTGTAGACATCTAAAGAAGCACAGATAGCCACGTTTGCCTGGTCAGTAACAATAACTGCTTACAAAGGCACGAGAAGATCCCAATCAAAGCCTGTATGTGTAATTAAATGGATTTGGTGCCCAGCGAGGGTCTATCAGCAGGACCTGAGGCTACAGTGCTCATCTAGAACTGAGCTGAGAGAGACAGCAGGCCCTGAGACAGCGCTTTATGAGAGCTTGAGACGAGTGCTCTGATGACAGGTTGTCTCCCACGGAGGAAACAGAGCCATGGGTTCAGGTTTGGGCTTCAAAGCTCTTGGTTTAAGCTGATAATCGAAAGGCATGTGAGCTGGAAAATGTACGGCTGAATCAAAGGCTTGATTATTATTATAGCACAGGCCCTTCAGGCCAGAGGTGAAGATGATGGTAGCTTGCTTTCTGACACCTTTTATGCCCATTAGATGTTCGGCTACAGCAGAGTCAGGGCTGTGGGCAGTCATTTGGTGAACTCTTCTGTGGCTGATATTGTGTGTGTGTGGTTTCAAGTGTTGAATGTGCTTATGAAGGGATAAGTGTGTGAAAAAAAAAAGGATTTCTTAACTGGAAAACATTAAATATAAACAAAGCAATGTGTTTATGATGGATTTACATTTTAGAATAAATAGCATATATTTATTATAATTAGCAATAATTTCAATAAAAATGAACATGAAAACCATGCAAAACTGCATGTGTGTTTAAAAGTGAGAGTAAAGAATTTTACAGTGTCATAAAAAATGTGCAGTTCTCCATGTAAAATAAAAACAGTTTTCAGCATTGATAACAGGAATGATGTTGCAAATAAGTGTCATTGATTGTCTGTTATGTTCAGGTGTGCCTTCCTTGTTTGTTCTAATTGCCTCCCCATTATAAGTTCTCCTAAGTCCTGTCTAGTTGGTCGGTTCATTGTATATGTTAACGAGTTCGTGTGCGTCTACCCTTCTGCCTACCTGTCTGTATGTCACCTTGTGAGTATTAAAGGAACTGTTTATTGAAGTATCTGAATCTCTACTCATCCTTCCTGCACCATGAGCGTGACAATAAGATGTTTTTGCACATTTATTAACTATATATTTGCTGTTTAATGATTAATCACATCCAAAATAAGTTATTTTCATAATATACTGTAAGTGTATGAACTGTGTATATTTATTATGTATATATAAATACACACACACACATGCATATATATATATATATATATATATATATATATATATATATATTTGTATATAATATAAATTCTGTAAATATAAATATATAGATGTAAATACATGTAAATATTTTCCTATCTTTCAAATATATACTCTATACTGTATATGTACATATAGTACATTTCAAATGGATAAAAAGAAAGAAAGCTATAAACACCCTTCACATGGAATTTCATTTCACTTCTATACCCGTTAAGTTGTCTCAAAAGGCACATATCACTGTGTGAGGAAATGTAATTTGACAAATTTAGATTTGCTTCTCAGATTTGCTAGGGACCCACCAGGCCTCTATTTCAACCCAAATTCTGTTCTATCTCCAGCCACACTCAGTGTTATAAAACGGCTGAAAGAAAAAACCTCAAATATTTACCCTGAGCTCAGCCATGTTCATTTCTGTCCTCGCTGTATATTATATGATTATACCATGGAAAATACGCTCAAATTTCAAGAAAGGCTTTGTTGGTCATTTTAAGGATTAAAGTGATGATAGAAGACAGCGAAGGAGAAATAAAGAGCATATTGGTCGCACACAACCATGATTCCCTGAGGGACCATCTTTGCCTTTATTACATCTCTGGACTCACTATGTTATTTTCTCTCTCATTCTCTCTCTCTCTCTCTCTCTCACACACTCAATCTCTGTATTACTTAATCTGTGCCACAACACACATGGAATTTGTGAGACATGGACAGGGCTTTGCAAGGGCCTTCTTTGTCTGAGTGTGTGTGTGTGTGTATGTTTGTTTGCTTGAAAAGCTGATGAAATTCCTGTGAAACCTATAGCTTTTGCCCTGCCTTGTTGCTGTGTTGACACATTTTAGTTGAAGTGAATTGGTACTGAGAGCAAATAAAGAAAACATGCTTTCTTGCACACTCATTTGAAGACAGGAAATGAGAAGAGACGACTGGAAAAAAACAGAGTGCTAAAAAGCAACAGTTCTTCCCAGTCTGTGTCAGAGTACGTGTAGGAACTTCCTTCAGAGACCATGATGAGATCAGTTTAAGGCGGCGTGGGGAGGAGGGGTTGAAGGGATATTTCGCAATCAAGGAATCCCCGAGCTGAAACTGCCTGCGGAGAATTGAACCCTGCTGCTTCCTTCAAACACCACTATAATATGAGCAGAAGAAATGATATCTGAATGATACTAGAATCTTATTTTTGTACATATCCCTTCAGATTATATTTGAAATTATATACAAAAATATATGCAATTATTATTCAACAGCATACTAATTTAGATAATTTATCATTTTTTACAACAGCCAACTTTAATATGTGTCCAAATTATGCTGCTTCACAGCCAAGAGAGCAGGTTATGACACATGATAAGATTAAAACAGGGAATGTCATCACTCAAGATTCCATATTTAATGGATGTTTTAGGGAAAGACATAAATTGCTCAGGGCTGATTATAAGATGCGTCTCTCTGTGAAAGTATATATGTAAATACATACAGTATGCATAGGCACATATATATTTGTAGATACATTAATAAAAAACTGTATAAACTGACATGTGATATACGTATAGATATAGAAATAATCTATCTATCTATGCAATTGTCATGCAAAAGGACATAAATCTAGTTGAGAATAATTGTGAGAACTGAGTACATGAGTCTAGTTGTCATTTGAAATATTATTGTTCTGTGATTCTATGAAAAATCATATATCGGACTGTATGTAATAACTTTATGCATTATTTATAACTCTATGTATTTGTTGCATATGTGAAGGCTTGCTTATTTGTTTCCAAAGTTGGCATTGGTTTAGACACTGTCCAATTTATTGATGGGACGTGATATGGAAGGGTCATAAGATGCCAAGATTGTGTATATTTTTGTAAAAGGTTTGAGGGAATTTGGCAATTTGTTGAGTTTAACCACCAAATCTGTGGCTATCTGATATATTGGTTTTGGCTTTCGACTTTTATTGAACTTCTTTTTTGAATGTATTGTAGATACTGCCGCAACGCTGAATTGTTTGGCACAAATATAGTGAAAGTAGTATAGGTTATCCATTTCGAAGAGGTGCTGCAACTGAGTGATACGTTTTACTGTCAATTTATTTCCTTTTATCTGTAATTTGTTGATTAAAAGTCGGGATTGTAACAGATGGGTGTGTACGCAGGGTGCCAGGGTGAATTCTGTGATTTTATCATTCCACCAGTCTGTCAGAGTTGTCGATATTATAATATTTTTGGATGCAACTGTGTTTCTTGGCGGATTTACTGAGGAAAGATAAATCTTGAATTGTGATTTCTTTGCATTTACATTTTCTTTTATGTCAAGCCAAGGCTGACAGAAGTAGGTGGGATGAATCCATTTTACGTTTTTTTAACAACTGGCTATGTAATAGCAGCAACAGCTGGGGGCCTTTGATCCTTCCAGATTTTTTTGGGCTTCTGAAGATTCTATTAATTTAGCCTACTTTATTTATTTGTTTAATGTAAAATGCAAAAACATAAATTATTATCTTTCTTATGATTTAAGTTCAAAGCTGTTGTAAATTGATGCCAAAACACACAGTCTAATAATTATTAAAACTTTTTATCAAATCTAGCTGTCGTAGTTCTGCCATTTATAATGTCACTTAGGTTTAGCGCTGTCAACCGATTAATCACATCCAAAATACAATGTTTATTGTATTTATATAATATATGGGTGTGTACAGTGTATATTTACATGCATTTTGTATACACACATGTAAGTTTTAAAAATATATATATATCATAAATAAGTAAGTACATATATGTCTGTGATTGGATTTATACATATACATAATACATAAAGACAAACATATATTACTGTATGTAAAGACAAACTTTTATGTTGGATGCGATTAATCACGATTAATCGTTTGACAGCACTACTTGAGTCTTGTTTTTGCCAGGGAAAATGTCTAATAACTGATAATGACAATACTATAGTCTGTCTGACCTTGCATTTACTTTCCCGTCTCTTCTTTACAGAGTGATAATATGGAGGATTTCAAAAATGTTTATTTTGTTATATGTTCATCATGTTTTTGGGTTAGTTAGACTAAGCGAATCTGCCAGCGCTTGTGTGTCTCCACAATTAACATACGAGTGCCTTCATTAGCACTTCTGTGTCTGTATTCATTAGTGTGTGTGTGCGCGGCCCCTCTCTGATGGGGGTAAGGGGAGGACCTGTGATTGCTAAGTGTGGAGTCTGATCAAGGCTGACAGTATTTAACATAATTAAGAAAAGCTTCAGTCACAGTGGCATTAAATAAACACCTCACTGAGCGAGGGAGGATCTGATGAGAGGGAAAGAGGAAGAGAGAGGGAGGGAAGGGTCATTTCTCAGTCATGGGATGAGACGTGCGTGTTAGTCTTCTCATTACTGCACAGCTTGAGTGGCACACACTTCCTCTCTCTCGCTGCAACGTGAGCACACTCTTACACACACACATACACACAGTACACTTGTACTGTCAAGGTAGAGCATTAACTTTTTTTGACATGACTTAAACTTTCCTGCTTGGCAAACAACACTCTTCCTATTGAAAATAAAAAAAAAGTTTTTAAAGTTCTCTAGAATGATAAAAGTCACAGTTCAGTCTACAAGTACACGTGCTTCTACTGGCACATGAAAGGGAAATAAAATAAAAAGCTACATGATGAAATTGTGTACTCTCTTAATTACTACATTTGATCAGAATTATGTAGTAATGTGTGTATTGTAGCATGAATGAAATGCTGACTTATTATGTGCTATCAACATGTTTCCATTGTCACATGAGGGTGTCAGTTGCATAGTTTAATGCCATGCCAACTGCAACTCCACTTTTTATGCCTCATTTTGTTAGATGCACACTTCAGAATGTGGACAGACGTACAGTAGGTAATCCAGGTACTTTTGCCAACTGTTTTACGAATACTTTGAGTTCAGACTCTTTTCACATGCAGTTTTTTTTTTTTTATCTGCTATGTATGGAAGTAGGTACAGTATATTTGGTCACAGAAAATATTTATTTTTAAACAGCTAACTTTTTGAGGCAGGACAAGGGGAGCACATGGCAAACACAAACAAAGACACAGTCATGTGCTCAGATACAAGACACATTAAGAAACATTAAAAATTGACAACACAGACAAGATGATCAGGGCAGGGTCATGACACCCTTTCCCCCACTGTAAGGATCTCACACAGTTCTGGCAGGGTGTGCACACATCTGTGTGGCTATTCATCCACACTTGAACCGAGTGGACAGTGACATTTCTGTACTGTAAACGCAAACCTGCTTTAAAACCCAACAACATAACTGTAGCTGAAAAAGTTAATACACAGAATAATCTGCGCAGTGCTACAGTTATTCAGTGGCTTTACAGGTAATCTTTTAGTTTGCACAGTTTAGAAAAATCATTTCAATATTGTTTCCAATACATGCAACAATATAAACTTCTTATCATTGATTTGTTGTAAATAAATATCACATTTGCAGCAGTGTACAAAGAATGCTGGGAAATCACTTCAGGTAACCCTAGAAGACAAAACTGATACACGGTAACAAAATGTACACTTTATTTTAGGTGTCCTTGTTAAAGAGTAATATTAATTAAATACATGTACTACATGGTTAGGGTAACTTGCATATAATTTTGCATATTCTATTGTGATTATAGTAGTTTAATAATAAGTAAATGTCATATGTAACAAAGTATTACCGTAATAACTTTTGAGGACCTTATTTAAATATTTAAACATAAAAATTTTAAACATATTTAAAAAAAAAAAAAAAAAAAATTCTGACATCACAATCAACTTTAGGAATGCAGAAGTTGGCATTTTTAAAACAAGCACATTTTAGTGATTTCAGTGATGCGTCGCTCAGAACTATTTGTTCATTTTGATAAGGAGATGTATCAGAATGATTTTATTATTTTCCCATTATATACACGACATCCTTTCGTTTTTAGAGCATGAAACAGAAATTATTCATTCTCCTCCTGAGTCCATGTCTTTTTGTTCATTTGTCATGTGAAAGCAGCATAGGTCATGTAACAACTAATTTTTCATCTCGAGTGCATTCTACATCTTCTAGTGGAACAGTAAAGTAATCACTTCTGTTTTTCCGTTATTATTCTTTGGTTGTATTTTTGTGATTTTCTCATTTGGATGACAGGATCTGTGTTTCCCTATATAGGCCTAAATGTAGCTACCATTTTAATTTAACTCTAGTCTGAAATGAATAAAATTATTTAAATAAGATATACTGAGGTGGGCGATGTGGTGCAGTAAATAACCAAAAAGATAGCCAAAGAAACGATTGCTGATCTACATTATTGAAAACTTGTTTCAAGAGTCTTTTAAGTGTGGAGTGATTCACATTGAGACTCGCAAATAGATTTGACTTCTCGACTTTACAAACGTTCTCTTTAATTGTCGGTGTCTTCACCCAAGATTAAAGCTTTAGTAATCTGACTTCCCTCCTTCTCATAGATTCAGCTTGTAATGGTGGATGATTAGAACCATATGTTCCCCTGTCCTGTATAAGCCCTGTAAAGATAAGACTATCACTGATATTCTGATAAAACAGACAGCATGACTTTCCCCTTCATGAATGACTCCGAATGCCACGGGATGTTTCGTTTCCCCATTTAAATCCCGTTTGACAGATGGCTGGGGAATACTGCATTTAAACAAATGAAATAATGGCTTCATGGTCGTTTTCATAACAAAACCTTTGCTTTCTGTACTACCCTTGCATTAAGTACACTCGATAGCATGGCTGGATCTTATAGACATCTTTTAATTGCATTTTTCTTGGACGTTAACCTCCAGCGTCTAGCAGAACTTTGATGTATATGGCGGCGAATACTGGGCAGCCGAGCAGTCTGGGGATGGATGAAGAAGTGTCTGCTAGCGTGACAAAAAGCAGACGTCCAGACACACACTCCTCCACTGCAGATACTGGAGGAACTTTCCTCTTTACCCACAGATACCCTGCAGACAAAGCAGAGAAGAAAAATAGAGGACAGCATTATGAGATACATATATATTTAGTAAAATTAAGCTCGATGATATCTTGAGTGAGCCGTCAGATAATGGCTCATGGGAAGTCTGGAATAGATATTTCTTTAGAAGTACCGAGACTTATCCTTCCTTTTCCTATGGTACATAATTAATTTATTAATAAATACTTTGCACAACAAATTAAGCTGAGATAATTATTTTCTCTGCAAGCACTTAGGTGTTAATGGTTGATTAAGTCTTCATTAAGGGTTAACTATTGCTTGACGTGATTACTTGTTTTGCCTCCGTTTTGTTGCCTGTTTATGGAAGTTGTGAGTAATTTTCTGTTCAGATTGTACCTGCAGCAGCACTTTGAGAGAATGAGCGCATTAATGACTTGGCAAAAACTCATTCTGTCAATCACTGTTAGGTGTGACAAAATGTCAAAGTGACAAGTAAATAAGCAGCTAGCATTAGGTGAGGCATTAAAGACAAACACCTTGATTTCTCTCTTGTCATCATCAAATAATTATCCAGTGCATGCCTAATGTAATGGAAATTTGTTATTACGCCCACACAAATTCATTAATGGGCATACACTGGATATCTAAATTGTTTCGCAGCACGCCATTAAGCACTGGAGGTTCTCATGTCACACTTTTTCATGGTGGTGAGTCTCAAGTCAAGTGTCAAGGTGCACTTACCTGTAAGATTTTTATTATTTAACGTTGTGCTGGTCAATATGACTGTCATTTTGTACGTTTACTTACACCTAGTGGCGTGGATGAAGTATCATGTAAAAGCAAATATCATGTGATCGTAAAGGGTTACTCTACCCCAGCGTTTCTCACTCCTGGTCCTCGCGCCCCACCGCTCTGTATATTTTGCATGTCTCCCCTTGTTAACGCACCTGATTCTGATAATCAGCTCATTAGAAGAGAGCTCCGTGCATGAGCTGTGTTACAATTGAAATTTACTTCACTTCGGAACATCCATTCGCGGATTTGCACTATAAATAATTGAATACGATTTAAAATGACGTCTCGCACACTTAAATGCACTCTGAATGGAACATATAGGTTTGCTTCGAATTGGAAGCATGGCAGAATATCCGGTGATGCCCACTTCGCAGGGCACATACGAACAAATAGAACAAACATCTGAAGCGACACGAGAAACATATGAAATGTGCAGAGCTGTGGGGCGCGAGGACCAGGATTGAGAAACGCTGCTCTATCCAAAGGTGAGAATTATATTATTATTTGCTCACCGTTATGTGGTTCTTTCTTCTGAGAAACATAAAAAAATATATATTCTGATAAACATTGGAAACTAAACAACATTGGAACCCATTAACTTCCATTGTATTGACAAAGACAGTTACCCTTTCAGTCGAATCACTTCGACGTTACATATGGGAACTCGCCAGAGAGACCGATTTGCCTTTGAGCTT
>JAUCMU010000104.1:9452088-9462187 GCA_032275025.1 Enteromius treurensis
ACTGTTCTCAGGTCAAATATTTATATGCGATTAAAATGCGATTAATTTCGATTAATTACAAAGCCTCTAATTAATTACATTTTTATTTTTTAATCGAGTCCTGGCCCTTATATATATATATATACTATATATACACACATATACATACATACTGCACAGACACTTTTTATTTTTCACAAATCATGTCTTTTTACTATGTTATAATTCTTTTATTATATATTATTGTGTTAGTTAACTGTATTTTTTTAGTTATTGGTTAAGCTAATCAAAATAACTGCTGTTTGATATAATTTAATCAGAATTCACAATGAAAAAGTATGATTTTTGACAACTGTTAAAATCTCACAGCCCTTTAATGCAACAAGTACTTTCCAAAAGAGTTTCCACTTTTGTAAATTAAATCTCAAACTTAAAGCACTTCAAAAATAGGTCAGACATTTTCCAGCGGAAAGAAAAAGACAGATATAATGAAGAATGTTGTTCTTCTGTATATTTTTCTTTCACTTAACAACCTGCACTCCAGGAGAGCTCTGGGTTCTTGTTTCCTCCAGCGATTATGACTCTCGGCTCTCTGTCGTTTTAAAGAGGCTGATTGATGGAGATGATTGGCAGGCACCACTCAAAGGGTCACTACTGAAAATAAGCTTCAAAAAAGACAAGTGCGCCATGTGTGAATTTGGAAGTCTGAAAACCAGACCCAAAGTAATTTGACTTGCGAGTGAAAGAAGCAAAAAAGGCAATATGTAAGTGTGAGCTGATAAGAGCGCAATCCAACAAGACAAGCTGTAGAGAAAGTTCAGCCCAATCACATTTGTGTGAATGCTGGGTGATTGAGATGCCTGCAGACTCTCTTTAAATAATGCAGTGAATTAGCTGAGACGATGCCCGCAAGCATTCTCCCAGCGTTTATTTAAATGAAGTTGGGTCAGGCTTGTCAACTACAGATTAGTCTCTGTTGTCCAATAACATGCTCACTGCTTGGGAAAAGAACAGTTCGACAACATGTTTCTCTGAAGCTCTTTGACCCTGCAGGGGAGTGGGAGGAGCACAGGGTGGAAGTGTGCTGTTGTTTCAAGCAGGTTGAGTTCATGTTGGGTTTGGGAGACAATAGATTGTAGCTGCATAAATTAATAAAGGCCTTTATTTTTTAGAGCATTTATTTATCTAGCTTTAATTAGTATGTAGAATGGTCTTTCCCATTACAAGAACATTTGTGAACAACTAGACCAATATAATGATATAATAATATAAAATCAGCATCCTCAAGTATTTGTTGCTCATATGCATTCCTAAGAGAAGCATTTATATCTAACTATAAAAAACGAATAAATGAACGTAGTTGTTATATAATATGAACCTACCATATATATATATATATGTATATATATATATATATATATATATATATATACCTAATACTTAATACATGTTGTTATAAATATTATTAAAATTATTATTAAATGCATACGGTTCAATTGTATTATAGTGTATAAATTAATTAATTAATTAACATAAAAGAATTAGTATAAATCAATTAATAATAATAATAATAATAATAATAATAATAAAAACTACTTCAGATGTGTTTCCCCAATTTGTGTTGTTCATTGTTTTTTTTTTATGAAATAATATTATAATATATAATATAATATTACAATTATAATATTTTGATCTAATTGTGTATAAAGGAAAATATAAATATTTTGATGGAACACTTTGAAATTATATTTCTTTAAATGAATATATTAAATAAATTAAACATAAACTGTTCCCCAGTCCTGTTCATGTAATACTTAACACATTATATCATACATAAATATATGTATTTCCTTTTATGTTTTGTTTTTATAGATTAATGTACTACAAGTTGAAAACGGAAAATGTGGTGTAGTTGATTGTTTCATATTTAAGTTTGCTATCGTTACTCTAACCTAGATTGCATTTCAAATACCTAGATAATGTCCGTGATTTATTTCCAATGCGAGAGCTTTTCAAGATACCGGAGGTGTTGAGCCGAGATAAAAATGGCCCCTGCAATTGGAACAAGCTGGCCACAAATTGAGCTGTCTAAATCTCAAACATGCCATGATTAATCTGTTTGGTTAAAAAGGTGCAGATTTGCATGGCAGCAGAGACAGAGAGTGAAGAGGACAAAAGTGCTCTTAGATTCCTTCGGTGGGCCGTACGAACTGTGAGATGAAGAAATGGAAAATAAGGTGGAGCCATTAGCAGCCTCTCCTTCATTTCTGTACAAGCTGCATTTTACTAGTCAGGTAGCAGGTGTTCCCTGAGGACTCATGTCCTAATTTGTATGACCCCTCAGTTTTGTTAATGACCTTGGTCCAGGACTAAAATGGTATTCTTGGGCATCTTATACTGTTTTAAATAACAGATTAATCAGTAGAACTTTTGCCCCAATATGTACTGCCCCACTTCTGATCAGGGTCTCATCAGCACCCCCTGCTGAAGACACTGAAATTCAATCAAGTTTGTTGTTTAATTGATCTAATTATCTCATCTTACTTGCAACAACATATGTTCTGTGCAAATATAGTCACATATCTGGCATCAAGAATATGATTTAGGGTCTTTTGGAACTTCATGGAGCATTCTGAATAGCTAATTTCATCACACAGTCAGCAACACGCCCATATACTGGGATTGTTTTGCTCATCTATCACAGGAAAGGGAGTGGATTACACCTAATAAAGGTGCTGATGATAGCTGTGACTCGGGTGCTGAAACAGGGTTGTGCTTCCTCAGCTGCGAGTGAGTCAGGCCATCTGGATCTGATCTGGATAAGGCTGCAGGACCCTCAGTAATCGCTAGAGTAACTCAGGTAAACTATCACAGATGTGAGATAATTGCGAGAAGCGGGCTTTCAAAACAACATCATTTGGGGGAGTCGCAAACCTTCCAGCCTCTGCACCACTGAGGCCTGTAGAGAAGTGAGAGTGGAAAACATTTTCTTAGTAGCTCTTTTTCTTTTTTCTTTTTGTTTGGGGTTGAAACTTTAAAGGAAATTAAAATGTGTTCAGGTCTTAATACCTTGCTTAAAAAAAAAAGAAAAATACACTGAACTGGTCTTAATTTAAGCTTAGTTTAAGCTGGCCATCTTCTTTTTTAAAGGCATAATTTGGTTTTAGGGTTATGAATATTTGACCACAAGCATGCAAGATACGAAAATGTACTGATAAAATGTTCTTTAAAATTATCTTTTGTAGAATTTTTGGCAGGATTGTTTACTAATCAGTAAAAAACTATGCACAGCACAGCATAATAATAATAATAATTGTTATATTTAGTTAATAATTTGTTATTATACACTGCTCAAAAAAATAAAGGGAACACTATAATAACCCATCCTAGATCTGAATGAATAAAATATTCTTATTAAACACTTTATTCTTTACATAGTTGAGTAGTTGACAACAAAATTAAACAAAACTTATTAATGGAAATCAAATTTATTAATCCATGGAGGCCTGGATATTGAGTCACACTCAAAATTGAAGTGGAAAAACACACTGATTCAACTTCGATATAATGTCCTTAAAACAAGTCAAAATGAGGCTCAGTAGTGTGTATGACCTCCCTTCAAAGCCTGGGCATGCTCCTTATGAGGTGGAGGCTGGTCTCCTGAGGGATCTTCTCACAGACCTGGACTAAAGTATCCGCCAACTCCAGGACAGTCTGTGGTGCAACGTGGCGTTGGCGGATGGAGCAAGACATTATGTCCCAGATGCGCTGAATTGGATTCAGGTCTGGGGATTGGGCGGGCCAGTCCATAGCATCAATGCCTTTGTCTTGCAGGAACTGCAATTTTGCAGGGCTCTGGCAGTGCTCCCCCTGTTCCTCCTTGCACAAATGCGGAGGTAGCGGTCGTGCTGCTGGGTTGTTGCCCTCCTACGGCCTCCTCCACGTCTCCTGATGTAGTGGCCTGTCTTCTGGTAGCGCCACCTTGAGCTAGACACTCCGCTGACAGACATGGCAAACCTTCTTGCCACTTCTCGCATTGATGTGCCATCCTGGATGAGCTGCACTACCTGAGCCTTTTTTCAAACAAAAACGTATTAGTGTGGACATGGCCTAAGTGGGCAGATTGATTTCACAGAAGTGTGATTGAGTTGGAGTTACATTGTGCTGTTTAAGTGTTCCCTTTATTTTTCTGACCAGTGTAGTTTCAGTCCCTTTACCTAATAAAAGCCATTTCTCTAATTATTCAGGAACTAAATACATGCATGCACACACACACACATACATGCCATTTGAGATAAGCTAAATGACTTAACTCTCAATAACTTTATGCATCGTTTTTGTAAAAAATCTTTTGCCTATCTATTTGAAAGTCATTTAATAAATTATAAAATTTTTTTTTTATTTTTTTATAATTACTTGCTTATTTACTTACTGAGTGATAATGTATTTGATAAATTAACCAAACGTTAAATTGAAATGTAAAGCAAAATGCATCAGATCTTTAATATATGTGTAATTTGTAAATTAACATATGAACTTCATGTTCATTTAAACCTTTATAAAATGCTGGTATACAGCCCTAAAAAGAGCTGGGAAGACCATATATCACTGTTCTGACACTCATGTCATGGCTATCAGCGTGTGTTGGGCGTTAATCATAATTCAGGGAGATGGGTCTTGGTTTTGGGATTTCAAGAACAGTTTGTCCCACCTATCAGTGCCAGGTCTAAACCGTGAGCTCACTGAGTGATGAGAACAAACAGCTTGAGAACATTCCAGCTCTGATGAAATATAGGTCAGGACAGGTAAAACAAGCAGTCACACCTAGATGCTTCTGCAACACCAATACAGTATTGTGTTTTTAAAAACTTTTTATGAATTCAAAGGTGAAATCTTCTTGTAAATACCTTGGGATTGCTTACAGAGCACTATAACATTATATATGCTCATTTGACCTGAATAGCTTCTACAAGGCAATTAGATTGGTAAGAGCCAAAGAAAAAACAAAACCAGATATACAGTAAAACAGGTGCTTATAAAATAAAAGCCATTTTGATTAAATTTGTTGCAATACAGCAATTACTGTCTCACCATCACTTTTTTTTATTCCCAGAATATCCTTTTCTTATCAGCGTGAGAGGGGTTTAGAGCGTTTTCTCTGATCATGTTAAAGCAGACAGCATGTGACAGCAGGGGATGAAAATTCAATATGATCAGTGAGAAAACCAGTAGGAGAAACCAAGACAGTTGGATTCAACCCATGTGCATTAGAGAATATTTTCTATAATTGTAAATAATTGGTAGCTTTGCAGAGAAGTGACACCGATGCCAAGTAATACCAGGCTACATGGTTGGATATTCTAACTAATTGGCTCTTTAAAACAGGCTAGGCATTTTTAAGGTCCTTAAATTGGTCCTCTTCCCTTCAGAGAGCAGTTTGAGTGCCAAAACTAATTAGACCATTGCTGATTGTTTAGAAACCCAGAGCACACTAAGGCAAACCAGACGTCAGAGAGAGGAGCGGAGCCAGGAGCTGACTTACCACAGCTCAGCTGGGGAGGGAAGCAAAATGTTGCTTATTAGGTACGAACTTCGCAGCGAGGCCCGAAGAGCTGTTACAACATGTGCTGGGCATGACTTAAAACTGAACACATAACTCTTTAATGTGTGCGTATGTGCCCTGCATAGCCTTGATTTCTCTTTCTTGCCGTCTCGCTCTCTCGTTTCAGATCCAGACTGAGTAAATGTGGCCCTAACTCTGTAGAACATTAATGAGACATAGTTGGAGCAGTTACAGTTGCTTACGGTATCCACAGTCTTTAGCTGTGTGTCTCTGTATATGTGTCTACCTGGCCTTCTCACATTCAGCCTGAGTTTTAACAGTTTCCTGACCTCTGACCTCTGCTCTCATCAGGGATCGACAGTGTCTCTGTTTCCATTTATTTCTAAAATTACCATACTTATTATTCACAGCCTGCTGCAGTTGGAGTGAAGAAATTTTCCAGTGTTATTTTAACTAAATGTATTTCCCCTCACTAATTTCTCGCAGATGCCGTAGTAGGCGGCACTCAGATGACAGAACATTAATTCATTTTGAAGATTTTTTGCTCATCTTACATCTTGAGCCTAAATACCCTGTATAGTAGCATTTTTGTTTCCAGTCATAACTGTAAGATACAGTTGTTGATTATAAAGTCACATTGTTAATTTTATAGTTGCATTAAGAGTGGATTTCCCGAGAAATAAAGTGTGTTTTGATAATCCACATTAGGATTAAACTTTGTAACTACATGTCAACTACTGTACATGTGAATAAATTTTAATTAATTTGCAATGACATGTCTATTAATTCTCAGGTTTAAGGTTAGTCGAATAATTTGACATATACCTGCAAAGATTCTCATAGTCAGTATGTTGTATGTTGTGAATACATCAAAATAAAGTGGTAGAAGTTATTAAGCATATAGTCTAATAATACTCTGGTTTCTAGTTGATGTAGTCACACATTTAATTTACTTACTTAGAATGTCTAAAGTGGACTATCGAAATAAAGTGTTACCAGAGCACGCATGTGCACACACAGAGTGACTGGAACAGATACTTCTTTGTCACAAAAACATTCATGAAGTGAAAAACATTATGACTTATTATTATGGGTTAACAGAAAAAACACATCTGCTGGGTCAAAAATATACATACAGCAACATGAATGAGCAATTTTGGTATCTTAGAAAGTTGTGTCAGTGAAATGAGCTACAATGGGAAAGTCAAAGAAGCTCAGCATGGATATAAAAAAGCGAATTATTGACTTGAAAAGTCATGAAAGTCACTTGGGGCCATTTCAAAGCAGCTGCAGGTCCCAAGAGCAACAATGCAAACAAGTGTTTGTGAGTATACAGTGCATGGCACGTTCCACGATCAGGAAAAAAACACAAGCTATCACCTGCTGCTGAGAGAAAATTGGGCAGGAGGGTGAAGAGTCAACCGAGGACCACCAAAAAGCATATCTGCCTAGAATTAGAAGCTGCTGGAACACAGGTGTCATTGTCTACAGTCAAACGTGTTTTGCATCTCCACGGACTGAGAGGCTGCCGTGTAAGAAGGAGTCCCTTGCTCCAAAAGCGGCACCTTAAGGCTCAACTAAAGTTTGCTGCTAATCACATAGACTAAGATAAGACCTTCTGGAGGAAAGTTCTGTGGTCAGACAAAACTAAAATCAAGCTATTTGGCCACAATGCCCAGCAATATGTTTGGAGGAGAAAGGGTGAGGCCTTTAACCCCAAGAACACTATTCCTACCATCAAGCATGGTGGTTGTAGTATCATGCTGTGTAGCTGTTTTGCTGCCAATGGAACTGGTGCTTTACAGAGAGTAAATGGGATAATGAAGAAGGAGGATTACCTTCAAATTCTTCAACATAACCTGAAATCATCAGCCCGAAGGTTGGGTCTTGTTTGCAGTTGGGTGTTCCAACAGGGCAATGACCCCAAACACACATCAAAAGTGGTAAAGGAATGGCTAATTCAGGCAAGAATAAGGGTTTTAGAATGGCCTGCCCAAAGTCCTGACTTGAACCACATTAAAAACATGTGGACAATACTGAAGAAACAAGCCCATGTCAGAAAGCCATCAAATTTAACTGAACTGCACCAATTTTGTCAAGAGGAGTGATCAAAGATTCAACCAGAAGCTTGCCAGAAGCTTGTGGATGTCTACCAAAAGCACCTAATTGAAGTGAAACTGGCTAAGGGACATGTAACCAAATATTAGCACTGCTGTATGTATATTTTTGACCCAGCAGATATATATATCAATTTTACAAAATTAGTTTTGGGAAAAAAAGATAAAAGTACTTTTTTTTAATTATTACACAGGAGTCTATCACTAAGTGACTTCCCTCTACTTTCAGTGGTCTTAAATGTGTTTATTCAAAATGAATGATTAAGCAAGTTTGGTTGGTTATTTGTAATGCATCTCATTTCAACACATCCTGTTTTGCATGAATGTAGTCTGTCCAACTGTCAAAGTAAATGTTAAAATATAAAGAAATTACCTCTACTACACTGAAAGCTGATTCTCATGATTCACAATTACATATATTGGAAAATCAATTCTGAATTGTGAACTGTGGGAAGAATCTTTCAACTTTTTTATATTATATATATATAAATATATAATAAGATATACATATCTCTCTGTATAATCTGTTTGATACACAATTACTGTCTTAAAAGAAAACGCAGCATATCCTCACATCTAAAGGACTGCAACGCAAATGCAAATATAAAGAGAAAACAGCCCAGAGGGTGTCTAATTTCTTTGCGGAAAACCATTTAAAACACTGAACGCATCAGGATAAACTTGACCGGACAATCTGTTTTTCCACCAGTCACCAGGCAAAACCAAGTAAATATTTTGTAGTCTCAATTTATGTAGTAGTTTAGCACTTTTTGGTAGTTTTGCACAAGAGAATTTAAAACCGCAGAGCGCCAGACAAGTTCTAAGGTTTCCGAAATGATTAATGTCCATCTGACAATCAAGAATAAGGCTGAAGAAAGAAAAGTGCCACTTGAATAATGCTTCAAATTCCATAGAATGGTTATTACAGCACTTCTAAGTAGCACTGAGTCAGTTTCCTTTTTGATTTAGTAGTAAACACAGGATGTTGGTATAGTTCATCATTTTTTGACATCCACAGGTTGACATTATTATTTAAAACCTATCTTGTGCTCCACTGAAGAAAGTTAGTCATAAAGCCACAAACGACATGCGAATTAGTAAATGAGGACAAATCGGCATTCATATTTCATAAAGCTAGGAACAGTTAAGTCGTGTGAATGATTTTAACATCACATAACAACATGATCTAGTATTCATCTGACTGGTTGGGGGAAAAAAGACAACGACATGATACCCGACCACTCCATTAAAAATACAAAGTTGGTAGTCGGGGGTTTAAAGGTTATGCAAGTGTCTGGAACATACATGCTCGGATTTCAAAACTAAGCCACAGGGACCACAAAAAGTGACACTAGCATACGTAAAATTTTATTTGCATATATAAACACATGCCAAAACAAGTAGCAACTGCAAACAAATGATGCTGGACTTTTCTCAAAACTAACTTTTTTTCAGTGGACATCTAAGTTCCAGGTAACTTAACCTTAGCCTTCGGTTCTTCTCAAGATGAAAGTGTCCAAATGCGTTTTGCATTAAATTCTTAACTTTACTTATTTGTATTTTACTTAATTTTACCTTTTAGTGAAATGGTTCGAAATAAAAGTGTGTGTATTAGATTTAACTTTGACTAACGTTAGTTAGCTAACCTAACGTAACATTTAACGTTAGTTTGACGAGTCCTGAATGTGGCTGAACGTGGTAACGAAAGATAAATCGTCCGTTAAAATGATTTAAAAACACAATTGTGAAGCATAAAGAACATAAAACGGTCTTACCGGATGGATCCACGGCATGTTTTAATTATAGGTCCAAGATAAAGCGCGTCTGGTTTAAACGATAACTTTCCTCACAAACCAAGTTAGAGACATCGGTGACCAGCAACGCACTTGTGTCCAAGTTTTACTCTGTGATGAACCTTGCCCTGTGGAAGTTGAGGCAAAGTGACCCAACCTCAAAGACCGACAGCATTTGAGTAATGAAGGACACTCCCGTATTTGTTTAAATTAAGGTTAAAGGAGACGCTCGTGGAAATGCGTATTTGGTGACTTCTGAGACAGTAAGGGACCTTGTTCAGTGCTCAACAACATAGGGAAATATAATTTGTTAAATCGAACATCTTTACATGAATAAAATAAGATCACATTTTGTAATATTTTGTAATATTATCCGCATGGTATTTGCTTTTTGGAGGCAATTTAATGTAGCTTTTACTTGAAAGCGTTAATTTAAATGAATAAACTTTAATGCTCAGAGATGGGCATAAATACATAGAAATGTATTTAAAATACAAAATACTGTGTAAAAAAATCAATTAGAATACAAATACAAACAGTTTTTTGTATTTTGAAAATACAAAATACATGTGAAATTGGCCATCAAGTGCAGGCATCCCTATTAGGCTGAAATATATCTGGACATATTCTAAATGCAAAACAAAAAC
>JAUCMU010000104.1:9467066-9481821 GCA_032275025.1 Enteromius treurensis
TTGCTGCGGCGCCCGGGGAGCAGTTGGGGGAACGGTGCCTTGCTCAAGGGTCTCACCTCAGTCGTGGTATCGAAGGTAGAGACAGCGCTGGTTATTCACTAACCCCACCCACAATCTCGACCTGGGAATCGAACCTGCGACCTTTGGGTTACAAACCCAACTCCCTATCCATTAGGCCACGACTGCCCCACGACTGCTCAGATCGGGATGTTGTGGACAGCCTGGCGGATTGACAGGGGCTGGTTAGGTGGCAACTGGAGGGTTATCCCACTGGATGGGATTAACAAAGAGTTTGGTGGGGATGATGGGTTCTGGGGCTTCCAGTTCCTCATCTTTTGCATAGAGGCGGGAGAGTGCATCAGCGTGCACATTCTTGGAATCAGGATGATTGGAGATAGTGAACCGGAAGCGAGTGAAGAACAATGCCCATCGAGCTTGATAAGGGCTCAGTCACTGAGGTATTGTAGGTTTTTGTGGTCTATAAAAACGGAAAAAGGATGAGAGGCCCCCTCCAGGCAGTGTCTCCATTCCCCCAGAGCCAGCTTGATGACCAAGAGTTTGCAGTTGCTGATGCCATAGTTCATCTTCACCGGGCTTAGCTTCCGGGAGAAATAAGCGCGTGGAAGGAGTCGAGCTGGGGTCCCCTGTTACTGGGAGAGTACCTCGGTAGTAGAGGCATCTTACTCCACAGCGAAAGGGAGACTAGGATCAGGGTGAATCAGGAGCGGAGTGGTAGTAAAAGCTTTCTTTAAAGCATTGAAGGCTTGGGCTGCTGCTGGTGTCCAGGACAGAGACTTTGGTGTCAAGGAGAGGGACCTTTGAGGATTGAAGTGAGGTGGCTAGACAGCATGCTGTAGTTCTGAATGAACCGATGGTAGAAGTTGGAGAATTCTAGGAAACATCACTAAAGGGGGCATAGCACTCAATACTCACAGACTGTTTGTCGAGAGGACTTTCTATAGATGTGGAGTAGAGTTTCAGATTCATCTTGGGTTGGAGAGGAAGACTAGGAAAACAGACTGGATGACATCGTTTGCCGCACTTTAGGACTTCCCCAATAGAGGATGGGTTTATGCTTTACGAACCACGGGTTCCCCAGAATGACATTGGTTGTGAAGCCCTCCAGAACCAGCAAATAGATTTCCTCGATGTGACCCACTTGAATTATGATGGGTCCCGCCCGGAAATGAACACTTTTACGGGTTAGGGGCTTGCAAGTTATGGACTGAATTTGGTAGTTCTCAGTGGCTGAGGTTTTAAGCCCAAGTTGGTGGCAGAGGTGAAAGCAATAAAGTTACCGGCTGACCCGGAGTCGAGGAGAGTAGAGACTGGAATGGAGACATAGGCTGCAGTAAGCATTACACAAGTAGTCAACGGATGCATGTTTTTGATGTCATGTTGGATAGCACTCACTACAGGACGTGGAGGCCGCTTTGGACATTCCCGGATAAAATGCCCACTATTGCCACAATATAAACAGAGACCGCAGGTCAGTTGTTGTTGACACTCTGTTGGAAACATTTGTTTCCTCTACCTATTTGCATGGCATTTAGGTTGGGTTCTGGAGGGCAGGTGATCTCCGGGCTGGGCGGGCCATGGGACTTGTGACTGTAGGAGGCGGCAAGTGGATCCGGCGGAGGTGCTGGTGATGGCGGTGGTGGTGTTGTGGATGTCCAGAGGAGAACTCTCCAGAGGTTATCGCCGAGTTCTTGAAAAAGGTCAGGTGAACTCATTCTGTGATCATCGTTGTGGTCCAGGCTTACATGATGACAACCACATACATGTGAGGATTCCTGAAACTTGGAGACTAGAACGAAGGAGAACAAGGAGGTAAGTACAGGGTAAGTATTTCATCATCGTAGTACTAGGAGCATATGGTTTTAGTCCACTTCGTATTAACGAGCCTGGACACTGACTGAGGAGTGGTGTGTGGTTTTATAGTGACTGTGATTGCAGTGATGATGATGAGATGCAAGTGACAATGATTAGAATTCAGGGAAGAGCAAACACTGTGATTGGCTGGGTGCAGAGCCTGGCAGATCTGTGACAGCCTTAACTACTATGTACTTACATTTAAATTATTAATTTAATGCAATGCACTTACTTTGTAAACATGTTTTTAAATTTTACTTGCATCTGTAATTCATTCCTGTAATTGGATTTATGATTACACTGTTGACCCATCCCTTACACTTTAACCCGCCCTCAACAATATCAGCAAAAGTGTTTTGGGTTACACTTTATTTTAAGATGTCCTTATTACATTGTAATTATAAATTAAGTACAGAGTAATATTAATTAACTACATGTAAACCTTGAAACACCTTAAAATAAAGTGTTACCTTGTTTTGCAATACAATATGAACAGAATAAGTATATTGGACTTCTTATTTGAAGTAGTCAAGGCCTCCTACCATTGATTTTATATAAAACAGGTATTAAACAAACTAATTTGGAAATATGTTTATTTATGTATAAACCATCACTGTGAAAAATGTAAGAACGTGTGTTTCTAACAAGAAGTCAGAGTTGGACTACACTGTTTGCCCGGCGTGTTAATGATTTACTAAAAAGAACTGGTTAATATTAATTTTATATCTAGATTACGATATTTACTGTATTTGTTGATTCACCACTAAATAAATTACTCAAAAATCATTCATTTGGAAACCAGACTACAAGGTTGAGGCTTTAACATCATTAGCGGTGTTGTGATCCTACTGAAGTCTTGCAGGAATGTATTTCAGAATTTTTGAATGGAGTTCTGTCCTCATCAGCAGAAGAATGCACTTTTTTCTATAAAAATGAATAGGCTCTCAAATATTAAATAGTACCAATACTAACAGTAAGGGAAAGGATGTAAACTTTGTGTGCTTGAGTATTTTAATGTCCTCTTCCTGTCCCCTCAATCAGACATCGGGGGAGGTTTTGACAGTAAAGACTGTTTCAGCTTTATAGCCTAAGAACATTCTGTGAGATGGAAATCTAATTATTCAGAACAAGGCCATCGACTAATGAATTTATCAAGGTTCTGAAAGTAAGATTATGTCTGTCTCTTGATATTAAAGGACATGTTCTCGATGGTCAGCATATATGGAATTGGGCTCTGTACCGAAAGCCTGTGATGTTGGATTGCCATCATTGGAGTTTAACATAACCTGCTGCTCAATAATGGTTTATCTTCAAAGAGTTCCATCAAGTTTCTTCATGTAAGAGGATTGATTAAAAGAGATTTTGATAAGCACGCAGGTATCTGCATGAGCAAACAGGAACGACACACTTGCTGCTTCGCTGGGCAATGATGTGCGATGATTGATGCATCCTGCGTGCTGTAATTGGCAACAGGTGCAATTACAATAGTCATTTAAAAGTTTCTGATGTTATTCTCGCTGTTTTGCAAACAGGGCACGCAAATAATGACATAATGAATTAATGACATTAACCTCCACAAACTGCTGTGCCTGTCAAACAGCTAATTTCACAAGTCCTCGTTTGCCTGTTTCCGCTTATTTATGGAGACATGTTTTTTAGCAAAGACCTAGAAGTTTAAACTGTCAGTTCCTTGATGAATTTGTGAAGTAAAGCTGTCCATACTGGACATTTGCATAGCCGAACACGTTCTGTGGTATGTACTGGGGAAAATGATTCGCCTGACATGAGACTTAAGAGGTTAAATAGACAATATAATGAAGATTCTCTCATACCTTCTAATCATCTTAATGCTCCATGTCTTTATCCAACCCTTCTTTTTCCCAGAATATTCATTATTTCAATATCATCTTGCTTAATAATTCATGAGACCCAAATGCAAGTCAATTAGGTACTGCTGATTATGAGATTGATAATAGCACTTTTATTGGATAATTTATGGAAATATGAAAGGTAAGGTGGGCCAGGGATTATGACGATCTTTTTCGCTCGACTAATCCGTTTAACCTGAGTTCACTTTACAAAGCTTTTAAAAAGTGTCATAACTCTTTCTGTATTAAACTTCTATATAAAACAGGTAAAGCGGCTTTAGTGTTGGTCCGTGAGGTGCTCTTTTTGAGCTACCTGAATGTAGTGGAAGTTTAAGAGCTTGTGTAAAGATTTCTTGTTAATTTTGACAATTTTTGTTATTATTAGTATTGGTATTATTAAAAAACAGTAAAACGGTACCATTGTTAAATGTTCTTACAGTAAATTTTCTCTTTTAAGTATAGTTTATATATATATATATTTTTTTTTTTTTGTAGCTTGGCTGTCACATTTAACCAATTTAATATATCCTTAATGACTAAAAATATGTATATATTTAAAAATAAATATATAAATAAGTCTAACTGACCCCAGACTTTTCATTATTAGTGTATGTGATCAGATGACCTAAGAATAGATGACACATCTAATTTGACTCTAAAACATCAAAAACATCACATCCACTGGAGTTTCTGATGAACAGCTACGGCGAAAACAAAGCTCTTTCCTAGATACAATAATAAGAGAATGGATGTTGCTTTAGCCAGCGTTCCTTTTCAACACAGCGCTTTGAGATAAACTACATAAAGCTGATGCACTCTAATGTGTGTAGTCTGTAAATTAGCCTAATTTGGTCAAGCCCTGAAAAAAGGAAAGACTTGAAAGCACATGACTGTCATACTCATTTTAATCCAGATACATTTTATCTTCTCATTTAAATAATTTGCTCTGAAGTGAACTTGATTCAATATGAAAGTAATTACTATCTATTATATTCAAACAAGATGTTGTAAACCTTTGGTCATGCTAATCAAATCTTCTTTTATTCCAAATTAAGATTCTAGTTTTCTCGCGGTTCCCTTCTTTTCACATTTGATGCTTATTATCTAATTTTCTTTTTGAGGCCTTGATTACACTTCGTCTGAAAATGGACAGTAATTACTGCCCCACTGCTTACAAAAGGTCTGCGGCAGAAAGAGGCCGAAATCATTCTTATTCAACGAACAACAAAGCAGGCAAATGAATCTCTTTCTGCCGTGTCTCATTTCGGTGCTCCCAATACACATCTCTCCTCTGGATTAAACCCTTTTACCCTTTCCCTTACACCCTGAATCATAGATGCTCTATTCAGAGACATAATACGCACAACAAGCATAAAACAGAATTCAGAGGAGGCCTCATGCTTTGAACAGGTTGGCCTGGAGCTCTGTTGCCGGAGTCACTTTGATGTGGATCTTAGCTCATGAAAGACGGGTCCACTCTGGCCCGCAGGTACTTGCTGATATTTACACATTTTAATCGCATGCTCGCCTGCTCCGCCAGGTGTGTGTCAAGCGCAAACCGCCCCGTTTAGTTTATCATTTCCAGGATGAGGAGTCTCCTAACTCGCTGCGACAGAATGGTGTGAAACGATTTCTTGCTCTAGAAAGGAGATTTCATTATCACCGCGACACACCCTTCTCCCCCTCCGGTGTGGGTTTGTGCGAGCGCGAAGTGGAGATGAGCTGAAGAGGCTTTGTGGTGAAAATCTGAGGCCGTTTGTTGTTTTAATGCTTTATTAAAGCCAAAGATGCCAGAACCTGATTACCATCAGCTTTGGGGTAGCAAAAGGTTAATGATACCCTTTTTCTGATATAGTGAGAGTGAGAAGAAAGAAGAAGGAGAGGTAGAGAATATCTATTTTGTACTGATAAGATTTCTGCTGGCCTCATACCACACCCAAAGCAACACACAGCAATTAGTTTTGCTCTTCCCTCGGTAACGTCTTTTGTCTCATGTATGAAACGGACTCTTATTTATGCCAGTTAGGCCACTACTCTGAATTACGTACAGTAGATAAATTATTAAGAGAAGAGATGATTGCGGAACAGTCTTGATGCCACAGGAACATTTAGTGTCTGTTGTATGATCTTGAATGAAGCACTGTTAACACACTTTCACATTTTAGAACAATTTCCGTTAAATGGTCACGAAACCCTACTGTTTCAGAGGTGCTTTTTCACACCTCCAGTTTGAAAAACTTTTTGAAAAGGGGCGTTGCTCACTGGGGTAAGGTGAGGGGGTGTGGAGAAAAGGCGGAGATTGCATCAAAGGGGAAGTTACAAGTGAAAAAATACTGCTAATTTGGACACAAACATTGAAAAAACACACGTTGGCAAGATGGGCAGTGATGCACAATTAATACAGAATTTCACAAAATACACCTTGCTTATCAGGCCAATGAACGTCTCGCTGTGTTTAGTGTCCTGCAGCAGCAGCAGCAGAGAACGTGCCTCCAGCGCAGCAGAAGAGTTCTGCGTTCAGATACACGCAGTAGGCTAAGGCTTGCCACAGAGCACCAGCAAAATAGTTACACTGAATGTGTTGGGCGGGAATAGTAGGAAGATATTTAAATTATTTACTAATAAAATTGTGGATTTTGAGTCTGTGTTGCAAAGATGAATTTCCTGACTCACCATCTCCTCATAAATGCGCCTTTAAAGAGAAGTTGGTAACACTTTATAATAACTGCACGCAATGAATCATTAGTTAAGCATTACTAAATTGTCAGTTCATCCTTTATAGAGCATTCTTCCAACATTAATAGTCGTTAGTAAGCAGTTTATAAATACAGCTATAAATGCCTTGTTCTTGATTTATTAGCATATCTGAATGTAAAAAGAAGATTTAAAGGGCCAGTTATCTTCCTAACAGAACAAATAAACAAACACGACACAGAGAGACACAGTACTATTCATTTCAAGATAAAAATAAAAAATAAAAAAAAATACAACTGTACACTTTTTTTTTTCTTTGAAACTGTACAGTAGGTGTATTTCCCTTTATTAAGTGTGCAGTTGTATGATTAGGTTTTTTAAATCTTGAAAGAATATGTCTGTGTTCTGTAGCACTCTGTGTTGTGTTGCTGTTTAGAATATAAATGAGCCTTTACATCTGCTTTATAAATGCTTTACAAGCTATAAATAGTCCTCACTTTAGATGAGATCACAAAAACAGACGTCTCGCAACTACTAAATGCTTTATAACTACCTGACTTAATCATGAATTACAGCAGGGACATGTGTTAATAAAGCATTTATTAAGACACTGAACAACTATTATCATGTGTCTAAATAATAAGATTTATTAATGTAAATTTAAATAATTTGTTAATCATTTACTTAATAGACTTTCTAAATTGTCTTTTTAAACACTGACAACTTCTAAATAACTGGTTTGTAAATAACATAATAAGTTAAAAAATGATTAACTGATCATTAAAAAAGTATGAAAATATGATTATTAAACTATATATATATATATATATATATATATATGCTCAAGAACAAGGCATTTATTGATGCACTTGTAAACTGTTTACTAATGCATAATAGTGTTGGAACAATGGTTTATAAAGGATTAAATAAATGCTTACTAATGCTTTACTTATCATTCATAATGTGCAGTTATTATAAAGTGTTACAGAGAAGGGATGATTATAAGGAGAGTTTTTCTTTACTATTTTTGATTTTATGATTTTACATCATGTTTGTTTTCTGTATTTAATAAAAATAATTTTTATTGATATTGTGAGTGCACACAAATAAAAGTATAGCCCTTATGTTAAAAGTGAGAAAAAAAAGAGCAAATGATTGCGCTAGTGCCTCTATCAGGCTTTAGATTCCACTCTCCCAACAAACCTGGAATGCGGGGGAAATGAAAAACAACGCTTTTGTGTTGCTGTACTGAACAAAGGCGCAAACACATACCCTTGGCTGTAAACAACAACAATTAGGGTTAACATTAAAGCACTCAAATGACTAATGTTTATGTCACAGGCCTCCAAAGGTTTCCACTTTGTAACATATTTTGTGACAGCTATTACTGTTTTAATGTTACGTTCACACCAGAAGCTTGAACATTTGAGGTTACTCGCTTCATTCGCGCATGAAATGCGCTTCATAGTAAACGCACAGGCTCCTGCCAGGCACAGTCCCTGCGGTGGTTAGGCATGAGGTAAAATTAGTTTTGAGTATATCTAATAGGCACACTTTGGTTAAATTAATCTAGTATTTATTCCTGTTTGTCAGAAGATGTGTTGTACAGCTCCTCCACATACAGTGACAATGATTTTGTCCTCCATTGTTTCAGAATTCTGCCTCCGTTTGCTAGTAATCACGTCACTACTAGAGCAAGCTCCTGATTGGTTAACGCGGCGCAAATTTTCGCAAAGTTCATATTTTTTTCGCGCAAATCACGGTTCAATGAGCGAAACGCTCAATTCGCGCAAATCACGCCGCAGGATGTCTCCTCGTGTCTTTGCATTGACTTAACGAGTAAATCACTCTCACTTAATGCTTCATACGCGTCTGGTGTGAACACACAATTAGCAATCTGTTAACGTTTCAAAAAATATTTTTTGCATTTCATGACCCTTCAAAAATTAACGCCAGATTTAATTCAATGTACGTAAAAATTATGTTCCACAATGAAACGTATCCCACCTGTGGTTCCTGGATTAAAATGAAAGCCTCTGAATTCTTGATGGTTTTACAGTAAGGTTTTATTTTTATGTAAATAGGCAAATTTTATTTTATTTTTATGTAAATCTGGTTTCCAAGAAAACCATTTACAACATTGATAATATAAAGAAATGTTTCTTTTGTACCAAATCAGCATATTAGAATTATCTCTGAAAGATCATGTAATACAGAAGACTGGAATAACAGCTGCTAAACATCACAGAAATAAAATAAAGTAAAATAAAATAATTTAGGAGCATAAGAAAATTTCTTAAAGATAAAAGAAATGGCACAACACAAACTTTGTAAATAAATATATTGATAATAAATATATTTCAAACACAACTTTCACTAAACCCTTTTCATGGTCCATGGATTTCACTTTTACCATTGCATCACATCTTGTGTTTTGTATTATTTGACTATTTAATGAACATCATAGAACTAGACTGGAGCAGTGAACTCACATTGAACTCTACATATAATTTTAAATTACTGTATTAAGTTATTAATTACTGTGAGATTTAAGTGGTTTAGAAATTGATTTGACTGGTAAAAATTGAGTTTTATTGTGTTCAAATATTCTAGAAAATGTCACATAGCTTGTTTCCAATATCAAAAATGATATTTTATGTTTTTTTTTCAGTCAAGAATGACCTGAAGACATACAAAACAAACCACATGCTCACACTGAGCTGCGTATTGTTAATCAATATAAAGTCTGTATTTATTTCAACCTCTTGAAACTTTCTTTACATTATCCGACATCAAGCTGAAGGTGTGCTGATGCTCCTGAAACATATTGAGCAGCACTATGCAGTCAGCATTTGTTTTCCATTCAGCTAGAGGCACTTTGTCTTTCCAATCGTTACCTGTCTCAGAATCAGTTCCTCCATTAAAGCCGGACTAAAGAGGGGAGGTGCTGTCTGGGGCTAAATTGCAATTAGCGGTCCGGCGAGTGAGTCTGCCACCGGTTAACTTGGGATATTGGAGGGCCCAGTAATCAGCCTTCGGTCATGTAGAACAATGCATAAAATTAAATTGACATTAATGAATAATTGTGTAATGAAAATGGAAGAGGCGAGCTAATTGCATGTTACAGCGAGTGTAATGCCCAGATAACCTTGTGTCTAATGCTATTCTTAGGGGCCTAGAGCCGGAGCTGCTCGCCAGGGCCTCTCTCGGCGGGAAGTCATTAGAGTGGAGGCGAGGAGATAATGCCGTGGAAAGAGAGAGAGAAAGCGAGAGTGGCAACAATCGACTCAGAGTATCTTAGCTTGTACGTGCGTGTTCTGAGTGGGCTTGACTGAAGTCATTTGTATACGGTCTGAGTGGAATTAAAGGTCAGCGAGCGGAGCTAAGCGCTAGAGGGGCCTGTTAGCGCGGGATGCACCTCTTCAGAACTGCAGTTAGAAGCACTGCACCATCAAGTAATGCTTAACTGAACTACAGATTAGAGTGCTGCAGGTATGATGTATTTGTGTAGGCCGAAACCCAGAAATGAGTCGGCATTTAGCACTTCTGGATGGCTTTGGTATCTGTGGTTAACACAAGGTCAACATATTTTCAACTTTCACTAACATTTTTTAAAAGTTATAGATATGTTAGGATAATCCTAATCCTAATACATATAGTACATGTAGCCTAGTTAATTCATATCACTCGGTTGAATGTATAATTACACTGTAATAAGGACACCTTAACATAAAGTGTAAATAGGGAAAATGTTCGGAGATCAACATTATTTAAATGTTCCAATATGTATTTGATGAACATATAATGTTGAGACAAAACTTTTTCAGAACAGCATGTTCAAAATTTTGGAGTGTTTAACTAATTTATAATAACAACAAGAAAACTGGATATTTAAAATATTTTATATTTTGGGTGAAAATAAATTTTGTAAAACGTTGTAAAAAAGGTTTTAAAACTGTTCCCACAACATTTTTATGTCCTAATTTGTTATCATTATTAACATAAGGTGTTGTTTGCAAATAGATTTTTTGCCGAATTAAAATTTTTTCCCCCACGCCTTCTTAAAATCCTCTTGCTTGCAGAACCCAGAGAACACAAAAAAGCATATCTAATTCCTCGTTTTATAAAAAAATGTTATACATAAAATACATTTGCGTTATACATTCTAAGTATTCAGCTTCAGGCACATCCCTACTTCAGACAACATATCTCGGAGTGGTAATTTTTTTTATTTTTTTTATAAAAACACAAACACACATCCAACATTACATCCAGCTGAGCAAGACTGACTTACATACTTCACTTCAATCCTAATTCATTTATAGTAAACAAATTCTGTCATCATGATGTGGCTGCATGTTTACAGTAAATATGAAATATAAATCACCTCAGCAGTAAACATTATACATCTCAACAGATGATTCAAGTGCGGCTCTTATATCGCACAGCGCATTCAACTCAAGTGCCATCCACTTAAAGTTACATGGGCTCGAATTACATGTAGAGGTTATTCAGCCCTGTTGATATTTCAAATCAATTACTCGCTCTGTCAGTTAGTCCATTACTCATATTATAAGGGCTGTCTCAGCATGTGTGAGTTTTTGAGTGCGAGGAGGAATATACAAACTTTCCCCAAACTGTTGTGGGGCAACAGTTGATTTCCCATGTGTCCTTGTTAATTGAAAATATGAGAATGAGAAATTCTGCTGTAATTGTTCACAGACACTTTAGGGATGAAAGATGGCATAAACCAGAGTTAAGTATTTGCAGAACAGATTGTCAGTCATTTCCACAGGAAACTGAAGAGACACTTTTATTAACTTTCACATTATTTAAGCCTACATTAGCTTTGTATGGTAGCATATTGTAGTGGACAGCACATTCCAGGGGCCCAGTTTATGGCGGGGCCCCTCTCTGACCACAATAGCGGACATAGGTTGGCTATATTTTGATTGGATTTTGGTGGACTAACATAAGCAAACTTTCCATCATAAAGATACCTCTTAGAGGGCAAGAAGAACACCTTTGGTACAAAGCCCGGGAAGGACAGTACTTCTTATTGGTCAAAATGCAGTTTCTGCCCTTCACCCACCAACAGATTGACTCCTAAGGTTTTGGCCTTTGACTGCCATATAAATTCCTTCGGACCTCTGGATGCAGCAGCAGTGGGTCCATTCATAACTATGTTCTCAAACCTTAAACTGATGCAAACTACAGTAAAACACACACATCTTATACTTATTCAGCGAAATAAGTATGCTCAGTGACAGTGATGTGTAGTGCAACATCTTACACAAATGGACAAATTAATGAACGCATGACAGTTCAATCTTCCTCCATCATGGTTGGACTTAATGTGTTCGTAACACTGCCAAATGCATTCTGGTTGTTGTTTGGTAAGTGAGAAACGCACCTGTTAAACTTTGGTGACACTTTTCTAACTTTGTGTTTGGACTATGCAAATAAGTTCCACAGGAGGAAAGAAGGGTGGGTCACACCATGTCCCCTGCTCTAATGGAATTAGCCAATCACAGCAAAGAAATGGAGAAGCGCCAGATTGCAATCTCCTCCTCATCAGAAAGAGATAAAGGTACCTTCCCAAAAGACACTTCTTGTTCTGAGTCTCCAGCCTGTTACAGGGAAGACGTTAACAGAATACCACCCATCTGAGTCTCTGGCGTGTCCAAAGAGAAAGTAACCGTTCAACCTAGGTTCTGAGTCTCCATCAGACAGACAGTAAAAGTTTAACCAAGGTTCTGAGTTTCCATCAGATAGACAGTAACAGTTCACCATCGTTCTGAGTCTGAGTACTGCCATGGAAAAGATGTTAACGGAATACCAGTTCTGAGTCTCCGAGGTGTGCAGGGAGACTAACAGAGCAATTAACGAAAAGGTCTCTGGCTTGCAGGGTAGGACATGGCAACAACAGTTTTGAGTCTGAGCCCTGTCACAGGGTATGCAGCAACAGCAACAACCATTCTGAGTCTCCGGCATGTCCAGAAAGACGTTAACAGAATACCAGCATTCTCAAACTCTAGCCCGTGAGGAGAGAGGCAACAACAAATAGCAAGTCCTGAGTATCCAGCTTTGAGGCAGCAACAGATATGACCACATTCTGAGCCTCCAGCCTACAAGGAAAGGGATAATCTATGTCCATACTTCTTTCAGAGTCTTCATCCAGCGAGACAGATGCAGCACGTCCTGAGTCTCCATCCTTGAGAGACAAAGCGGATAGACCAAGTTCTGAGTCTCTAGCCCAGAGAGGCAGAAGGCATACAGACTTTTGCAACAAGGTTAAACTCCAGCGAGCAAACCTTCACTTAGAGGCACATGCTCCAGGGCCACATCTGCGTGTTCCAGATCTTAGGACCCTTTGGTGCTCCAGGAGATCATCATCCTCCAGCTCTTTGTGTTCAAGGCTATTGATTCCTGCTCCTGCATTGTTACCAGCAACCCAGTGGATGAAGTCACCACTACTGGACTGCTTACTCGACCACAGAGAACGTAACTATCAATTATCCAGACCTCTTCCAGAGACCTCGGCGTTGTTGTGTATTATCAGTATATGGTTTTGATATGATATGATATGATATTGTATAGCTGATTGCAGTTGATAACAAATATTTTTTTAATTTTTGTTTGATGCATAATAAGGTTCGACACCTTATTTCTTTCAGAGTAGTAACAGTTTATCTTTTCAGATAATGTAACTCTGACATAGCAACACCCAACTTGATCTCTTGCATTTTATGCATCTTATTGCACTTTATTCCTATTTCATATATAGTGTTCATTTAGTAGTTGTGATTACTTTTGTCAATCTATTTTATTACACTTGTGTCTTCCTTATACTACATTGATACAACAGTTCAATATCACTAGTAAGTGAAAAAGACAACCACTGAGTATCTTTCAATATAAACTTTTGCCAACTGTTGTGTGCCAAACTAGACACAAGGCATGACGAAGACCTGATAGTCGAAACATTGTTATAATTATATAATATAATATAATTAGTGCTTTCAAATGATTAATTGCGATTTAAAAATACAAGTTTTTGTTTATAAAATATACCGTATATGCAGCCCAGTCGGGCACGGACACGATTCTTACTCGACTTTCGTGAATCCAACACGAATGGATGCATCCAATGGAATCGGAGTTTTACATTCGTGCTGTAGTTACGAAAATAATGAAATATTCGTGTCCCTGACACAAATAAATAGATTTCATGCTAATTTCGTGATATTGTCACGACCAGCCGTGCGACTGGGTTGTATATATGCGTGTGATTGTGTGTATTATGTATATATAAAGAAACACACATTGTCACGTCGTAGGCATTGCCTTGTGCTCTTGTTTACCTTTTGTATCCTCATGTTGTCCCTCGTTTATGACTCCGCCCCACTCTTTAGTGTTCACTCCCCACCAGCCGTGTGTGCCCAGGTGTTCCCCGTTGTCTCTGATTAGTCTTTGTATAAATCCATGCTCCACGTCCTATGTCTTTGTCTGTCGTTAACGTTACTTGTTGGTTTGTCGAGCTCTGCGTTGCTTGTAGCATTTTCCTCTTTTTCTTGTTTTTGTATTTAATAAATGTCAAGTTTGCCTAGATTCCTGTCTCTGTGTCCTCACTGCTCGTGAGGAAGTGCGAGCGCGAGTTTGATGAGCCGGATTTGTGACAGAACGACCAACAAGAGCACATGGAATTAGACATAAGCAAAAACACTGGCACAAGATAACAGACAAGACACAAGGCAATGCCTACGGCATGACACACATACTACTTCAGAGTAGGGTCTAAAATGGTTTCAGGAACTATCAGTAACGTACGTGTAAGTTGATTGGCTAAACATGTATTAAGAAGCCTTCACCTGCCATGATTTAAAACGCTCTGTAAACATTGTATCAACTTATTTCTTTTAGAAACAGCATTTTATAGAAAAAATTTTTCTGCAGCGGTTTCTACTTCTATCAGCCCAAATGACATATAGCACTGCCAGTTGACTTTCTGTTCTTTCAATCACTTGATGTATACATTGGCATTCCATGTCCAGTATTTTGAAACCCGCGAGACACAACAAAAACAGCTTTAGTCACAAAATCCTCCATTCTCCTGTTGTTCACGTTGTTATTCTCTGTTTTTTCTTGTTGAATGGCGTGCTCAAACAACATTGATGTCGACCGGCTTACACTGTTAACGGTACTGGGAAATAGTTCGCGCATAATTGTCTCAGTACTTTTGTACTTTTAAGTCAAGTCAAGTCACTTTTATTTATATAGCGCTTTTAACAATACAGATTGTAGCAAAGCACTGAACATTA
>JAUCMU010000104.1:9492567-9523605 GCA_032275025.1 Enteromius treurensis
TTTATATTAAACTGATCCTCTCTGTTACTGAATTCACACACATACATACGACTTTACACTCACATTTACAGACAGACAGTACATCTCTCATTCAATCTGCACCTTTTATTTCACTAACTCTGATGTTTTTACCACAGCTTAAGGTTGTGTAATAGCTCTCATTTCACCACAGTTGATGAGCTCAGTCTGTGCCAAACATACCATACTGACGCATATTAATTAATGGATCTCTGATGTGTCTGTCCTGTCCCATTTGTTATGAGGGCATTCCTTTTTAATTAAAAAATCCCAGCGCTTACAATCTGACACAGGTGTCAGAATAACCTTGAGTAAATACTAGTCCTTTTCATCTTTGCGTGTTTATACATATCGCTTTATCTGAGGTCAACTGGCTTTTGCATTGACTATAAAGCTTCCTTTGTACGCGTACATTTGTAAACAGTACATTTCCATGTGTAATTTTGTATGAATTTCCATGTATTAATTAGCCTTTATGAGTCATTTGTGGTGCGTGTGGTGGAGGATACTTCGGGTCCTTTTGGGTGGCTGCCACTTGGGGCCCTCTCCCTCATGCCACCTGCAAATGCAATTTGTTAAAAATGTAAAAGCCTGATAAAAATAGTGTTACATAGTTTTTGTTGTTGTTGTTGTTGTTTTCATACCATCTAGTAGTGTTCAAAGCCATTTTTATGACCACGTATCTAAGATGAGTTTCTAATGGTGGGTGTTGCCTGTACAGTAACAGACGCATGTTGTCACACACTTGGTCACTGTAAAAGACACAATATACAGTACTATATTTGTGTCATAATAGACTATTTCAAGCAGGTATTATGTCAGTCGTAATTTTAAGAGTTACAAATTCTCGCCATTAACTACAACTTATGCCTCAGTAAACTAATTTGCTGCTTAACAGTTAGTAAGGTACAGTACAGTAGTTGTTAGGTTTAGGTATTACGCAGGAATGTAGAATGCATAATAATAAGTACTAATAAACGGCCAAAATGTTAATAGCAGATAATCTAATAGCAGCTAGTTAATAGAGAATGGGTCCCTTTACTAAAGTGTTACCAAAATATCTTCCTTTGTGCTTTGAAGATGAATTCAAATGTAATGACACAAAGGTAAGCTACTATCCCTTTAAAAGAATAGTTCACCCAAAAAGGAAAATTCTATCATTATTTACTCACCCACAGATAGTTCCAAAGAACTTATTTTTTCTGCTGAACACAAAGGAAGATATTTTGAAAAAAAAAAATTTTGACTTTCATAGTAAAAAAATATACTAAACTTTTTCCAAAATGTCTTCTGCAAACTAATGTTCTCTGTTAAATACATACAATGTTTGGGAACACTTTATTTTATGGTCTCTTAAACAGTTGGATATTAGCATGTATATTACCTGAATATTAGCCTTTTTTGTACTAATTAAACGCATATTAATGTGTTAATCTACATCCCTAATCCTACACAATACCTAACTAACTAACTATCAATTCGCTGCAAATTAGGAATTTATTGAGGGAAAAGTTGTACATAATAGTGAATTAGTGCTCCCTATTCAAAGGTGTTACCCAATGTTTTTCATAGGACTCTGTGACTCTTTTCTATTTCGTTTCAGTCCCTGATGTGGAAATACTCGCGGAACAAAAAACAGAGCTGAGTCACCGCAATCCAACACTCTCATCCTGTAAATGTGACACAGTCTGTGAATCTGCCTATCGATCATGACTATTGATTCTGTTTCCCAGACTTAAAATAATAGTTTCACTATTGTTGCCGTATTAATGATTAGACAAAAGAGAATCTCTAAAGTGCTGCAGCTGCTCCTTGATTGATCACTGGAGATATCACTGTACCCCGGAGACAAAGTTTCCCTCAGCTTTCATTATCTGAATTGAGTAACTTATCCGATTATGGAGGTTCACTTGATTGCGATGCACTATCTGTCATTAATTTAATAGGGAGCACGAGCAGATTGTAAGGGTTGTGATGGGGCTTTGGTAATAAGTCCCGCACTTCCACAAGCCTCCTGTTTCAGCTTCTGCTTGACATTTGGACGATATGCGATGAACAGATTTGTTTGGAGTGGCGCTGTTGACCTCTGCAATTTGGTCACCTGGGCACAGATAGGAAGAGGGGAGGGCTGGCTTGAATATTAATAGTTATAAGGCCGAGATGGAAGTTTAGTGGGGCTTTTTTGAGCCATTTTGCCATTTTATCCAGCCGCTAAACCTGTGAGTGCGCTGAATAGATGGACTCATGTAGCCAATGAAGACAGGTGGCAATAATCCTGCTAAGAGACAGATCTGAAAGTGCTCATACAAAACCAATTCCGGCTGCTCTCCATTTGTCAAAAGCTCATCAGAGTGAGGGACGAGAGCACTGAGGCCGTGTGGCTGCAGAATCACTTCGCTCCTGATTGCCTTGTCAGGGCACCTTATCCTCCTGAGAATGACATAACCGCCCCTCTCGAACACACGCACTTCTACCAAGCTGCCTCCATCTCCATCTCGGACTGCTGCTTCCAGAAATCTTCCATCTAGTGGACTTCCATCGAGAGCACCTTATAAGATCAAAAAGTCAAGCATCGTGGTCCAGGAGCTCCGTCAAGTCCAGCCCCGCTCATGAGAGAACCTGCACAAAGAGGAATATGACATATAGGTGAAGTTCTTTCATGTCAGAATGGATCACATCAGGTGGCAGAAATGACCCTTCGGTGCACGGAACCCTTATAGTGCTCATGCTAAAGTGCTGCCACTTATCTCCTCCAGACCTCTCCATCTGTTTACTTCCCTCTTCCCCCACTGAGTCGGACGGAGGTATAGCGAAGCGGATGGAGGGATGGGTGGATGGAAAGAGGGAAGGAGGGAGGGAAACCTTAATGAAAGCGGAGATTCCAGGCAGCCTGCTGGTTCTCATCAATCAGCCGTGTGCTTTGGAAGTGTAATCCGAGGGAGGGGGAGAGGCATCAGGCTTTTAATCTCTATTAGTTAATGGACTCTACTCTCATGCTTCAGGAACGTTAGACCGTCGGTCTGCAAACAACACATAAGCCCGTTTCAGAGACTGTTCCGGAGGAAAATGCGCTGAAATCTTAAATTAGTAATGTGACTATAAAGCTTCCTTTGTACGCAGGCAGTACATTTTTGGGGATATTTTTGTATTAATTAGCTTTTATGGGCAATTTGTGGTAGGTTTTGGCCATAGGGAGGAGCTTTCGGGTGCTTTTGGGTGGCGTAGCAAGGCGTTGCCAGTTGTTGAATTAATTTGACTAAAGGTTTATTTTTATGTTTTATGACAGACTGCTTGTGAGTGAGCCAAAGAGGCAAAGCTGTCATGAAACTTGTCATTTCTGGTTCCCAGTAGTATTTTACAGCGCTCGGATATGTTCCATTAGCGCTGTATGTTTTGCAGAACAACTTGCGCTCGGAACAGCGCGGCGCGCTCTGGGGTCGTTTTTCTATAGGCCCCTGGTGTTAATGAAACAGTTTGAACGAGCTCTCATCCTTGGGAGACAGGGAGTTAGACAGAGCCACAACCATCCGATTCAATTATAAATTAAATTGACTAACGAACCATAAATTATTATGGAAAGCAATTGCTTAGAACAGTTTCTTTTTTCTTTACTTTTTTAAAGTGGAAAATAAAAACAAAATTGACACTTCAGTGCTTAAACGGAAAGAATCTTTTAAAAATCACTTCTTTCCGCTCATTGAGCTCTATCTACATTTTCTGCCTTATTATTGTAGCATCATTTTTTATTAAATCTGTCGTTTGACATAGTTTTTATTACTGCACTGCTGAATCAGATGTAAAGTGTATATTTGTGAAATAACTGAAACAGTTTTTTTTTTAAAGGGATAGCTGACTGGAAACTGAAAATCCTGTCATTATTATCCATCATGTCATTTTTTTTTTTTTTTTTGGAGAACATCATGTCATGCTTTTCAATAAAACAAAGCAAATGAGAACTGGGGCTGACAATCTTCAAAGAGAACTATAAAAATATCAAATAATGATCCGTAGGATTTCAAAAATGGCCCACGAAATCATTATTCACTAAAAAAACGGTTCTTTTACATTCATGGTTGATCTACAGAAGTTCACAAAACCAGCCAAGAAGATTTGTTCACAAATTTGACTGATCCAGTTCCTGAACTTAAATGACAGTGGGATGTTATCAGTGAATAATGACTAAAATGTTGATGTTTTTGTTAGCTATTATGCCTATTATGTCTTCAGAAGACTTTATTATATTATTATGATAATGTTTTGGCTTTTTCTGTCCACCACCAACTTGCAAAACAGGTGGAAGCTCTCAGCAAGCCGTCAGTATTCACTTAGCTACAGGAAATGAGCGCAAGTCTTTGATGCTGTAGTAAAGTTGTCTCTCTGCATCTCATAGTGGTCACAAAGTGTTCACTTCAGGGCCCATCCTCTTTCCTGTCAGATTCAGACAGACCCTCTGATCAACTTATGCTAATGCTGGTCTAACAGAGTCCTCCACTCCCACGCCAACACAGCAATGTCTATGCAAAGCAGCAGCCGGAGGGAGAGGACAAAATATATTCATGCCTTTTTTTTCTCCACCCCTTAACCCCCCCGGCCCCAACCCTATCCTTTCTCTCCAGGGTGTTCTATCTTTCCTTTCACTTGACCGTTTGTACTTTTTGTTTCTTTTATTCATCCGATGTCATTTACAGCATGTTAAAGATGAACTGTGCCCCTCTTGCAGATTTGATCAGTCATTATGGCTCCCCCCGAGAGAAATGTTATTGTGATTGTTTCCATAGACTCCGTATCCCAGTGTTCCTAGATTGCCAGTGGATCTGTGCTGTTTGTACCACATCAGTGGCATCAGTTTCCTTTGTTTGCGTGCTTGATTTTGTATGCACTAGTGCAAGGAGAACATCTTGTAAATATAGAAACAAATTTATAATAGATAGTCAGGCCCTCAGGTGAAATGCATTTCCAAAAATGATGTCATACTGTATATACGTAATGCACAAATGCAGAAAATGTATTTGGGTTGCCTTATTAATATGGATTGTAGAAGAATGTGTAGTGTCCTACTTCTGAGATGTTGGCTTTTAAATAATCCCAATAGGCCTTGTGTCGTCTAATTGATTGATTGGAATGGCTCCTAAAGGTCATTTTCATAAAACATTAGGAGGTGATGAACACAACGCTGTCTGTGATTGTTAACCAAGAGTTAATTTATTACAACAAGCATACTAACTATGTGGTTAAACTGGATTACCTACTAAACATGTTACAAATTTGCACCATTTGGGAGAATATGATGTTTAATTATCCACCACTGTTTTGAGCACCTAATTACATAAAAAGCATCTCTTTTATCAAAACAGATGCCTGACCCAGTTCATTTGTCCTTTACATCCACTTTATTGCGCATATACATTAAATACATGTAAAGAGGTCCAAGCTGGGAAAACTATTTTCACATTCATTATTACTAATTAAAGAGCTAATCTATATCAACTTATAGATGGTTTAAATTTGTCCTATTTGGATATAAAACACACAGGCAACTAATTGCTTTATTAAGGTTAACCATGTATGAGTTTGCAGCTGTTGTAACAACAGAAAGGGGGATTTTTATTGTTGTGGTTACTATATACATATATGAGGATGTCCCACTCACAGTCAAGTGTGTTTATATGTTTATATATACTTTTTTTTTTTTTTTTTTGCATTTTGATTTAATAAAAGTTCACAGTAATTTTTCTATATTATCTGTCTAATAAATAACTACAGTATTTTTACACACACACACACGCACAAATCTTTTTTACATCCAATAGCTCTATTCCAGAAGGAGCAGAAAAACATGGAAACCCACAAGCCTATCTTTTCCACTGCTTGTCTCAATAATTTTGCTTCTTTTCTTTTGGTCTTCCAGGGTAGTTAGATTTTCCTGCTGTACTTTGTGACCCTTTTGCGGTGCTTTTAACCCAAACCGCATCTCCATAGCCATGATAGAGGTATTGTTTAAATACAAATATGACTATGTCCAGGGGCATATACTGAGAGGATAAATATACTACTCTAACAGCTGTACAGTAGTGCTCCATTTCAGTGCTCACCCATTAAAAAACTTTTAACTGGCTCTGCCATCTTGCCGGTGATTATTTAAGACAAAGGGAATGACCAATTCTCTCTACCTTTATCTTCCTCCGTGAATGCCTTTTCTTTTACTGTCCCTCCATTAGAAGTCTCACATTGTTCAACAACATATTAGCCCTCAAAAGCTTTTACCTTGGGAATTGTGTCCATTATCTTTAGATGATGGAAAACCATGTTTCATTTTTTTTTTTAGCAAAGTAGCATCTTAGTTATTGGTGTCTATTAAGCTCAGGCACAAAGGCAGACATTTTCCCTCAATATGCTAGAGTTTGTAAATAAAAGCAGGACTATTTTGGTGTATAATACTTTAGAATGACAATACCATCACACTAGGGCATTAGCAAAGTGGAACGTTCTTCTTTTAAATTCCTTGAGAGTTCTAAGAAAGTATGTCTTCATAGCTGCAATACCTTGCTTTCAAGTTAGGGTTGGGTTATATGATGGTATGGCATGCAAAGTTTAAAAAAAAAAAAAAAGGAAGACCTACAGTAAGGTACTTTTTTTGTTTTTTGAAGGAGAACTTTTGTTACTTTGATTCAACATGGATGTGTTACTTTTATAAAACACAATCGAATTATAATGACAATTAAAATGCAGAACATTTTTGTGCACCAAATCAGCATATTAAAAATATTTTTGAAGAATAATTGGACATTGAACATTGACATAATGGCTGCTGTAAATTTATTTTTGCCATCACATAATAACTTTTTAACCTCAAGGTTTTGCCAGCATTTTATTTTGAGCATTTTTTTTTTTTTTTTCATTAAAATACGTTACTGACTTTGAAGTTTGACATTGAAGACAAAAATCCTGAATGCTGTACATATATAGATAGAAACACACTGACCACCATTTGGGTATGACAAGTAGTAACCGAATTTGAGTTTAGCTTAGGGAAAGAGGTACATGAGGTTGAAGGAAACCAGCTAAATTAAAACTCCAGAACGTATTAACAAGCATGACGGTCCACACAGGCCCCGTACTTTCCAATGCCCCCTATTCTTGGGTTATGTAAATACCCTCTTAAATGTTCTCAAAACACACAGCCCCCATTAAAAACAGCAGCTTCAAACCATCATCAAGTCAAACCTAAATCCATTTATCCATCAGTACTCTTGTGGGAATACTAGGCAATCATGCATCCACATACCACATTCTGTATAGAAGCCCGTCTAACTGTGCTACTAATGCCACATGCCTTCCTTGACTAAATAAACCCTGATATTACACCTGGAGCACACCAATGCAAAACACCCAGAGGAGCAAGGGCCGCTCATGATGTACAGACTGTCTAGTGTTTACATTCAGGTGAAGGAGAGCTGTTTGGATGAAGATTAGGCTGGCACGAGGGTTGTGTAGGTACACTGTGTAGTACGAACCGCAGGGAAGGAGAAAAGGCCATTCAGGAAGTATCTGTGTGCTAGTGGGACAACTTCTCCTCTGACGGCCCAAATCTGTTTGCGGTAGGAATCCGTCCTGTTTATATTTGTCCGACTTTGATGTTTTTTTTTTTTTTTGGGCGAGATCCTGAAAAGCTCCACATGTTGGTTTGTATCTGTTGCTGCATGTGCCTGAGATTGTGGCAGCACTCGTACGCCTCCACAAGTGGGCACCCACTTTACCTTTGTAAATTAATTAGCTTTGGTGCGGAAATAAAAGCAGGTGAAAGTTCAGGGTCTGCTTGGGATGAATAGTATCAGGTCGCTCTGAAGCTCTCTTTCCTTCTCTCCTATCTCTGTCTCTGTGTTTTTCTCTGTCTGGCTGAAGGGCAGAGTCAAACATAGAGGCTGAGAAATGAAGATGGATGCGTCCCACTATCAGGAAAGCACTTACTGCGGCTTGATGCAACCTTAAACATTGCAGATAGTTCAGTGGCACTTGCCACAAAGAATCTAATTAATGAATAGCTGTTCTAACACAAGTGAGGCGGCGGTATGCATTTGCAGATGAGGCAGGGACACTAATTAAATGCTGTTCCAGATATCACACCAGGAGTGGTTAGCCTGTCAGGCGTTTTTTTCTTTTTCTCAAGTTTCTTTTTTTTCTAGGCAAATTTTTACTCCTCATTTTCAAAAGCGTGCGAGGACCGACATTAGAAGTTTGAATGTATGACCTGTACTTATTCACTAAACAAAAAAACATTTTCACTCAGAAGCTGCTAGTAGGTTTGCATGGATTAACATGTATATATTTATATTCATAAAATTTATATTATACTGTTTATAAATATATTTAATACATTGCACTTATATAACATAACATATTTTTCTTAAATGTACAGGCCTACATGCATGTGTGTTTATATATATATATATATATATATATATATATACACATACACACATAATATATATGCACAGTATACACGCATATATTATATACACAAAAACATTTATTTTGTATGTTATTGCCCAGCTCATATATATATATATATATATATATATATATATAACTAACCAACTATATAAGCTAACCAATGCTACAGTGTACACTGTTGAAAAGAAAATTATATATATATATATATATATATATATAATACATTATACATTGTAGGTTAGCGTTCTGTGTGGCCTACAAAAATCCACTGGAAAAATAATAGCTACTTGGTTTCTTTTCTGAGATGAATTGAGGATGTGGCGATCTATTCATCTACTTCCTCAGAGTAAATACTTTCCTGTAAAATATTTTGTGGTTATTAAATTTCTCACCAACTCGGATATTAATTTGGTAAGTGGCAAGAATATTAATAAAACAGGCTATAAAACAAAATGTCAGCGACAAAGTGCCTGAGGGCGCGGGAGTGTACACACACACACATACACATGCAATGTGTGGCCATGACAGAGTTCTCCATGCCTGAAGCCAAGGGGAGAGAGAGAGGGAACAGGTGTGAAGCCACAAGCTGTAGTCAGGAGGGATGTTTAGCCTCACAAAGGCGGCTTGTTTGTTTTCTGTGGAGTCCTAATGACTAGGCCTCAGGATACGGAATGAAAACAGAACATACTTTTATACAAGCTTTTCTGATATGCTATCAGAAATATTTTGATTGCTGAAATGATTTGAATTTCTTGTGTTACGATTAACTGAAGTTATTGTTCAAATCTGAATGTATTGAATGTTTTGACCTATTTTTTTAAACAAGCAACGGTTTACACTGTAAACACTACATATGTGTACATGTTTTCTTTTGGACAAGGGCCTGTTGTGACCCTTAACCCAAGGATATCTGTAATACTTTTGTTCCCACTCATCCCAATGGCAGTTGCTTGCCTGGCACAGGACCCCTGGAAGAATGCAATATTAAATAAAATTTGAAATGTTATATATATATATATATATACAGTGTCTTTTTGTGACCATCAGCGAGGATGTTTTTTTTTTGTTGTTGTTTGTTTCTTTGTTTGTGACCTAGATGGTATAGTTACTGCATCCACAAGCAGGGTCTAACATGGTCATGCTAACCAGCCAAACCTTGACCCCTTTAGCGTTTCGCAATTTTTCAAATACTCTACTCTGAGACAAAATAATGTCTGTTTTTAAACAGAATTCCTGAAAACTTCACTTGTCCTGTTCATATTAAGTCAAGATGCTCATACTAGGAGGTACATATTTCGAAAATGCCCTAAAATGACAATAATTTTTATTTTATTGTCGTTCATCATTTTATACATATGTACATATTAAGCTGGTATAGCAAAAATAATCCAAAAATTACACGTTAATGACAAATCCACTCTCTAAACTGCCCTTGTCCTGTTTATCCTATGTCTCCCTCAGTATCAGCTGCAGAGATGTGCACCCTGGCGCACCATGGCCTCTCAGTGGCAGACCTGGCCCATCCTAACCATCGCTGTTCTCCTGCTGTCTCTGGTGCCATACGTGGTGTACCGAATGATGACAGCTTTTGACAATCCCCCTCCACACTTGCTCTTCAAGTCAGCTGCAATCGGCTTTGGCCTGCTTAGTGAAGCCCTTTTGATCAAGTGAGTACATCTGGGCTTTGTTGATACCTGTCTTCTAGCTAAACAGTTATAATTTTCTCAGGTAAAAAAAAAAAAACGACTCTCCCTATTCCGGTTCAACCTGTTTTAGAGATGAATAGGGAGGCTAAAATTAATTTAGGAATTGAGGCTCGGAGTTGGCAGGAGGTGTGCACATCTGTGGCTGTCTAATTATAGAAATAACAATAAACCATGTGACACCATTTGCAAACTCTAACTACCTCGTGACATCAGAGAATGAGAAGGGGAGATCGAGACCACTGCTGTTTTATTTGTTCCAGCTAACACAGTTGCTCTTCTCGAACGATTCATATCTCTGTGTGTGTTAAAAGTGAGTGTGTATTGGATTAAACAAGCCTTTTCATATTTCATCTAGACCAGATGGCTTCTTAGACTGTTATATGTATGTGTGCATGAATACTTGCGCGTGTGTGGGTCGTATTTGTTACAGGCCACTGCTGCCTCAAGTCATTACAAATTCTTGATTAAAGTTGAGATCAATTTGATTAGATTTCAATCAGCCCTTTACTATCTCACTCTTAATTTACTTCTCTATGTTTGCCATTATAATCAGTAAAGCAATAAGCCAACTGTAAGGGAAATGAGATCACATGAGGTCCCAGAGTGTGTTTCAGCCTTTTGTCTATTAGCATTATAGAGCCATATTATTACTGCATGAGCGGTGAGTGTACAAACTTTATTTCTTTTAAAGGAGATATGCATTCTTGGATATGCATTTTCAGAGGTTATACACAGTCGGCTTGTTTTGCTACTGATTGCTGAAGGTGTGTGAGATATTGACATGATCAATGAGGTGTAAAATTAAAAGCTATATTGATCGCAATTCGCCTTCGTTCATTTGTTATACATATATATGGCAACTCGATAGCCAAGCTTAACTAATTTTCCTGAATTTTCCAATGAGTGTAGCATTTTGAAGTTAATAGGTAACTCATTTAGATGTTATCAGTAATGACAAGCTATTAGATGAAGTACATAACACACAAGGAGCGCACAAGGAGTTTGACCCTGTTCAATAAGCCTCTTTAAAACCATCTGAAAATGGTAAGAAAATAAAAAAACAACAACAAATAGCAGTGTGTTTTCTCTCCTCACGGGATGTGTAACATCTAGCGTGTCATAAACCGATGTTATTAAAAGATCAGTCCGAAAATAATGATGGGAAATAAACTTTTTCAATGCATAAGGTCTTTCGAAATGACTCATTTTGAACGAGGAGCGTTTTGTGTAGCTTTCTGCTGAAAACCTCGGAGCTAGAGAGACATGAAACCGATGCTTTGTTCTTTTGAAGAATCATAATAGAAAGAAGAACGATCAATCAAACCTATGAGAGTAGCATCCATTACTATAAAAGCTGCAACGATAATAAAAATGCCTTTGTTATGTGTCAGCCAATCGGGCAGTATGTTCACATGCTTGCTCTCTGATTCCAAAAAACGTGACAAATCCATAATCCAATAACGGCGGATAGCTTTTTCATGTCTGATTATCTGACTATCCACTATTTGTACTTCTGTAACGTCCTTCATTTTCCCTGGAAAAAAAAAATTACTGTAATTTATATCCAAGCCCATTTTCAGATCGAACAGTAATAAGTTGCTGGGCTCGTCCTGTCAACAACTGACAGGAAAACAAATTTAATCTGAAGTGTTATTTTCCTCAGAGAACAGGTTCATAAAATACATTCATTTCTAACTTATGACAACTGCTCTCTTGCCTGTTTCTGAATCGCATTATAAAGATCTGAAATGAGCAGGTCATAAAGAGAGGCCCGGTGTTTGTAAAAAGAAGCAGCTTCATCCTGTTGCTCCTCAGCGTGGCTGTTCATTTCACCTTTATTTGAAGACAAGCCTTCATTTATCACATTTGTATTCGATTCCTTCAGGTTTAATACAGCGAAATAATCTTTGAACTGTTTCAATTAAAGCGAAAAACAGGATACACATGCTTTCTCTCCCACTCTCTCTTTATCCTGCTAGGTTTTATAAGAGTGTTTTTCAGTTTTAATATAAGTAATTGGAAAAATGCTCCGGGTGCTTCAAGTCATTAGTAAATGAGCAGTCTGCTTTTATTAGCATCCGACTTGTAAATAATGCATTCAACTCCTGAAATAAACATGATCAACACTGCTCTGTTCCCATGATGGAAAAAATAATGTTGCGAGACTTCCACGATTGAGTCAAGTCATTCAGAGAAATATGTACATTTAAGATGATATTTGTGGAAACAGTGATGCAAATACAAAATCACCTTGGGTGCCTTTTTAGTATAATGAGGTAAATTAAATGTTGTGATATGTACAGTAATTGTTTCAACACACCCCCTCCCTCTTTATTGTTTTTTTCTTTATTGTAAGAAAAAAAGAAAATGCAGGGCTGTTAGTAATAAGGCTCATAGGTTTTCTTATTAAACACTTTTTTTCAGTGTGGAATGTGCCTTGTGAACTGGTAATTAATATTGTGGCTGGGCTGGTAATTTGCTCTCGCGCCATTATACTGTTGTTCCAGCCGTTATCCACACTAGTAATGAGCTGTAATTTTACAACGGGAAATTGGTTTATGTTTAAACAACACATTAAATTGTTAGAGAGAAGCATCAGGCTGAAGTACTGCATTGCTTTACAGATCTCACCCTATGTTTTAGCGCAGGAAAGCTTAATATGTTCTGATGTTGATTTAAATTCAGGTTCAACACAAGGGACACCATGTTTGTATTTCGGTGCTATCAAATATTTGTACTATTTGCACTATTGCACTATTGTATGCACTAGTTCAAGAATAAACAAGGCTGGAAAAAACCTTTTGCACAAATAAATTGATCATTTGTTCTACGGCATATATTTGCAAACATCCCATTTACATTTTATAGTGCCTCTATACACTTTCCTATGTTGGATGCATATTACTACAATAATAATAAAACAGATAGCTGTGCCTAAACCTTAGAGATGTAGAATGTTTCTCATGTATTATCAACAACCTGTCTGAAAATTGGCAACAGCAAAGTCAAAAAATTAGTCAAAGAAAATATTAAAGAATAAAGAGCTAGTATATGTACATTCTCGGGAGGGGAAAATAGGTGCAAAACTGTCACTGGGGCAGTACCTTTTGAAAAAGTACACTTTTGTACCTTTTTGCTTAGTTGTATGTACACTACTGTTTATACAGCACACTTTATACTCTCTTTACCAATATGATGTAAGCTTTAGTACAATTTAAAAGGTGTCATCACAAAGGCATGTAAAATAGTGCATATTTATACAGGAATATTAGAATCAGTTAAAATGACCAAAAGGGACAGTAAAGACTAATAATATATATATATATATATATATATATATAAATCTACAAATAAAAGCAACTATTTTCGTATGTAAAGTCTATTGACATATGAATCGCCGTTTCTTTGAACACTCTCACTGTACTGTAGGTCTATAATTTTTTGAACTAGTGATGTTCAATTTGCTTAATGTGATTTCTGTGTGTAGAAATAAAAAGATATTTTGGTTTTACAGTATATGAGTATGAAAGATTCAAAAGAATTGGTATTAAAGAATGTGCCTGGTTTTCTTCTTTTCTAAAGGTGTTTCACATAAAACAGGATGTCTCCTCATTACTGTGATATAGAGCACTAGATTTATTTTATTAAGAACATTCACTTGGAATACTGTAAATGCATGTATTCTCTAAAAAAATAATAACTTTAAATTCAATTCAACAAAATAAAATACTAGTGGTGGGCGCTGCGTTAACGCGAGACTCTTATCGCGCGATAAAACAATATCGCCTTTAATCTATTCACAAAGTTGGGTTGGAGTCTATACTACAAGCTATGGTGACTTTCACCTTTAGTACGGATGTAAAGCCGAATTACACTGTAGCCTTATTCGGACGGGACTAGTTTTCTAAACTACTGTGCATGTGAGCTTCGATTCTTATCACCTGTTGTCCGTGATCTTCATATACCGTTTGGAATGCATTGGTATTAGATGCACGAAACCTGCGCGCTGACAGACTTGCGCATCACATGCGTGTTGTGTTCGTTTATCCTGACGCGTCTGATCGGCGCTGCGGATAAATGCACTTGCATTTTCTAATGCTTTTATACAAAACTGATGAACACACCGTCAGTTATGTTTTCAGAGCAGAGCAAAACATCTGATATATGGAAAGAGATCCGTGCATTAGTCTGAATGCAGCCTGTTAAAGCTGCCACTGTCTTGATCTCATCAGTAATAATCAAGCGGCAATAGTGCAAAGGAAAAAAAGAAAAATACAACTTTTAAAATAAATTCAAGACTATTTCTGTAAACTATTGTATACTCAAAGAGCACTTTTTTAAAATAATTAATAGTTTTAAAAGAGTAGCCTGTTTATATAATGATTTATATAATGAATAAAAATAATTAAAAAAAGTAAATTTTGCACATGTGCAGTGTGATATTCTCCTGGTTTCACAGACAAGGCTAAAACTATAAATGCATGTTTGAACTGCTTCTACTCAGAATATCTTGCTCTGACATCTTATTGCTCTGACATATCTTATTTTGTAAAAGATTCATTAATATCTTAATTTAACTAAAGCCAAGTCCTGGTTTCAACTAAGCCATGTGTGTGAAACTGGGCCATTGTGTTGATAAATAATAATATTATTGCTTTGAATTGTGAAAAAAAGATTCACACCCCTACTTTTAAGATGGCAGTACTGACACACATATATCTTAAATATAATAGGTAGCACACAAATTCTAAATGGCTTTGGCAGATATCAAATTTTAATCTAGATTAATTTTAAAATTAATCTAGATTAAAAAAAATAATCTATGCCCACCCTTATAAAATGCATATTCCTGTATTCATACTTTTCCTGGATTTCCTGGATTTTTCACATTTCAAAAGAAAACCACATTCCCAAAAGGAAACCTGCATCTAGAACATAACATGCGTAAATTTAGTATGTTTCTCTTGCAATCATATTTATCTATGTGTGCACCAATCTGCATGTGCATATGTATGTGATTACCAGCAGGGCAGGAGGAATGCCATTTTGATGCATTGCACCCCAGGTGCAATCTATGCAAATAAGCAGACAATTGTAGCATGTTCGTATAACGAATTCCACCTCTTAATAATTGCATGGGAGTTATTTATTACCAAAAAGCTATCTGATATCTTGTGTAAGATCAGCCTTGTGTAACAAGTTGACATCCCATCTCATTAAGTGCAGCTTGCATAAAGGATGTTGTGTGGAGCAAGAGCCCCCTTTTTTGGGAACTTGAAATGTCCACAGATCTTTCTACTGGCTGAACGTGCAGTGTTTTCTGGATGCATATTATTCTTGATTTTACTGTTGCTGGCGCTTTAGGAAGTTGGAACCAACCCAACACCAAATTAAATATTTAGAATGTATTAAATATAGTCTAGGTTTGTTCAGTCATTCATTCATTCATTCCATAGTTTTGTTCATGGTTTTTAAAATGAGGGGATATCAAGCAACTTTTATGCAAACCAATTGGCATACTGTATAAGTGTCTATGTTAAACTTATTTAAAAATAATAACAATAAAAAATCTAATTAAAACAAAAATGCCACTTTCTTAGACATGCTCTGTGTATCAAAAAAAAATCTTTTTATTTATTCATTTTAAGACACTTATTTAAGAAAATATTACATTTAATGACACTAATGAAGTCATGAGAAGCAACCAACCAACCAAAAAGCAACAAACACTTAAATAAAATATAAGTATAAATTTTACAACTGTTCATAACTTTGGAAATGCCTTTCAAAGCATTTTATTCTAATAATGCCAAAAAAAAAGTTATACCAAATTAATAATCACTTCTTAATTCTGCTGAAAATTATTTGATAATTATAAAATCAGGACAGTTGTATCACTGTAACGTTTCAGTTTAATAATTCATTTTTTTTTTTTTTTTTTTTTTTAACAAATGAATAGATTTCATAGCATCACACCAGTGACCCATTTACCTAAATTGTGGAAGTGACAGATGCACTGTAGAGTTTTATCAGACATATGGCCTTTAGTGTCAACAACAAAAGGTACTGGAAGCATTTTCTCATCCTTTTTAAAACCCCATAAGCCTGTCCTAATTATGCACAATTATCTGGTTAGTTGCTTTTTGTTATTTGCATTTATCATTGTTATTTTTCACATTGCCCTGCAACTCATTTTTGGGTCACAACCCACTGCTCCGTTTCTAGCAGTTCCGTTTCTAGGAAATTCCAATATGACTTTAAGCTTTCTCTTGCGGTACGAAAATGAAACTCCAGTCAACTAATCATCATCAAACAATCGAGTTGAATTAGACATCAGAATGGGCGCTGCGAGCAGGAAGGCGCTGGAACAGGCCTCATAATGTTCCCGATGGCTGTGTAATGGCACTCTTTCATTGGGTTATGATACACTGTCACAATCTGTTTCTCTCCTTAACTTTCACTCATTGGCACTCTTCCCGTCTTGGTCATTTCGGATTTTTATGCCATTCCCCTACAATGTTTTTTCCTTACTAGGTCTACATTTGGGAGACGTGTTGTTCACATGTGTGGGTGCATTTGTGTAATGTGTACCTGGAATTTATCACGTTATGGGGACCAATTGTCCACACAAAGATAGGAATACCAGTAAATGTTGACCTTGTGAGGACATTTTTTAAGTCCCCATAAGAAAACAAGCTTATAAAACAGAGTTAAGTTTTTTGAAAACCTAAAAATATACATAGTTTCCTGAAAGGGGTAGGATTAGGTGTAGGGTAATACCACCTACAGCCTGTACAGTATAAAAATCATTAGGCCTATGGAATGTCCCCATAAAACATTTAAACCCAAAGTGTGTGTGCATGTGTGTTCAAGAGAGGCACAGAAAAGGGGATTTGCCCCATGGTGCCCATGCTGCCCGCGGTGTGCCAGTGTCCTGCTGCCTACTGTCAGGGTGCGTCTCAGTCAGCGAGGACCCTTGGGGTACTGGAGGCCCCGCTTAGGGACCAGCCCCTCCCACCCACCCTCAGCGTCTCATCTGAGCTTCTGTCATCTTAACCTTTGGAAAAGCGCTCGGAGACAACCATTTAGGAAAACAAAAGAAAAAAAGAAAAAAACACCCTCTTCTCTGCACGTCTCTTGACCTTTACATGTTATGTTCATCTCGTTTTAGGAAGCTAGTTATTTATTTATCACAATAGCTTATTAGGAATGTAGTGGTAATATGCACATTTTGTCCTGAAGCAGAATAAAATTGCAGTGACATTAAAGACATCTAGAAAGACTTTATATGGTGATGTGGCAGTCAGGAATGTTTGACCCTCACTTCTGTTCAGGTACAGCAGGTTGAAGATAATGAATGATCTACTGTAATCTCTTGTCTAGGATCAACGGTGTCTTGGCCTTTCTAAATAACAAAGGTTGTTTGATTCTATTGTCTTGACTGATACTGATTCACCCCAGGCTTGAGGCCACTTCGTCTGTTTGATCCTCCAACATGTACTGTAATAAAACCCTTACATATGATAAAAGAAAATATCTTGATAGCTGGGTGATTAAATTCCACCTCATAAAACTGAAAAAGTACATGCTGCATCGTGCTGTATTTACATGTTGTTTGAGTAAGGCCTGCAATTGTAATGCATTTGCTGATGGTCTGTTCGGATCAGGCAGCACTAAGAGATAAACAATAAGGTTCTTGTGAGTCCCCAGGCTGTGAACAAGTAGAGTCAGATCTTTATCACGACCAATTACTCAGGGTTATGGTCAGGGTCTGGTTGAAGGGGCTGAGACTTTTCCAACCCTCTCTTCACTCTTTGAACCCACATCCATCTTCAAGAAAAAACAAGGCTGGCAACAATCAATTACTGGCAAAAATCAGTTGTCTGCATTGCAAAACCTTAGTTAAAGTGTACTGTACATGTAGTGTGGGCACAAGTTTTTAGTAAAGTATATTAGATAAGGATAACTATTTAGTTAAGTAAATATATATATGTGTGTGTGTGTGTGTGTGTGTGTGTGTGTGTGTGTGTGTGTGTGACCCCTTGGACCACAAAACCAGTCTTTAGGGTCAGTTTTGTTGAAGCCACCACCTGAAAGCCGAAAAACAAGCTTTTGATTGATGTATGGTTTGTCAGGATTTGCATATTACTAGTAATAAATAATTTATTGGTGTATTTATGGTATAAAATGTATTAAATATCTTCATGGAACATGATCTTTACTTAATCTTCCACTGATTTTTGCCATAAAAGAAAATTCAATAATTTTCACACATAAAATAGAAAGATAGTTATACAGCTTCTGTGCACACTACATTCGTTTCAAAGTAAAGTCAATCCAGATCTGGATGTTTGTTGACAATTATACATGTATGGGAGTGTTTCTGACAGCTGTCAGTCCCCCACAGTGGAAAATATAGATAATTCAGCACAAACTGTTTGGATGAGCTCAAATACTATTACACCAAGACAGAAATTATGCTTCTTGAAGTGTGGTGATGCAGGTTTTACTTCACATGAGGGAGGCCTCTGTGTCAGCCGTGATGAGTGAGGACAGGGTGCTGCCACAGGTTTCTCATCTTGCACAGACAGCAAGTCTGATGACACTGGCCTTGAGCTCTGCTCATGTGCCCCCCTCTCAGTCCCACAGTCTCACTGTCATGCAGGAAAACTCCCCCGACCGCTCCAAACCGGCGCTGCACATTTTCATACTCGGAGCCCGGAGGTTAAAATCGCTCATTACGCCGCCTGAGATTTATTAAAATAGATTATAGAAATGTTAATTAAGTCATTAATTACATTATTTAATCAGCATTGACAGATAATGCGGTGAGCATTTGTGGTTTGGAGGGGGGAGCTGACAAACTAGGGGGAGGGTTGGTGTCCGATCTGCGTGTGTGCAAGCATGTGTGCTCGGAGGGTGGGAATGGGGGGAATTGATGTTGTTTACTTGAATAAATTACTCTTAAGGTATTATATTTGACAGGATGGTGTCTGATATACAGAATGATAGAGACATTTATTTTCAGTTTATTTCCAAGTCTGATCATGCAAGCCAAGTGGACAGAGTAGTTTAATTCTGTCCTCCCTAAAGCAAGTAAATATTTTATGGAATCATTTGACAATCCACAATGTCACCTATTTACATGAAATTATAATGTAAAAGGGATAGTTCACCTAAAATTATAGTTCTGTCATTAATTACTCACCCTCATGTCGTTCCTAACCCATAAGATCTTTGTTCTTGGGTATACTGTATACAAGGAATAGAATTTATATATGTATATAACTACATCTATTTATAAGTATATAAGTTATGTAGTCCTACAGAAACCAACTTTATATATCTTGCTAGTTGATAATATTGTTTTAGATTTTGTGACCATATAAATAATCAAAAGCAGTTGGTTGCTACAGTAGGAGCAAGTTTGCTAGGAGCAGTTGAGATACTGTATTTTTGGGACAACATGGGCATGGCAACCATTAGCATATAGTTACATTGTGTTCCTTTGCTCCTTCTGTGTGCTCCAGTTTTCATTCCACAATTTTAAATCTTTCATTGTGGGAGCATTTGGAGGAAGCATTTGGAGTGACATTTGGCAAAGGCCTCAAACCATATTTCCAAGCTGTTTAGAAAGAAAATACAAGGGGAGCGATCACGAGATGGATTACCAGGGAGGCGATACTGTGAACTTCCTTATCTGTTGACAGCTTAGTTACCGTTAAGAACAAGAAATGTGTTTTTCAATTCAGTGAGAATGGAGCTCTCCTTTGTCCCCATAGACCTGCATTACGGGATTGTGCGATCGGACCTGATAACTCTCAAATAACTGGCCTTGAAAATGAGTTTGGAAGAACGCTTGATTTGGTCTGTGATTCGGATTATTTATTGGCTGCAAAGTTTGCCGGGTACTTTTCAACAGAAATGTGCGAAACAATGAAAGTTCCGTTCGTGAGCTTCAATGTCGCCTTTTAAAGGACAGATATCTGCACACACAGATGGACCGTCAAATGCAGCAACATATTGCTTCGTTTTTTTACCTTATTTTGCCAGGGTGAATTAATGTGTGCTAATTATGACATGACATCTGTAGATTCTATTCAAATGTGGCTTGCCATTTGTGAATTTCCTTGTGAATTTCATTACTCGAGGGCCGGGTATGGGAAAAGAGGCATTCTAAGGCAACGGTGATGTTTTTTCAGGGTCAAGAGTGATCGAATAACAAATTGACACTCCATTAATTACAATTTCAGATGAAGCAAACACTTTATCAAAGCTTTTGAAGTGCACTGTAACCTGGGAGTGATCGTGTCTAAATGACTCTTCTCGATTGTGACACTTCCACTCCTTCTTTGAGGTTGCCTGGCAACATGTGAGTGGCCCGGCTCTTCAGATGGAGAGGCCCTTGATTGTTGAGCTGAGTGACTGTTGAAATGAATCTCAGAATGCTTCTCTCAATGTTTTTTAGTTGTCACCACCCTTAAGGCTTCAGAGACTGCAAGGTTACTTGTTTTATGACGATTTGTGACCTCTTATGTTTAGTGCAAGTTCTTTTTTTTTGGCCGGGAAGTTAGCTTTTTCAGATCACATCGAAGATAAGAGAGGTATAAAGTGAAAGAAAAAGCCTCACACGTACCATTCTCTTATCGCACTTTCAAATATTTGAGTTTGCAGGGTAACTGAAGTCATCCAAGCATTGTAGTAATTGGCACTTTGATAGCACTTCATAAATGTGCGTCTCACTTTGAAGGTGTTCTGAGCAGATTCTTTCAGCTTTGCTACCTTTTTTTATTATCTCTCCTCAACACTTTCTAAACTGTTTCTGTAATTATACAGCTACTTAAAAGTGGCAGAGTGACAGTTTGGGTGATATTTCACTTAAAGGTCCGCGATATGTCTTTTGAAGACGATCGCTTCCAATATGCTATATTCTGCCTGAGGTAAGGAAGCAGAGAATAAATTGTTGTAGAAAGGCATATCCGATCATTTATGGATCTCAAGAGGATTTTTAGGGCTCCCATTGGACCTATAAGAAAAGGAAGGCAAATTAGGTAATAATAAGATTAGGGTTGCTTAAACATGCTAGGCTAGTTACTGTATATATTACAGAACCATGTCCGTTCTGCATTATCACTAGTTTTAACTTCAAGCAATAAGTATGAAATCTGAAGGATCATATGATGCTGACGACTGAAGTAAGGGAATAAATTACATTTTAAAATATATGTTAGACATTTTAAATATTTAAAATATTACTTCACAGTATGACTGGTTTTACTGTTTTATCAAATACAGACATCATTAAAATAATCCATGTGACCACACTTTTATGAAGCTATCATACATTGCATCCACTGTTTATGTATGATTCTCTCCAAAATGCTGCATAAGAGACTTCTTAATCTTAAACTTCTGAGCAGTAGTGTTTATCTACGACACATACGCCTTACATCATCTGAGTGAACGTCTTCCTCTTACCGCAGTCAGCGGAAGTGAGAAAAAACAGTTTATTACGTTTAGAAATATGGATATTTTACAAAAACACATGGATTTGTTTCAGGAGGCATTTATTCAACCAGAAGCGTGAGACGGACGTGTTATTACAAATACTTGCACTTGATTACATGTACAGCAAACAGCTGTTTATCCCCATTGAAAGGGCTGGAGGGGCCAGGATTTTTATATATATATAACTCCAATTGGTTTTGGATGCTTCAAAGGTGAATATAACACAAGCTAATTTTCATTTTTGGGTGATCTAACCCTTTAAGTTTGATTTGTGGATATCTACTGTAGTTGACTTGTTACTAAGTGCTCCTCCACTTGCTGACTCTCTTGTTTTTCTTTTTCTTTTTTTCCCCAAAGGTGCTTGTGCAGTTACTTTAGCCACCGACTCCAGCAAGCAGAACAAAGCTCCTTTAGCCTCCAGCCTCGCAGATCTGAGGAGAAGTCCAAACCAATCTGAAGCAGTGTGCCACGGCAGGGGTCAAGGGTTAGGACTCACAGACATTGGCGGGAGAGAGGAACCACTTGGTTGTAAGCTCTGAGAGGACAGGATCAGGGCTTCCACTGTTAAATATGACCAGAGGGAATATGACCTGTGGTGCAAGAAGAAGAAGAAAAAAAGACTGACTTATTTAAATGTGTGGAGAGATAATGTTGCCGACACTTCCAGAGTTTGAGCAGACGAAACAGCTTAAGCGGCAGAAAAAGATTCTGCCTCTTTGTTTTGCTGGGTTGAAAATAAATGGATGCTCTATTGCTCTTGGATGGATTTTGATGTTATGATCAAGGCAGTGTTTAATCAGTACAGTTGAGTTGGTACAAAGCTTTATCAGTGTACTTTATCAATATCCTAAAGCACTTTTGTCATATACAGTAATAGTTTGATATAATTCATTGCACATGTCACTTTTTAATGGTCTGATTTTTTCAAAGGATGTTCAAAACTTCTGAGTCCATTTGTCAAGGACTTTCAGAAACAGTGCTGATACAATCCAAATATAAAAATAAATTTTTTACTCAATAAACATTTTTTACACTTTTTAAGTAATGCATTTATTTTTGCTCTTTTGGATCGCTTTTGTATTTCTTCAACCAGCATATAGGTATGAAAATATATATTTTTTCCACTTTTCCAGAGACCAACTTTCCAGTCACATTCCTTAGTGCAAGCAGTGCTTATGTCCTCATAATAACTTTAGTTTTTCTTTGTCATTTTTTATAAAAAGTGTATTAAGATTTTTTCTTCTCTCTCGTCTTTTTTTCACCTTTGCACTTGAAACAAGTGTAACATTCTTAAACTACGCTTGCAGTACTGAATAATGTAGCAATATTCTAATGACATGACTAATGAGGATTGAGACCATGCTAACAGGTGTTGAGCTTGTTCATAAAATAAAAGTTGGAGCACTTTACTTTGCTGTACTCCCGCATGTTAATAAAATTGCTGAGTGGGAGCAGTTAGTGATCTCTTTTCTTTATCTGCAGAGTGTCTACATGTATCAGAGTGTGTAATTTAAATCGATGCTCTTTATTTCATATTTTCAGTACTTCCTGTCTCACAGGGCTTTCTCTTTTGCTTGGCCCGAAAAACCAGTGTAATGTGACTCACCAAAGTTCCAGCGTGTGTTTTTTTAGTACTTAGTTTTACTCAAAGTGCTTTATTGGCATGACTAGGCTACCGTTCAAACATTTGCAGTCAGTGTGTCAGTGCTCAACATGAATGCATGGATTTGATCATAATTACAGTAATACTGTAATTAAAAACCTAATGATACAAATTATTACAATAAAAAAACTTCAATATATTTATATATGTTCAAATATATTTTAAAACATACTTTATTTCAGTCATATGATGCTTCAGAAATCACTATTAATATGTGACCCTCAACCACAAAACGTCTCTGTGACGTACGTAACCCTCGGCGTCATGTCGGATTTGACCGACGAAATTGGGATCTCGAAGGTCATATCCGACATGACTCTGAGTGACCGACTGAAAGGGAACCTTAAGTCTTAAGTCACATGGGTATATTTGTTATATTTTTATTATACTGTTATATTTTTAGTTTATGCAAAAAATCATTAGCATGTTAAGTAAATATCATATATGCAGGTATTTTGTAAATTTTCTACCTTAAATATATCAAAACCTAACAACTTAAAAAGTCTTTATTTGGAAAACTTTGAAAGGCAATTTTTTCAATGTTTATATTTTTTGCACCCTCTAATTCCAGATTTGAGTTGTATTGCAAACAATACAACAATGGAAATCTTATTTACTCAGCTTTCAGATGATGTATAAATCTCAATTTCAAAAAATGTAACCTTATGACTGGTTTTGTGGTCCAGGTCACATGTGTTGATTTGATGTTAATAGACATGAACAGTACTGCTCTTTTTTTTTTTTTTTTTTTTTATGGAAACCTCTATTATTTGATGAATAGAAACTTCAAAATAGTTAATTTATTTAAAATAGAGTTTTGTAACAATCTTTGCTGAATAAAAATATATATATTTCTTTCAAAAATCTAACTTTTGAATGCACACATGCCAAAGCACTTAAATTTAAACCATTAAAACGATACATAAAATTAATAAAAGTAGTAATGTGCCAGTAATTAAATATAAAATAGAATTAATGAACATCAATGATTTAAGGACAAATATTAATTTAATTTGTACAAAAAGCCAAACAATAAATAAATAAAATAAAGGACAACCTTTCAATCTATATAAATTCTCACACACTTGTTTTTAGCACCTACACTTTAAAAGACTACAAGTACTGTATGTTGACATTATATTTAACAGCTTTATTTATATCCCTTAATTTCCATAATAATGTAAGTAACTTCAACTCTACTGCATACAGTGACATTCTAGAAAATGCGCTTTTAACTTTGTGGCAATGTTTTCTCCTCCAGCATTACCGCAGCTGGTGTGGAACTTGACCTACTGTAGATAAAGACCTGAACACCTTTGGGATGAATTGGAATGCCGAATGCAAGCCAGACCCCATTGCATGACCTCACTGATCCTTCTGTCTGGAGCATATCTCCACATTAATGTTCCAGCATCCAGTGTTCAAGCCTTTTTAGAAGCATGGAATCTGCGAGGGATGGGTCTACACATTTTTGGCCATGAACAGTCTTGTTTTGTTTGCATTAATGCACATACTGTATGTATGTATCTGTCGTGTATACGTAGGCTTCGATCAGAAAGTCATCTTACGGAGGTCAGTAAATGCCACAGGATACCCACTAATATCATGGTGGTCTCCCGTCCACCCATGCTTTGCGTGTGTCTACTCCCAGGGCTTAGTGTGCACGTACAGGACCAGATGGGCACTTTCATGAGTGTGTGAGCGTGGATTACTCTGCCTGCTACATCTGGGTCTCCACATGGCACAGCAGACTACGGCGGGAGAGAGAAGCAGGCGGCCGGGCGCTGCCACCCCCTCTTGAAGGATGCCTATATGACAGCCGTGTTCTCCAGCAGGGCAACTGGCACAAATGCCAAATGAAAAGGTCACATGTCCCCACTACAGCGGCAGGACCGTTGCAAAGCACTCTGCCATTTATATAGAGGTAACCTAACTATTTCTGAGTTAAACAAGCAGGCCTTCGACCTCCTTCATATTCTCAGATAAAAGGAACAGTATTTTTATAAGTGATGTGTTCATTTTTGAGATTACAGGCACTTTTTTAATGCCCTAAAGCAGTAAATTCTAATTAGGGGTATGTGTACTCAAAAAAATTTTTTTAGAAAGATTTAGATTCTGTTTTGTGAAACAAAACTATGAGTTATGATGAAAAAAAATGCATTCACAGATACAAAGTTATTTGATGTACTGGAATTTGATTGGCTTAGAGGTCTATTGTTCTAGTAGGTAGGTATATATATATATATTATTGACTTTAACGTGAGACTCTTACCGTGCGATAAAATATAATAATAAAAAAATGAAGATTGCCGTTAATCTATTTACAAAGTTGGGTTGGGAGCTGGGTTTATACTACGCAAGGTATGATGACTTTCACCTTGACATTTTAGCGCAGATGTATACCTAGCCGAATTGCACTGTAGCCCTATTCGGATGGGACTAGTTTTCTAAACTATGTGTGAGCTTTGATTCTTATCACCTGTCGTCCGTGATTTTCATATACCATTTCGGACGGGACTAACACCTCCTTGTTTATTACAGAGGTGAGAGGGTCTGTTTTGGGTCAGAGAGACCAATTGCCTTTGAGCTTTATACAAAAGGCCAATGAATATTGGCGTGCACTTGATTGCGCTCAGGTGCCGCTCATCACTGTGTGAGTATAAGAGTGCACGAGCGCAGTTCACATGCAGGTTTTCGCTGAAGAGCTGAGCCGGCGTCAGCGCAACCTCAGAGTCATGGAAAACGAAAGTGTAACGTCTCCGTTCCCTCTTTCAGGGAAAGTGGGTTACATTCATAACCTAGACGTTACCCTTTCAGTCTAATCACTTTGACGTTACATATGGGAACACCCATGGAACAGGCCACGACTCTTGAGGCGGCGTTACTCGGAAACCCCCCGCCGACAGGCGAGATACTTTTCAAGTTTGTCAGCAGAGGAGTCTGCACATAACCTTCTCAAGTCCCTGGGGCCCAGAATGGGGGCCCACAGGGTTGCCAGTTGTACTGAAGCAGGTGGTTGGGGAGTGGAGCACATGACTAAACACATCGTTTCTGCATGTGGAAATAAAGAAAATGCAATATATCGATACGATTATGGATATAATTGAAGGGAAACACAGCCTTCTGGCTGACTGTGGAATATTGAGTTTTCTTGCCACACCTACTGGGCGAAGGAGATCCAGAGTAAGCACAGCCGGAGTTACTCTGCTCTAGGCCCGACTGCGGAGCAGGGAGAACTCAGGTTTGCTTAGTTAAGGGAAACACTGAGAAAGATAGCGCACGGATCCCTTGGGAGTGGCGCAGCAAGCCGGCACCTGCCGGTCTCCCACTCACCTGCTGCGGGAGGACACAACCTCTACGCGGAGGTCGTAAAACCTGGCAAAGTATTGGGTGTCGCCCAGCCCGCAGTCCTACAGATATCTGCTAGACAGGCGCCATGAGCCAACGCATAGGATGAGGCAACACTCCTTGTTCAGTGAGCTCTGAGTCCTAAGGGGCACAGCTCTCCCTGGTACAAATAAGCCAGGGAGATGGTTTCAACCACCTGATCGCAGAAGGGCGTGGTAGGAACCTTGGGCACGTTGCCGGGCCAGGGTCTCAAAGGGCCAAGGGCACGCGCTGCGACCTTCGTCGTCCGGAGAGCGAAGTTGGTCACAGCGCGTGCCCTTGGCCAGGTGATGTCCACAGCTGTGGTCCAGGAGCAGACCTCCTGCTCCAACCCCCGCTGAGGCACATGATGCTAAACCAGCGGCTCGTCGTCGAGCTGCCCAAGGCTCCTGGGGTTCCTGCATCGCCCTTTGGTCATGATCGTTCTTGTGCAGCTGTTTTAACACCTTAGTCTGGTAGACCGGCAGCGTTGCCACAGCCTGCAAGGCGGTGACAGCCTGCCCGGCAGCACAATAGGCCCTTCCCGGGAGAGCAGAAGAAGGCCCACATGCCTCGGATGGAAGCCGTGACTGGCCCCGCCAGGCTGATGCACCGTGTGGGCATAAATGCACCGCAACAGCGCGCTCGACCTGAGGGACCGCCAAGTACCCCCTGGCTGCACCGCCATCAAGAGCAGCGAGGGGAAAGGAGCCTGAGCACAGGTGTGACGAATACGGGATTCGTCCTGGGATACGACCTGGTCAGTTCCTCATGCACCTCCGGGAAGTAAGGCACCGGAGGGGGAAGGCGGCTGGGCCGCGGTTCTGAACACCTGGTACCAATCATCCAGCCATGAGGGGTCGGCCGAAGGCACACGCGACACCTCCAAAAAGTTGGCACAGCCGGCTTTGAAAAAAGCCACCAACTCGCAGGATCCACTGACAGCCGCCCAGTAAACACTGCCAGACGAGAGAGCAAAAGATCGCAGGAACTCTTTTCAGTAGATCAACCGTCAACTTCAATACATCCAAGGGGATCTCCAGCTCCGAACGGCAAAGGCTCTGAAGCGAAAAGCTGCATGTGCCCTCTTATACTCACACAGTGATGAGGTGCACCTATGCACAATCAAATGCACGCTCAAAGGCAATCAGTCTCTCTGGCGAGTTCCCATAACGTCGAAGTGATTCGCCTGAAAGAAATGAACGCGAGTAATCTTACCTGATACTGATATTACAAAAAGTCAGTCTTAAAAGTTTACTTTATCTGGCTGTTTATTTGTATTCATTTATTTCTTTTATACATATATTATAACATATATTAAACGTGCGTGCGGTAAGAGCATCATGAACTCTAGAATTATCACATAGGTTGTGAAAGAAAAACACAGACATGCCAGATTCGGATGGGATTAAAATCATCAAGTACGTCTGTGAAACAAAACATTCTCTAATGACCCCCTGTAAAACTATTCCCGTCCGAATAGTGCTTTACTTTTAATCATTATTTAGGTAGCACACATATTCTGAATGTCTTTTGCGGAATTCAACTGAGACATTAATTTTTCAAATTAACCTAGATTACAAAAATGTATCTATGCCCACCCCTAATATATATACACATGTAGAGTTTATTTGCAAAAACAGATGTGTTTTTTTGTTTGTTTCATAAATAATGTTTTCTCTGTTATGTTATCATGTTTTTAATGTGGTTTATTGTGTTAGTTAGCTAGTATTTTTTTGTTATTTTTTACTTAATACAAAAAAAAAACCCTGCTGTTTAATTGGGATGTATAATGAAAAAAATTGATTTTTGAAAATTGTTAAAAACTGAGTCGTCTGTTTTTGCAAATTAACTCTTTATACACACACACACACACAGTAATAACTGAACATTGATTGTTTAGTGTCGATATGGAGTCTTAACTAACAGGACCATGGGGAGTCCATTAGACAAGAAATTTAAGTTTAAGAATGCTAAAGTTCTAAAAATGATTACACTCTGACTCCTAAAATAATACATTCACTTTAGTACACCATATAATTAAATTTTGTGCAATCAACTTCATAAGCCAAAACTGCCTCTGGTGAAGTGTGTACTACAACAGATAATGTGATTTGTAGGAATCATAATTAAATAGAACATGTGCAGCATACAGCTTGTTTGTGTCTGGGCTGAAGCATGCTTGATATGTATTGTCTCTTGGCCAATTCTGCAGGATGACCTGCATTGTCATTCCCCTCCATTACTGGTGAGATAAACTGGTCATGTGGCTCAAGTGCTTTTCAATTTCCATAGAGTGCAGACTCTCCACTTGGAATTGTAACAAAAATGCTCTCACCATTAAACTGCAGGTCAAATATGTAATCAGCTTGGGTCTTGGATGGGCTCAGACATCATAACTAGCTGTTAACCCACAGATGACAATCTTGTGTGCAACGAGCAGAGAACCTCTTGTTTTCCTTCTCTCTTACTCTCTTTATTTTCTTGTCTTTCACGTCTCCCAGACTCAATCAAATAACAAATTCACAAAGATTATAAGAAAATTTCTGATTATAGAGATATTCAATATAGTCCACATTTCATCTCAAACCCAAACATCTTCACTCTTTTCCGTGTATATTAATTATATTTGTATAAAATGTATATAAAAAAAAATATATATAGATTATATGAGTTATACATAAATTAGGGCTGCCAAATGATTAATTGTGGTTAATTGTATCGAAAATAAAATGTTTTGGTTTACATGAAATATGTTTGTGTACTGATATTTACTATGTATATTTAAATTCACATCTATGTATATATTTAAGAAAAATGTTTATATATAAAATGTATTTATATATAAAATAAATTAATTTACAAATATTAATGTAAATGGATGTGTACTTTCAAAATATGTACTGTATGTGTGTGCATTCATTTGCAATTAATATGCACAGTGCACATAGATATGTTTAGCAAATAAAAACTTTTATTTTGGATATTATTTTGGATTAATCACAATTAATTGTTTGACAGCAATAATATACATAGACATATAATATTAAATTAAATATCTAGCCATTTTTATTATTGAAGCATTTCATTTTATTATACAGTACTATCCTGTTTTACATTATGGAAGTAAAATTTAAATGTTTGGTAATAAAATGGCATATAATGGCATGATAAAAAACTGAATTGTCAACAATAACTGAAGCCTGGTTTGTTATGTTAAAAGAAGATCAGTGATATGGACAACTATTCAAAGTAACTTAGCAGTGAGCAAACTTTAGTCTTTTAAGACTAATTAGCTGGGTTTATCAGTGATAAACATATAGGGCCACCTCGGCACAGCCTGTGAGGTCCAGGTGGACAAACACACTGTGTTTAAACCACAGGTGACATAGCAGGTCGCTTTGAAGCTCCAGTGCAGATTTGGCAGAGGGGTCCTCTGTGCCAAATGTCCAGGGCAGTGGGGGAGTTTTGATCTCCACTGTGCTCAGCTACCTGATGAGGCGGATTAAACAAAAGCCAGATAGCATTTGCATTTGATGTGTAAAACCCTGTGGCTATCTCAGTCAAATGACCTGCCGCTTGGCTTGACAGCAAAAACCTCCCCACAGCACTAAAATAAAGTGAGTGATTTTCTAAAGAGCATCCCATCATTCTGTTTGACGTGTTTGAAGATCCTCTCAGACAAGCTCTCCAGATCTCCAAAAAAACAAAGTAAGAAGGATGAAAGATCTGCTAAGGTATCCAAAAAACCCACATGATAGTAGAAAAAAGAACGTTTGTTTATGCCCTCTGTTTACAATGTCATTTCACACCAAAAAAGGTTTGGATAATTAAGTTTCACAGAATGATGAATGAAAATTGACACAAGACAAATTAACACATCTTTTGAATCCAGTCCTTACAGGAAAGAACCAGTGCTAGCAGATTTATTTTTGAAATAAATATATAATAATAATTATACATATATAATAATAATATATATATAGATATATATATATATAGATATAGATATATATATATATATATATATATATATTAGGGGTGTAACGATACGCGTATTCGTATTGAACCGTTCGGTACGAGGCTTTCAGTCCGGTACGCATTACGAACTGAGCTATTCAGGGAAAAAAGAGAAAAAATATATTTTTAATAAATACAAATTTGAGAAAAAAAATCAAAGATTTTCTTTTTTTATTTTATTTTTGCTGTAACGGAAACATACAGAACCGTGACACTACTTTATCGTATTGAACCGAACCGTTACAGCCCTAATACTGCATATATATCATTTAAAAAATAAATGTTTTAAAGTTTTAAAAGGTGTAT
>JAUCMU010000104.1:9530558-9566927 GCA_032275025.1 Enteromius treurensis
TCGCTCGGAGCACGTGATATATAAGTAACGATATGTTTTATGAAATGTAGTGAAGTAAGAAGTACGATCCTTTGCTTGGGAATGTAGTGGAGTAAAAGTAAAAGTTGCTAAAAATAAAACGACTCCAGTAAAGTACAGATACTTAAAAATGTACTTAAGTACAGTAACGAATTACAACTACTTCGTTACTGTCCACCACTGTTGGATTGATCTTTGATTCAGAAATATTTGATATGATAGAGTTACTGTTGAGAAAGAAGTCAAGAATATGATCGATGGACTGGTGAGTAAAATGAATATTCTTTAATGTTAGGAAGCTGCATATACCAACCATCACCAAGACCAAAATCACTCATTAACTGTTTGATGGTTTCTGCAGTTTTCCAGAAACGTTTATTGCCTGAACTGTTAGATCTATCCAATGTTGAGTCTAGAACTGTGTTGAAATCACCTGCTATTATAACAGGACAGTTAGAAAAGTTTGAAATGAAAGAAAAAGAGGTCTGAAAAAAAGATTGGTAATCTATGCTTTGGCCGTATAAATTGACAAATTTAACTGGACTATCATTAATTGAGATGTTTATGATAATGAAACGTCCCTCTGGGTCTATAATGGTACTGTTATGAACAAATTAGCTTTTTTTTTTACTTATTAGAATGCATACTCTGTTTTGTGTTGTAGATAGTCGCCCCTGTAAAACTAGTCCCGTCCAAATAGGGCTTTACTTTTAACTATTATTTGGGTATCACACATATTCTGAATGCCTTTGGCAGAATTCAAATGAGTCGTTTTATAGCAGACGGGAGCCGCCATCTTGACTCTCAGCAATTCCAGTCTGAAGTATTAAGCTAGTGGAGTCGGCAGATTGAGATAAGAACTTATCTTCTGCTTTGAGAAAGACTTTTTTATATGCCGTGTATTTCCTCACACCACATTCTCGCTCCATTTGTGCAGTCACTCTTTTAGTAATTATAGCGGTGCGAAGTTGGACTAGGAAAAGAGGCTTTTTAACCCCGTCATGTGCTGACCTGTGCTGCCTGAGGGCGGGAAGGTTTCAGCGAAAGACTAATGCCAATATTAATTTAGCCTACGCCCTGAAGAGCTGCATCACGAACCTCTCTCCCGTCAGGTATTTGCGATGATGGTTCTGGAGAATAAGCGCTTTGTGCTATCCGATCTTAATAAAGCAAAGGATAGATTCACGGGGCTAGCGAGCGAGAGCTGATGTAGCTCTTCCATTTCCAAAAGCATCACTTAGAAATATTCAACAAGGCTTCACCACAGGAGAGCCCCAAGCCATTTTTAATGCCCTTTTAAGCACATGCTCTATTGAACTGTCTTAAAAGTGCCGTCGTCCATTCCACCTGATCTTAGTCAAGCTTAAAAGTGTTAGAGCAGAGAGCATCACAAAGGAACGACACAATCAACCCTCAAATCTAGACACAGCCACACAAACGTATGAATCAGGCTTTTAATTTGGACTCCATCTTTTCATGAGTTGTTTCTCGCAACACCCCCCACCCTCTTTAACTTGAGCCAAGCTAAATATTTGATTGAACGAGCCGGACTGTGATGCCTCTAATCTATTTTTCTTTCTCTAACATTGCATTAATGTGCAAGTAGCCTCCGTTCACTCCCAGCAGGAATCTGCATGCACTGGCATTGGTTCTGATTAATCCTTTGTCCCTTTGTGGAGTTGACGCAGATCCGCAGAGTCCTAAACATACCCTGAGTGATGACCAAAGATCACTGGAAATGTCACACTGTAAACAGAAACATAATCAAAAGCCCTTTCGCTTTTTCAAGGCTTTTGTCGGGAAGTCTGAAAAAACACCTTGTTGACATTCAGACCCCTTTGGCCCTGATAATTACTGTGAACACTCTTGTTTTCACAAGTAAAGTGAAACTCTTGTTTACCGACTTTTTTGAGACCAGCAAACCATCCCTCTCTGGTTTTAGTGTGCAAGTCTCTTAAATAATGAAAACTGAACAGAGAGGGCATCTAGACGATATTTTCCATTTTAATGGTTTTTAAGCAGGGGAAACTACATGAGAGTGAGCAGAGGAGATGTGAGAGGGACTGGCTCCCTGGGACCTAAATGGCTTTTGGGCATGCGATATGTCTTTGATGTGGGGCCTAACAAGCATCAAACTCGCTTCCAATGGCACTTCACATGCAGCCTGATTGATGTAAGTATTCTATTTGTGTGGGGCACATTGCAAGTTGCGCCAGCTGTACCTTTAATTTGAAATTCACTAATGTCTCGAACTAGATAACATTAAGGGTGATCTTATTAGCTTGTTGTAAGTCTCATCTGATTTTCTTGGCTCTCGCATGTTCTGGGCTTCACAGTGCTCAGCATGAACGCAAGTTCAGGGATTGTCGCTACGCTTGTCAACACGCGGCATAATGGTATTTGAAATTATTTGCACAGCGGATCAAATTTTCAACCAGAATGCATTAAAAATTCAAAATCACAAAATCAAACAGCGGTCGCTCTTCAAAATTGTTTGATGTTTGTGTTGACTGAGCAGTGGTGGAAGATCCTGTAAACACAATTATTTCAATTTCGTAAATGTCTTAGGGTCAATAATGCACAAGCGTACCCACGATAAAGAAAAGGAAAAATCTAGCTTAAAACACTCTTCATAATCATGTTGGCTTTGTACAGTTTCGAAAAACTTTTACGTTAAAATGTAATGAATCTCAAAATGTGATGTGGTGCATCTTTTAAGTCAAAAGTGTTATTTTTATTTAATTGTACACGTGTGTACGCTTCCCTGAGGTCTGCATTCTAACACGAAGATTCAGAGACGAGGATTCTCGCGAAACTATGGTTACTTTAATCAAAACTCAGACAAGGTACAAAAGGCAAGGCAGTGCAGACACGTATAGACACTTGACGATTTGACCAATAAGGATTGAACTAAGGCACTCTAAATACACAGACATAGACAAGACACAGCTGGACACTAATTAACACAATGAACTAAACAAGGGCAGGAAACGCTACACATGGGCAGGGGCGGATACAAGAGGAGCATGGTAGGCTACATATAAACAAAGACATATGAAACACATGAACATTTAAGTAACATTATTACTTCCTAAATATTCATTTTTGAGGAGTCACACCTCATTAAAAGGTCAAATTATTTGGTATTTTAAGATATTTATTGAAACAAGTAATGAGTTCTTTAGAACAAGAAAATCTTTAGGACCTTAAAAGCAAGAAACAGGGAAAAAATCGTTCAAGACACAAATACCAAACCACGTTTCTAAGTCATACAGTTCCTGTGGTCAGTAGAACCACAAAACAAGATCTCCCAGTAGGTTGTCCCTAGATAACATTTCAAAGGATGGATAAGCAGGTCTCCATTATTTCAAGGCTGATTGCTTTGACAAAGCACATTAAGGGGGTCACGCTCTTTGTGTTGGGCATTGCAATTGTGTGTCTGCCACAGTGATGGATAACACCTAGGTGAGCTAGCTCACAATTGGCCAAGAATGCAGACAATTATTAGACATAAGCTTAGGTGGAAAACACAAAGGCCTTCCATAAATCATGCACAATCTCGAGTAAATATTGTCTTGTCATCTAGCTATTTGCTTAGCAGCTGGGTGTGCGCATTGTGTCGCTAAATTGATTCACGGTTCAACTGATGGCAAATGTAATAAAACAACACTCAAAAAAGGGTGATAAATTCAAAGGAATCCTTGAGAGACATCCACTTTGTCCTCTCGGAGCCTCGGCGCAGAGATAAGCAATGCCAGATACAGTGACGGCTTTCCGGAATGAGTCTAAATTGTAATTTGAATCTGGAGATTGTATCTATGCAAATCTGTGGTCTGAAGCTGTGAAAGAGGCAAGAAACAGAGCAGCTGATGCCTTGCGCTGGAATATGGCGCCATCAAATAGTTTATTCATGTCCGCGCTTATAAAAGTCACCCCTTCGCAAACAGGAGCATTTGCATTTGATGATGCCCTTCCAAAGGAGACGTCTCAAGCTTGATGGCTTCTTTGCGTTCTACTTTTTTTTTTTTTTAAGACAGAGCCCAGAGAACAATGCATTGTGTTTAATTAGCTCCTTTATTGGTGAGCTAATGAAGTTTGTTTTACAGATATGCCAGAGTATATAAATTGAGCGCACATGGAAACGACAGCCAGATAAAGAGATTTTATAAAACACCTTTTTATTGCCTTGTCGTGTGTTTTCGCATTCCGACGGGCCTATTTTATACACAGACGTGACACAGTAGCAAACTCTGTGGTACATCTGGTGCACATGCTCATGCTCACGACGCAAGAGGAAAGGGAACAGCTTTTTTAAAAAGCTATTTTAACTAACTGCTACCACCGCTCTGGCACAACACGAGGATGCCCTTGGCATAAATAGATCTACATGTTCATTTGGTATATTAAGAGAGGCACACAGTTAAAGAGTGTTCATTACAATTGTAAATTTCCGCCCTGGGGCCCGTAGCCCAGTACTTGATTACATGGGGTCTGCGCTCATGGACACAGCCTGAGTCGGATTGAAAGTCCAGTGCACCTAATTAATTTCATTAGAAAGTGAAGTCATCTTCTAGCAGGAATTAATATTTGGAGCGTCATGTTGCTAATTCATTTCCAGATTTAATTAGCTCAGAGAAGAAATGTTGCTTGGGCAAGAGGACTTTTTAATTATCAGCTTGGATAAATTTGAAAATGTTGATGCCTAAGGGTTGAGTTAATTAAAACCTGCATTATTTTAACTTTAATTAGCTCCCATCTTTGTTTTGCTCAACCATATGGCCATGTCCTGTAGTCAAATTTAGTTAATTAAGCTAATTAAGCTAATCATTTTAATTACTCAAGACAATGTGATTGGATAGAGGATGACTACAAGTTTATGGCCTAGTACTTGTTATTCATTAAGTTGAAGGGACAGAGTTATTTCTGATTGCAGTTGGCAAGCATTGCCGGGCTGTGACAAGCACTGAGATATTAAGGCTGAAGTATAATTGCATTCCTTGATAAAAACAACATGTCACAAGCGCAACTCTTTTAAAGAGGAAAATAATTTAGAGCTACGTCTATTAGCATTCCGTGGCCCTCTCGCCGATATCTGATTAAATGTTGCAGAATCGCTCAAGTGAGAGGAGCCCCTTTCTCTCCCCCCCCCCCCCACCCCCAACCCGCTGACCACACACTCAAACCTGCGATCGGTCACTCGGGTAATGACACACACGCGCAGTTTTGAGATTAAACGTTATTAAATTCAGTCAAGTATGTCTGGGCGGCGTTCTCCGAAAGGTATGTTTATGCTCTTCTGTGCTTTCTCTCTTGCTCGCGTAGTATCACACGTGTTCTTAGCAGAAGAAAGCTCTCTGATCATTTTTCATCAATTCGTGCTATGCGTCAACAGAAGAAATGTTCATGGTTGTTCTGAACACTTTGGCACTTTTGGTGTCGGAGATCCAAGAGCCAGCAAATTCCTCAACAGAAGCTGCCAACAAACAGACGTCTGGAGTCCCTCAGGGGGGTCCGAATGTCCACCCTCACTCCCACCCTCCGTCAAGACCCGGACCTGACTGGCTAATTGAGGATCTACGCATGCCTGTTTGCTTCTGGGAAGAGCCATTTGTCCCTCTGGGCCAACAACTGCATGTTGAGCTACACATCATGTCCGCTTGGTAACCGCCCAACAGATGCAGAGGCCAAGTGCGGTAATGAAATAATAAAGCCAGACATCATGTCCATGGTTTCCATTATTGTTAAAGATTTCGGTTGCCCAATAGCACCACTTAGGTAATTTGTTTCTGTGTATAATCCTGTTGGCTGCTATTAAATTAAACCAACTGGTCATTTGGGTTTGGGGGACTATAAATAAATCCTGTTGCCACGAGGCACGGGCAGTATGTGTTGTGTCTCATTTGATTAAGGGGGAAGCACTTTATAATTTCATCTCAAAAAATGTGACCTCACTGGGTCGGCCACCATCAGATGATCCCAACTAATGGCTAAAGTAGGTAATTACTGTCACTAATGTAGTCACAGTCTCACTCATATCCATAACCAGTGATTTTTTTTTTCTCTAATACTAGAAAACCTAAATCCTAATCAGGCACATTTTCAGATTTAATCACAAGTTTGGGACTATTATACCTGTATGAGATGTTTGGTAATCATTGTAATTGCCTCTCATCTATCGAAGTGTTGGCCGTGTAGTTTGGTGTGAGTTGGGCAGGGCGAGATTGAGTTGTGCTCTGGCATGAAGCCACAGGGAAGAAGAAGGCCCAGCGGCACTGCTCTCTCTCTCTCTCTATCTCTCTCTCAACTCTTTGTGATGGACTTATTAGGCAGTTTATGCTGAATTAACAGGGGGAGTATGTATGTGTGCACACCATGGTATGCTTCACAGTATGCTTGAATGCTTATCCTGGGTTTTGTCAAAGACACATTTTAGCAGTTGTACGATCAAGGTGTAACTGAACACTGCATTAATTAAATAGATATTTATATGCAAAATAATACTATGTAGGTGTAATATAGTGCATAGGTGTTTCTTCAACTCAAGGCACTTTATGTCCCTGGGGTTGATTTTTATTAAAACAACCAGATTTAAACTTTTTTTTTTTTTTCGATTAGATGAAGCTGTCTATCCAGGATCAGAATAAGTGCATTAATGTTAGTGTCAAATACAGACGGTTAATAATATCATGTCTCTGTGAAGTTTTCTAATTATTATTTTTTAGGTCGACCCAGTCGGTCCCCTGCCCAGCAGGCCCCAGCGAGACATGGCTTAATAGATTAAGTAACAGAAGGCTGCCGATCAGGGCCCAGCCAGTTGACACCAGGAGTAGCATCTGCTCAAAGGCCATCTCCCTCCACCCAGGGCCAGCGCCGCCTCACAAACCCCGGCATGGAAGCTCTATCCTGGGCCTCTTGCTAATTCTGCCCCCCCCTCCTCTCCTCCCACCACCGGCGGCATCGCCAGCCCCTCTATGACATAGTGGCTAATTAGAGGCATGCATATATTTATGACTGCGTTCATTACGAGACAGAGTTTGCAGTCTGCCTTTGTGCACCTAAACAAACCTGCTTCCCAGCTTCCAGATCACGCTCCGCCGTTCTGACTCCTCTGTGAAATAGTTATGGCAGTTAACCAGGGAGCCAGCTTGCAAACTCTCACAGAAGAAAATAAATATATAAGGGTGAGCTCTAAGGGGATAAGCCACAGGCAAAAGAGAAACCTCTTTGGGGTCCATTTGAGGCTGCTTGAACTACATGTTTAATTATATGTAAAGGTCAGGAGGAGTGAAAGGGAAGAAATGCCAGACAGAGGGGCTGTGGTTAAGGCTCTGTTTTCTGCCTAATGACGGTCTCTTCTTTTAGTGCACACTCAGCTAACATCCATCACCCACAGCTGCATCCCACAGAATTAAAAGCACTTGGTAACTCAGACAGACAATCAACCTGAGATAGCTCCTTGTGCATTTGCAGCCTGAAAGTCCTTCAAGGTAGTGTGTGCTTTTTCCTTTTTTTTTTCTTTTTAAAATACTTTCTCTTATCCGTCTTTAATATGCAGCGATGCCTAGAAGCATTTTCCATGAGAATTGTGAACAATGTGTCTCTGTGAGCCCTGCAGGGAGGATGTATTTTTGTAGGCCAACCCGGAAGTTAGCATAACCTTGGTTTCCGCCACAAAAACACAGAAGTAAGAACACATGCACAGGCATTACATAATCCATTAACCACTTCAGATGACTTCATCATCACTAAGCTTTCAACAACTACTTATTTAAAAAATATGAGGCTGTAAAAGTGAACTAGTGAATAGATGAGTTTACCTCAAAGGAATAGTTCACCCAAAAATGAAAATTCTGTCATTATTTACTCACCCTCAAGTAGTTCCAAATCTGTATTTCTTTGTTCTGCCAAACACTAAGGAAGATATTTTGAAGAAAGTTTGTATCCAGGCTGTTTTGCGTCTCCGTTGACTTCAAGTGGTAGGGGGGAAAAAAGCTATGGAAGTCAATAGTGACCCAAAACTGCCTGGTCAGTTGTGTTCGGTAGAACAAAAAAATCATACAGGTTGGGAACTATTTGAGGGTGAATCATTAATTTTTTTGAGGGAACTATTCCTTTAAGTTCCATTTAGCCACTTTTATAAGGCATGTGAAGGCTCAAGTCATAAGACAGTATTACTGATGTAATAAAGCATTAATATAGCTTCATTTAACCATAGACTTTATTTGGGCATTTCATCAAAATCTAAGGGAATGAAGCTAGAAGTGGGTAAAGTTCTAACTTGTTTCCAGGTTTTGGCCTACAACTCGTTACGGCATCTCAACATAGGAACACTGATTTGTTGACCAATGAGAGACAAATAAATATTCCAGGTAAACCAGCTTAAAAGCTGTTTTAATTTTATAATTCTGCAATTCTGAGATTTCAAGATTTAATAAAATTGGGAAGAAACATTCAAAAGGGAACAGACATGTTTATGAATATTAATATATATATATATGGTGACATTCACCCTTATGATTCTGGTCTGTTTTCGTGCTGCCACAATCTGCAGACGTCAGCCGAACTTTCAGCTCGACTAGATCCGCGTGGATATAACAACTGAAGAAACTAAAATATAAGTTGGTTTCAACTGGAGTCACTGTATAATTTCCATCGTTTCATTTTATATGTTTCAGTGACACATTTTATTATTCTAAGATGTAGAGAATAGCAATTAAAAAGAAAAAGGAATGGGTAGGTGTGTCCAAACATTTGACTGTTACCGTAAATACATCAGGAAACAATATATTATGTTTATAGTCACCTAGACCGAACAGAATGAGACGGTAGATTCCAGGGCAATATATGCTCCACTATGTTATCACTAATCACTGGGAAAAACCATTATGGGTTAAGGAATTCAGGCAGGGTCAAGTTCTGGCATCCAAAGAGAAATGAATATAAGTTACAGGTCGGAGACTAAGAGGTGTGTGTGTGGGATGAGATGGGAATGGACAGATAGATCCTAAGCAGATCCCACTCCCCTTCGTGTAATTGCAGAGATAAGGAAACTCGTGCAGCCTCTTGGGCAGACAGTTTGGTGATTTACAGCTCTTTAATGGTCTCAACTTCAAAGTCTTCTAGAAAAATCATTAATAGATATATTTAACAATGTGAAACATTAGTCATTGCTAACACACTCTCTCAGCCACAGTGTTTTAAAAAGAAACCCAAAAGAACTGATTTCAAATGCTTTATTAATAGGTAAAGAGATAACTATACTTTTTTTCTGTTTCCTTTTATCTCTCTTTTCCTCCACTCTTCCTTTTTATGCAAGCTTGAAAAAGCTGGCTAAAATAATGCCATGTTAAGGCACAGCATTAATTTGCTTGTTGAAGCAGAGAATTAATTTGCTATATATGATCTCCCATTCTCTCTCTCATATGTTTTCATTCACTTTCTTGCTCACACTTTCTGCCTACTGAAAACCAGCCCATCCTGTAGCATCTACTTTGGGTAATGTGTGTTTGAGTCTGACCTGCAACATCTTCAGTCCATTTCCACACACACTCAGTTTGCAAGGAATTTAAAAAAAAAGGTTCTGCAATTATAATTTTTTTTTTGCCAAAATCCTTTTATAAAGCTTTAGGTATAGTACATCCAGATTTTATATAGCAAATGAAACAATCACAAGACATTAAAAACGAGCCGTAAATGCATAGGCCCTTTGCTCTTAATGTGGAGCCTATGGCATTAGCCCTAAACTGGGAGTTGAATCACTGTTCAGAAATCCTCTAGTGCCCTCAGAGAGGCAAAAAGTCTTGCAGAATCTCTAACGAGGGGACTTTTCGACATCTAGGCTGACTCTGGCTGATTAATGAAAGCATTTGGTGACCTTTTGCTGGTCTTATGGAAGGTTCAGCCCTCTGTTCAGGGGCTCTGGCTCCGTCCCTCCTTTTCTCAGCTCAGAAGAGAGACCTCAATCCCGGTCAGCCACACTAAGACTAATTTTATTTTGACTTCCTCTAAACATTGTTTACTTTTGTCTTCTTAATTATTAATTCTTTGCAATATTTGTTCCCTGTTTTGTAACAAGTTAGGCTATTTAAAAACAATAAACATTTGTTTGGTTACTTTGTTGCACCGCACTTAAATTAGCTCCTTTAATGCTAATACAACTGCTATGTGATTCTGCAGCAGCTTGATATTTTAATTTTCTGGGTGGTGTTTGCTAATTGGTGAAATTAGTGGGTAGCAGCAGATGAAAGGATCTCGGGGAAATGTGTTGCACGTCAGCCCTGCTGCTGAGGTTTTCAGATTGGGCTTCTCAGCCTGGGCCTTTCTTGCACTTCATCAGGGAGACGTACACATGCAGTTACCCACCGAAGCGCAGTGAAAAATCTATCAGAAACACCAGTGCATTTATTTCCCTCAGTGGGGATCTGATTGATGAACACACCCACATACACATACACAGGAAAAAAACACCCAGAGGAAGTTTAAACTTCAAATGATCCCACTTTATACTGGCATTTTCGGTTTAGTCCCTGCATAGCGATGGCAGTTATGAAACCTTTTCATTGTGAACGTATTGTGAGTGTGTCTTTGGTCTCGCTGTAGGAGTCTGTCTGCAGTCGGCCATGCTTTCAGGGGCTGACCGACCAGCCCAGCACTTAAGAGATGGCGCACTGAGTGTTGTCGCGAGCCACGACTGGCTTAATGCATTATTATTGTTACCACATTCCCTCACTGAATGCTCCAAAGGGAGTGAAGGCTCAGAAAGGCTTTTCAGAAGCCCAGTCTGAGAAAACACACTGCCATAAATAGCTGAATTGGGCTTGAGTATGGATTGGTCATGTTTTTTTTTTTTTTTTTGCTCATTCCCCCCTGAAGTGGGGAAGTGTTGGAGGTCTTTCAGAACACTGAAGCTGGACAAAACAGCTGAAAGAATTTAAACCTTTCGATAGGGTACATGCAATAAAATACCTATTTAATATTTTTAAATTTCATTTGTGATGGCAAAACTTCAATCTTTAGCTACCATAACTCCTCTTTTCAGCGTCAAATGAAGTGTCAAGATCAGTTGAACTCAAAAGAACAATTTAGGAGGTGGTTAATTCATACAAATTCATACGAGTGACATTGTATGAATTTGTATGAATTAGCCACCGCTTAAAATTCGTATGACTTAGCCACCTTTTACGAGAATGAAAGACCTAATTCGTACGATTTTGTATTATTTTTTCTAAATTGATGGGAATGTTTAGCTGTGGGGTTAGATGTAGGTCATTATATGAATTGGCAACTTGTATATGACTTAGCAAAAACCATGAATTTTTACGAGTGAGTTCGTACGAATTCATACAAATTATCCACCTCATTAAGTATGTACGAATTGCTGTGAGATTGGGCTGACATTTCTGTCATGCTTAATGATGTCTTTGTTACATATTACATGTACTTACTATTATAATAACAATAAACTCATGCAAGTAACGCTAGGCAAAACCCTACCATAGAGTATGTATTCACGATTTGGCTAATTTGCACAAATTCGTACAACCTCATTCATACGATTTGTCTAAACTGACAAATATTACAATTAAAGTGCCCCTATTATGCCTTTTCAAATATGATCTTTCATGCAATATGTCATGTAGCTGTATGTGAACATACACTATCTGCAAAGTCGTGATGCCGACAGTGCACGATAAGTGAGAAAAAAAAAGTGTCGGCTCACATTCGCCTAAACGAGTTGTCAGCAATTTGAATCTTTTTCTGTTACGGTTCCACTTCACAAAGTAACATATTTGCATATTGTCCACCCAGGTTCTACATAGCGAACAACTTGCCCGCCAACAAACAGTACAATTTCCACGTGGATTACAAGATGTCAAGAAGACGCTGTATCCTGTGAGAGTAAACTTGTTTTATATGCCCTTCTGAAAGATGAATCTGCAAAGAATGAGTGGTTAACATTCATTTTTTCTACAACACCGCAGCAGTACAACCTCTTGTTGTGTTCGCGTCATTTTACTGGTGACTACTTTACCCAGTCTTGGAGTACAATGTGATATAATACTCTTGGTAAGATGGATCAGTGCCAGTTTATTTGGACCGGCTTGCTCCTCTGAACTTCTACCTGTAAGTATGATTAATTATTGATGATTGTATTTTCTATTGTTCAAAATACGTATTTGCACTTTCCACGGTAGTCCTTGGCACAGTAACTACAGTAGTTGACATATTCTCTCAGAAAGTCCCTCTAGTAGTAATGTCAGGAAGTATAGTTTTGGTACAAGCTCTGTGGACCGCTGTAGTGGTAGACCAATCATAAAGGACTGAACCATCTGACCAGTCACAGCAGTGAGGGCTCACGGAAAGTGTTTTTTGACCTTGCATACATGTAAACCTGTTTTAAGAGACTCCTTAAACGATATTAGCAACCTTTAAAATGGCATAATAGGGGCACCTTGAGTACTCAGTACTTTAATGTATAATTAAACTGTAACAAGGACACATTAAAATGTAGGCCTAACCCAAATTTCTCCTAATTCCTTCATTATTTTATTAATTTCTTAATTGAGCATCAATTCATGTAAATGAGTGATGAGTACATTATTCAAAATGTCTCCTTAAATGCAATGTTTACGAGTAAATACTGAGCGCATAACGCTGCAGCAGAAGTGAAATTCAATCCAAAAATATATGGTCGAATCATTTTCAAATGACACCATTAACCTTTTGGTTAAATGCTTTTGCACTTTGGAAGATAAAACCTAATAGCGTGTATGTGTGCACTTGTTTTGTGCGCAGCTCCGTGTGTTTAGTGCAGCTCTCGTCAAGGTGAGTCAAGACTTTCTGAGAGTAAAAGGGAGCAGAGTTACTAATGGAGGTGAGTCTCTTCTTTTTGTGTAGCGGAAAAATGAAGTATCCTTTAAATGCGCTTTTCCGAGTCCATTGTCCACCCCTGGGGGATAGCAGGACAGAGCGCAAGGGTGGTGCTTTCAATCTCATCGCATTACACGAGCATTTACATGACGGACAGGAAGGCCCTTTACGAAAAGTGAGCCCTCTCGTCGTGAGGAACTAACCCTTTTAGCTGAGAGAAACCATGCCCTTCTGGAGCCGTTCACAAGTGCGTTAGCAGCACACCCATAATGGCTGGGATTGGGTTACCCCTTTACTTCAGGGCAAACAAGACTAGCCTTAATTGCCTTACCAATATTTGCATGTCCCTCTTCGTGTTATCGAACACCCCGCTAAGTAACTGAGCACCTCCGCCCCTGCTCTATTTTAGGTTGTTTGCAGATGCCGCGGAAAGGCAGTTGAAACAGTACAATTACTAACCAGATTTCGCACATCTTTCAGATATCTCGGTTTCACCCACGAGTCATTGGCCTGCATGACTACCTGATACAATATTTCAAAAGGTGGCATCCTTGATTAGTGTTGACCTTTTGACAGACCGGACATCGACACCTTGGGAAGGGTTACGTGTTTAAACACGGTCAAAAGAGAAGACAATGTTCACATGTGTTTAATTATTGAACCTATGGGTTAATTATTCATGTCCATAATATGAGTATGTCGCTGGAGTGGGAGAGATAATATTTTCCAGAGAATGTCTTTTAAAAGGACATACCGGAGTATTGCAGCCAGCTGGCTGGAGCTGTATTAATGACTGAGAGAGCTCCGTTGTATGAGGATGGGCATAATGGTAAATGCATGTACGATTTGCAAAGAGCTCCGGCCCGGAGAGTGACTGGGGAAAAAAGAGGCCTTTTAGAGCAATGTGGACTGTTTTAACACAGCTCCACTCAAGTACTGTGATGCTCTACGCCTAATGAGAAACTTGGATCCCAGCCGTCAGAACTATTGCATACTTTTGCTATTTGAGGACTTTTTTTTCTACTCTGGCTCTCTTATTATTGGAAAGTTTGTAATTATTATGTTACAATTTTAGATTGGTTTTGCTTTTATGTGTATTTTGTAAAATCGAGAAGGCACAATCTTGCCATTTCTGTCAGTTCAAGATGCCGTAGAGAAAGCCCCTCTGCGTGATCGTAAAGACTTTGAGTGCATCATTGAAATGGGCTTGAAATGTGCCACATTCCTTCCTGATGAGTGCACTGATAGTGCTGAAATGTTGACTTACATAATGACAGAGCTAAGTGCACATAGTTTACACCCATCTTGACACATTTACACATCACCCTCGGCACCTGACCAAACATCCCATATGTCAAAAAACTGTATTTTTTTTGTAATCTTTACAAGTGTCTCTAATTACCAACTATAATATGATTATTATGGGATGTCTGTATAGTCGCTGATGCTGTAAGTGTCTGTCTTTTTATGTTCACTTTAAATATATGCTTTCAGGGTAAAAATAAATAAATATTTAAAAAAAATACAATTTGTTATGCTTTTTGCATTTGTTTACTTGAAAATACAGTAAAACTAATATTTTGAAACATTATTCCAATTATTAAATAACCACGTAATGTAATGTTTTGTGATGACAATGCTAAATTTTCTGCATTTATTACTCTTCATCGTCACATGATCCTTCAGAAATAATTCTTATATGCAAATTTTAATGTTTAGTCAAATGAGAGACAAAAATCCCTAAACACTAACAAAAATTGCTTTTGTAATATGAGTTTTATAAGTTATATTTTACTCACCTTATTGCTCTCTAATATAAATTGAGGGCTCACACATCAAATAATGATCATTCAGGTGATGCACAACCACCAAAGTCATTTGGCAACATGGAGGTTCGGAAATGACGGAAAAAAGTTTGTTTATTTTTATGGCAATTACTTGCAGCATATGCTAGCATGCCAAAAGCAGTATTTTTATACCATAATGAATTAGGTAGGTGAGATCTTTGAGGACGAAAAGTCACTAGTCATTTACAAAGCATGCTGGGAACTAAAAATACACTAACAAAAAATAACAAAAATTTCTGTACAAAAGGTTTTAGGTAAATTTCTATGTACAGTTTTAAATAGAGGGTATAACAATACTATAATTCTGACACAAAAATGTACTTAGGTGCATATGCTGATATTTATGTATTATTGATTAAAAATATATTTTCTCTTTTTGAAAGTCTTTGCAAAATAAGTGAACCGTTTTCTATCAAATCTTTAATATGACCATGCAGCAGGTACAAAAAGTACTACACACCTCTTTTTCACAGAACAATATATCACACTCTCAGCAGCTATCAGAGAAAGGCCTGCTGTGATTTTTTTTTTTTACTTCCTGTTCTTAATCCTTTCTCTTTTATTCTGTATGCACCCTGTCTTCAACTAGCAAGCTGTGACCTGTTCAAATATCACAGCATTGCAGGCCCAAACATGCCAAAGCCTATTCATTCGCTGCTAAGAGATTCTCTTCCTATCACTCGCTCTCATTCATACATCTTTTCAACAAGAAAATAATGTATTGTATTGCCTCCAACTATACCATTTTTCAAACATCTACATAGGAACAAAACAATCCTCTTCGGACCAGAAATTTGACTTCATGTGCTTATTAAACTATGTATATCTTTACTAGCCTCTGTTCTACAAAACACGCATTTTGAATCAAAGGGAAGCTTTCTATGACCTGTTTCTCCCTGAGCAGCAAAGCCATTTGTGTGGCTCCATTGTGGTGGCTTAGATCCATTAACTCGCCTTCTTCTGCCCCACATCAAAGCTACGTCTGACATATGGATTATGAGTGTAAAAATGACGTTTTAGAAATATGTCACTCACTATCTACCGTTCACTGGGAGTGGAAAACATTAACATTTCGTGTTAACATTTCTCATCCATATTCCATTGTAAGTACAGCAACTGAGGCAAAGCTAAAATGAAAAAAAAAAACACGTGTGTGTGTGTTTCAAAACAAATCTCTTTTACATGAGAATATTTTAATTAGAAAAACATGAATGCTGAAGAAATCTTGAATTCATTTCCGTTTATAAGGATCAATTTACTCCGATAATTGCTTTAACATTAGCAGATAATTGTCACATACATGGCCCTCGTGTTTGCAGTTAAAACACTAAATTGCTTCAACAGATGTGAGCCTGACCTTTGTTCCACTGAAACAAGCTAGCTGCTTTCAAGTATCTAAGCGATGTAATGCACACTATACTGACATGTCTGCATGTAACTTGAGAATAATGACAAAACGTTATAATCATCACGACCAATGTAATTATTATCACAACTGTTCCAATAACTGCTGAAATTAGGAGAGCTGTTGTCCAACACCAGCTGTTGTTGGACTACAATCACCTGTTGCTCATAAAAGTATTTTGGAGATCCTGTATCCGTTACACATTATACACGTGGTAAAAATAACTAAGAGGACACTTTTAAACTTGAAGGTTAGATGAACCTTTGTACCGATCAGCAGACAACTGTTAGTCTTTCACAAAAGAACCGCACGTCTTTTCAACTCACGAAGAAAAAGGCCTTTGGAGCGCCATGATTTTCCTCTGGAAGCACTTTGTTGAGAGTTATTTAAATGTACTTTAGCTCGATTCTGTCTACAAAAGAGACCAAAAGACATTCCTTGAGTTTTACAACTGAGGCAAACTCTGCTAAAGCACTTAGGAGATGGCTGTGTATTAAGACTGGCTAATTCGAATTCCTGATGCACAGAGAAAAAAGGCAAATCCTTGCACCTGTTATGACTGCACTTTCCATGTTGCTTTAATAAAGGCATTCAAAGTGCATTTCCAGATAATAACTGTACACGATGCATTGAGATGTTTTGTGTTCTCGCACTGCCGTGTTGGTGTTCTTAAACATCTCCCTCAACACGTTTTGAGCAACAGATGGCAAAAAAATTGGCAGAAATTTAGCAAGAAAAATCATCTCTCAGCATGAGCATACTGTATACGAACACCCAGTTGAAAATTTGGCCAAAATATGCACATTTTTACTACAGGTCAGGAAGTACACACAAAAAAAGAAGATCTACTCAACTAAACTCTTACAAATAAAGGCTATTATATTACATCTTTGATTTTAAGAAAGATATTTGTAATGGTTGATTAAGCAGGATTTGTGATGGCAGTGCTACTTTGTTTACAGCGTTACCGTGGAAACCGCTATTTTGCTGCTCCAAAAGCGGCATCTAGTGGCAAAGAATGAATTTGCATTTTCATTTAGAATGACGCTAAAAGACCAATAAGTCGGCGAGCAATATGCTAATGATTCATGTTCACATCAACATGAAAAGTTTTGGGAGTTGTTTTAAAAACGACTCATTTCAATGATTCAGAGCAGGGGCGTAGCACCAAACTCTGGGCCCTATGCACAAGCAGTGGCCATGGGCCCCAGTAAGCTCGAGGTTTACAACTACCTATGACACCATTTAATACATCGATCAACTGATGCATTTACCCAAAATATTAGCATTTACATTAGTTAACACCATTTGTTGTGATCTTAATAAAATTTCACTCCTCAGGGGCCCTGCCCCCACTTGGGGCCCTGGTAATTTAGTCTATGACGCCCCTGATTCAGAGTCAACTCTTTCTTTTGAGAAACTATAACTTTATACACGGTACACTTTCAGATTGAAAACTCTGCGGGATGTATCCATTCACTTGTTACACACTGCATGAAAGAGAATTTTCGAAAATCCACAATAAGGGCACTTTAATGGCAAGAATTGGACCCAAACAAAGTGTGAACGCACAAAGGTCTGATTATAAAATGTTTTTCATACAACCAATACATAAAACAATATTGGAATAAGAATTTTCAGAATTGTTCACTGAAAGGGTTTTTGGGGAAACCATCAGGCATTACTACCGAAAAAAACTAAACAAAACAAAAAATGTTTTTAAGAGCGTATGATCTAAACTGAATAAGGATGTATTTTTTTCACCTTACCTTACCACAGGCTGTAATAAAACGCTATTAAAAAATATATATATAAAAAGATGGACGTGATGAAGGATTGTCACCATGCTCTCTGTCCACCTGTCTGACAACTGAGTGCGGATTATAGCAGAGCATTCTGGGAATGCAAATCAGGCCCTCTTCATACCCATTAAGTCGAGCAACAGCTTCAAACGCCAATTTGTTCTGCAAATAGCCCATTCAGTGCAGGCCCAAAAAGCTGCAACACCTTTCTCTCCCCCTGCGGTAATTGAATCTTCAAAGGGGCATTTCCACCCCATGTCCTTGTCCGCTACAAGGACCACAGACTGAATAGCATGTTCATATGAAAAGAGAAGAAAGTATACATGTTTATCCATGTTCAATTAGCCACCCCGTCATCTGCATTCATAATTACGCCATAAGAACATGGACAGACACAATTAAGGGACAGAGAGATGGCGCTGCATTTAAGGAGGTTCATAAAAAAAAGCATAGCTTTGCTAATGAGCTCCGATCTCGACAAGATGAATTATTGAGATCATACAAATCCTTTGGTCTCCTGATGGAAAATTGGTTCTTTCAGATACTGTACATAATTCATATCGAGCGATTTCAGAGAACACCACCTGCGACTAAATTCACATTGAGCCTAAAAACAAACTTTCAGTTCAGCTGCCAGCCAAATTTCACATTGACACAGTAATGCAGTGAAAGATTTCACTAGGATTAAAAAAGGGATGTTTTTAATCTCATTTTTTATTAATTAAATACACCATATTGGAGCAAATGTCTCTGAAAATATCACAAATAGAATTCTCTCTCATTCTGCATTTATAGGTTGACAGCTATGAGCTTCATTTTTTGTTTGTTGCGTGATTTCGGGTTGGAGGGGAAAGGGAATAGGTTTAGCTGCTGTGTGTAGTATGTACGGTAGCCACAATGGGACAAAAAACATTTACATGCATACATACTGTACATGGTAGTTTTACAAATACACCAAGAGTGTTCATGATTTGATTTCCACAAAAAAGCCACGGATACTTCTTTGAACCCAGTCTTCAGGATTTTTATATCATCCGAAATGAAACACATTCCCTTTACAACATCTAAAATATAGAAAGAGAAGATACCTTGTTGTGAAGAAAAGGAGAATAGACAAGGTAGGACAAAAATATAAAGGAAAAAAGTCAGTTTTCCCCCACTACATTTTCAAACAAGTGTTAAGAAAGCAGATTAAAAAAAATAATAAAAAGAAATCGCTGCACTGGTTTAGCTTCATTTGTCATTTTAATTTCACTCTTTCTGTCTCTTTTTTTTTATTTTTTACCCCAAAAAACAACGTCCTCCAGCTGGTCTCTTTCTTTGTCAGTCTTTGAGTCCCTCAGGATCAGAGGTCTCGCCTGGGTCAGTTCATAGAGTCCTCAGTATTCCCCCTCCAGGGCCTCATGGGTATTTTCCATCCATGATATAGGAGTTTGGAGTAAAGGAGCGGGAAAGGGGGGGGGGGCTCTGGCTATTGCAGGTCAAGGTGGAGCTCGAGCCTGAGATCGGACGCTCTGGTTTCGGAGTCGAGGAACTTTGAAAAAAGGAGTGGGATGGGATCCGATCCGAAAAGGTCTTCGGTGACAATGAGCGAGGGGCTGAAATGAAGGCACACATCCTGCTTTGAGCAACACCGGCATCCTAACACACCTGCAGGGCAACGAGAGAAACCGGTTAGATCACACTTAAACAGAAAAAGAACATTACAACCAGTAAATCAAACCGGAAAAAATGACATATCTTCAAAAGTGGATTATATTAAATACGATTCTGAAATGACTTTGAAAACATTTATATGCTATTTAAACTCTTTACACTATTTACTTTTATTGACTACATTTAAGTCTAATAACGTTTATTTTTATTTTTTTTTGTGAATAATCGCATCCAAAATAAGTTTTCGTTTACATAATACATGTGTGTGTACTGTGCATATTTACTACACATATATAAAGACAAACACATACAGCATACATTTTGAAAATATTTACATATTTATATTCATACAAATAATAGACTACTAAAATATTTAATATATAAAAATACTGTATTTTTCTTAAATATATATATGTACATAATACATAATAAATATACACGGTAGAGACATATTGCGTAAAAAAAAAAAAAACAACAACATTATTATTGTTTTTGATGCGATTAATCTTGAGACAGCACTAATATATTCTCATTTGCCCCGTCTTGAAAAAATGTAATTATCTCAAATTTTTATGTTATCCCAGACATTAATCATGTTCAACTTCTAAAAATGTGTATTTAACATAAATGAAAGTATGAATGTCCCGGACCCAAATTATCCATTTTGCTATAACCAAGTCAGAAAGTTTTTCAAAATTAAACTTGGAAAAATAAAAACAATTCCAGCAGCAGTAACTCTAACAACAAAAAATCCTATAATATAGTAACGTATTTCAACGGGAGTCATACAAATTGCACGTTCTCTTAAATAACACGCTCCTTTTCTATTGTCAAATGAAGACCGCCAGCTCTGCTAAAGCCCCCGCTTAACTTATTGATCAGCAAGACTTTCAAATCCATCTGCCGCACTATTTCCTCTGCATTTTAAGTGCATATTGTAAAGTGTAGTCTCTTTTTGTCTCATTTTTAACAATGATGTCCCACGGTCCCCAGGGTGATAAGTTCTTGCGCAGCCGAGACAATTATCCCAATATCCAAGCGCAGTGTTCCGCTTTCACAGACAGTCACGGCAAACTTTTTACCCCCTTACATTCTCCTTCCTTTTGTTTTTTAAACATACTAGAGGGGCAATTTGCTTTTCCCGTCTTACCTCAAGTTACTAAGGGGTTTCAGGCTACTGTAATAGTAATTGCGAGCCCCCCATGCCACCCCGCATTGGAGGGCTAATTAAAGAGACGGAGGCTGTGAAGGTTTGGATCCCCTGGGTTCAGGCTCAGCATGAGAAAGGTAATTTGTCTGTCCTGAACAAAGAGATTAGGGAGAAGCCGGGGAGCTACTTAATAAATGAGCATCAAATGTCCTCAGCCGTGGACACGGACAGCACCAATTATGTCACCATGAAATTGCACATAATAAAAACAATGGCTGCCGGACGAGGCCTCCTATCTGTCTAGGGAAGCGTTCCGACGGTTCTCTCTTTCTCTCTCTCGCTCCTTTCTGCACTGACTGAGCTCCCAGCTTTTTTCTAAAGGTTCAGAATCACAGCAAACTTCAGATTTGAGCAGTTTGCAGAGTTTCTTTAAGAATAAGTTCCCTGGTAATGTTTTGAATCTCTCTGTACCGAGCGAAACTACGTTTAAGCATCTCCTGAGGACACGTGGACCCTCTCTGTTCCTTTTGGCGAAGAGGGGCGTCTGGGTGTATTTAAGAACTCTCTCTTCGCTATAATTAAAGCAGCGAGGCCAATATTCAGATTGCATTTTAGCATTAATAATTCAGCTGTTTTCACTACAATTGATGTCGGCACATAAATAAACAATGAGGCCTCATATTTACACAGCGGCAGCCGCCGAGCGAGAGCAGGGGAGAGGAAGGAGGAATGGAAGGATGGGGGCTTAAACAGACATTTAAAATTAAGCTTGATAATGCAAAGGCTTTCAATTTGAAACGCAACATGCTTTTGGAGCTAATTTGTAAAAGTGACGATGCCTTAAAAGGCCTCTAACGGAGGAGCAAGCTTAATGGAGCTGTTTCCCAGCTCACTACATCTCTCCTCCAACCATTTTTTCCCCATTGAAGGTGAAATAAATGTTCACTTGGAAACTCGACAACTGTCCGATCTCTCTCGTATACGCTCTCGCACCCCGCTTGTCTCCATATCAATACTTATTATGTGTCACTGAGCTGTTATTTTCAGTGCTGCCGAGTGATACAATTGGCTGGTGGCTGACTACACAATGAAGTCTTATTGCAGACGGTCCCAAAGGCGAGAAGGGGAATTAGGTAAATAATTTGCCTGCTTGGCGTCTGGTTTTGTTTATTTAAAGCTTGCAGTGCGGTGTCGGAGAAGCAAATAGTCAGACAGAACTGTGGCGGTGAAAACAGAAGAAAATAGGAGAGAATGTCTGACGCCAGCTAGCTTTTGTAAAACTAAAAAAATTAACTAAACCAGATTAAGAAATGAAAAGTGGGTTTTGTAATCTTATGGATGGCAAATGAGCTAAGCATAATCAGTATTAAATATGAATGTGTCAGGGTTTGGAAGAAATTAATAAAGGAAATAATTTACACCTTCCTTACCCATCCTGTAACTAAAAAGCTTGCTGTAATTGTGATCTCATTTAATTGGGATATATTAGCTTCCAGCCAGGATGAATTACACATGCCCTCTAGACCTTATTATGAGTTAAGAGCACGGAAATGTTTTGATTAGCGATCACTAATGATGCGTTTTGCTTAGAAAAAAAATACATGAAGTGATATAGTAGAAGATTGTGTGAAGTGTGAAATTTTGGTAGCGCTCACTTTCTGGTCAGGCAGTAGAGGGTTAGTCTGCAGTGAACTCAAATGGCCGTTGATGAGTGCTGTGGGTCTGTCGTGTTCGCAGAACAAGCTGCCGTTGATGTAGTGAAACCTGTCACCAGGGACCAGCCGGTTCCGGCAGGTAGAACATGTGAAACACTGCAGGAGACAATGAAATGGACTCCATTACCCACAATTCTCAGCATATTTAATCCGATCTCTGGTTGATCTCTGGACAAGTTAAATAATTATCCATTAACATTATACCCTACAGGGATTCTAAATGGGCATTTAATACAGATAAAAAGACTTTACTTTTACTTTTTTTTTTTATAGAGAACACAAAAGAAGACTCTATAGAGTGTGAAATGATTCTGTAGTGCAATGAAGCGTTTAATTCTAGAGCAGCTGTGGTCACTTAAAGATTAAAGGTTACCTTGAGATGGTACACGTTTCCCTGTGCCCTCATAACCAGTTCACTGGCTGGGATGGACTGACCACACGCACTGCACGCCCCACTGTTCCCAAATAACCTGTGGAAAGAAACAGAGACGTGTTAGCACTGTCAAAATAAGTGTCTTAGATAAAGCCTAAATGAAAACACTGTTAATGTTACAGCATGACTGAAATTACCATCAGCAGAAAATGTAGTAAAAATATATATATGATCATGATCATGACCAATATCTCCCTCACTGACATGATCTATTTTCAAACAAATTAAAGATTTCCACATTAATAACTACAGTAACCTTAGTTTGCCAGTTCTTTCTTCCAGTCAATAGCACTTTATAATATATATATATATATATATATATATTCAGAATTAACTACTTTTATGACTTCAGAAGGTTTGAAACACCACCATTCAAAGTGGTTTATGCTTTCATACGGTCTAGGGATGCTCATTTCGGTTATTTCTCGTAACCGACAACCGACGCTCTTTAACCGATTATTAACCGGTTAACTAACAACATTATTTTAAATGAGAATTGAATTCAATAAGAAAGGATAAGCGCCTGTGACCCGTTAAAAATATTTATATTTGTTTTCTGCGGATTCATTGTACATGCGCAAAAACTAGCAAACAACAGAAGACAACAAAACGAAAAAAAGTTAGCATCAGTGACCCAATTACTATCAACGATGGCAATGTCCACAAAACTAAGTCTAACCACTTTCTGACATGACAGGAGTCCAATCGAGGCGCGAGTTCTTTCATCAAACCTTCATTAACCGACAACAGCTTTGCGCGGAAAGCGGAGCATATGAATCGCGCACGGAACACAGAACTGACGAGAGCGGCTCCGGCGGAAAACTGACGAGATCTAATAAAACTTTCAGATGACACGCAGCTCATTTCTCCATCAATATAACTTACCCCAAACACACTTAAAAACACCCAGTAGATGCACGTTTGGCCACACAGCGTGTGTTCCGAGAACGCGGTTGTTAGTTCTGAACGTTTCCAGGTGAGTTCAGTTACAGAACGCGGTGTCACTCCCTGTATTAGGACTCAACAACTGTGTTCTGCGGCTGCGTGAATGTGGCCAATAAAATGACATTTTATATGAGTAGGTAAAATACTGAAATAAATAAAATGACCCTTTAAACCGTTTAAATGATTGTATTAATCGGTCAAAATTCAAAACGGTCAGTTAACGGTTAACCGGTTGAAATGAGCATCCCTAATACGGTCTCTTTTGCTCATCAAGGCAGCATGTATTTGACCAAACAGTAAAATACTGTCACCATTAGCGTTTTCTATTGAATAGATTTCAAAATGCAATTTATTCCTATAATGGCGATGCTGAATTTTCCGCAGTCATCATTTAAATCTTCAAGGTCAAATTATCCTTCTAATATGCTGATTTGCTGCCCAAAAGACATATCATAAATTAATACCCCATCTGTAAACTAACTGCTTACATTTTTTGTGCAAACTACAGTATGTTTTCAAGTTCAAAAGAACAGCAAACATTTTGTTACAATATAAACGCTGATGATGTGTCCCTACGGAATAAAACAACAACAACAAGTCTTATCTACCCTGAACTTTTAAAAGGTGGTGCATATAGTGCATCAGGCATGTGGACTGCTATTACAATACTTTATAGTATTTTATTGCACTTTCTGAAGCTTTACAGTCATGGTCATCATCTACTCTCATTGTATGGAAAAGAGCAGCCATAACATTTTTCCAAACTTCTCCATTTGTGTTCCACATACAAGTCATAAGGGTTTAGAACACGAGGGGGCGTACGTGATAGCAAATGAGATTAAATTAAAACCAAACACAACAGACACTGACACTAATGAATACTTCTGTATGCATCAAAAAGATTTGTTAACCTGTTTGGCCTTGTTTTACTGTAACAATGAAATCCTTGTAAGGACAGGTTAAATCATTTCAATCCTGTGCCCGGCCTCAGTCTCTCCCTCTCTCTCAAATGCACACATGCAGAACAAATTACATCTTCATATTCTGATGTAGGAAAAATAAAATCATAGTAATATCGGCAAACCAAATGAAAAAATCCTGCATCCTGTCCTCCAAAAGCCTCTGCCACTGGGACTAAGTATTACCTTCGGTGTTCATTTTTTGCAACCTAATAATAACCTAGAACATAAGCAATCAGGGCCTAAGAATATTTGATTGTACATCTAGGCGGAGACACAGCGCTTTTGCCATTAGGACTCAAGCGAGTGCTCAGTCACTGCCGCCTTTCCATTAGAAACCCTCGGCTACCCAGGTTGATATATAATGTGCATGGGTTAACCTTTTCAATCATGGTGTCAACACTTTAGATTTGCTTCTGCTCATCTCTTTCGTCTCTAACCTTCCCTCTCTCTCTCCCTCTCTCTCTCTCTCAGTCTCTTGATAATGAAATGCTTGCTCCTGCTTCCTTTCTATCTGCCTTCTGAGTCCACAATTTAGATTACTTCATCTTGCCGAGCAACAAACTGAATGAAATTTCGATTTGAGCAGAAAGTAATTTACTGGGATCTGGACCCATTTGTCATCATATCTCACTGGCTGTTTGCTCTATCACTGCACTTTTCCTATGCAATCAAATAAGACCACAGCATCTGACAAGCTCCAGAGAGAGAGAGAGAGGGAGGGAGGGAGAAAGGGAAATATGAGGAAGGAACCAAGAAAGAAAGAGACCGTTAGAAGGATAGAGGGAGGGAAATGGGGAACGACCACAAAAGGATAAGGAGGAAAGTAATGAAGGGAACGTTGGGTGTCACAGCGTGTTCCTCGTGTACACAGTTACAGATTAACCCAAGAGTTCACGGATGATTTCGTCCCCCAAGATACTTCCAACGCGTAAACGTGCTTGGTGTGGATTCCGTGATATAACACCACGGCATGCACGGGAACTTGTGCGTCCCGACATCGAAACAGCTGTCACCTGCGACATTTTGCATACACGTGTGGCGTTTATTGAGGGAGCTATACCACGAGCGAGCGAAGCTTTAGAGTTTCTCTTCAGCGGCGGCTGCAGGGTGAGGCGGGGAGGAGGGGAAAACAAATTTGGCTGTGGCATCGATTGGAGCAGCTCAATCAAAACTCAATTTCAAACGTAATTAGCTGTAGGCTTGTGACAACAGCGCGGCTTCAGTGGCGTCGATGGGCCAGTCATGCTAGGCAAATGTCAGGGGGGAAGGTCTTTAAACGCTGCAGTTTGATTCACCTGGAAAATGACATCTTCCCCTGGCCTTGAGAAAGCAATCTGCCTCGCCACGACGTGTGCTTGATTCCGACAATCCCCGAGCGCTCGCACCTAAATTCGCTTACAAGCGCACATTATTTGGGATCCGTGCTCACAGTGCGCTCCCCTTTTAATTGTCCCTGTGTCTTTCCGAGGAAAAGCGTGAAGAATCTCCAGGCAACCTTTTTTTATTTTCTTGCCTCTCTATATGTAGCAGGTTAATTATTTGAGCAGGGGATGGCTGCTGATAGCATTTGATTTAAAGGCCTGAAGGCTTTAGGTGCTCAATTAAGTTGCTATCAGTCTGCTCCTCACCTCTAATGGTCTCTCTCGCCATTGAACTTCTGTGCTGACGAGGGGAGCGTAGAGGAGCGATATCACGGGTCACCATAATTAAGGCCAAGGGACTCTTTAATTGCAATGACACCACCAGTTTTGGCTTCCCTTTCCGCATATCAGCCCTCTCCTTTGTTGTTTTCTCTCTTTCTAGGTATTCAGCCCCTTGATCAATCAGAGGAGGAGGATTTTGTCAGCGGAAACATTGCGGAATGCTGATTTATTGACTTGCTCCATCTTGGAATAAAGAGGGGCTGCAATCTACGGCTGTCTTTCATTACGAAAGCAAGACAAGAAATCTGTCTGCGCTCCATAGGCGATGTCTAGAGGATTTAATTTGGATACCGACTGTGAGGTAAAATACAACCTAGCAGGGCTGTTTTGGGCCATCTGGCAGAGGCTCGGCCTCTTAAGCGGAACCTTTTGAGTGGAGTGATGTAAGTTGGTACAACAATGATTTCTGCAACACAGTCCATTGTAAAAATGCCTCTCAACATTAGCAGCCAAAGCACCTTAAAAGCACCGGGCCGTATTGATACTTAAGCAGGGCTTTGCATAATGGCAATGTTGCATTAGGGAAAGAGAGTGTGTGAGAGAGAGAGAGAGAGAAAGAAGGTGGGTGGGTGGGGTGGAAGGGAAGAGTAGGGGGAGATTTCACGGGAAAGAGAACGGCGGGCGGGCGAGCAGGTGGAGGGGGCTGAAAGCAGCCAAATGACACTCGGTTAATTCAGAGTAACAGATCTAGTCCCAAGTGGATTGAAGGCCTTGAATTAATTCTGTTATGACAAATCAAGATAAACGTTTCCCCTAAATTGCATGCGATTTAATTAATTTCTGAGATCCAAGTATTTCCTGGCTTAATAGTTCACATGCTCCTGAGCTGTCATAGTGCTTGAGTGGGCAGACTTCAAAGTGATATTAAATAACCAACTATTAGATTTACCTAGCACGTTCTATTGGAAAAGTGCCATTTAATTACCTGGCTCTATTCAATTAAAAGGACAGTGTTTTTCCCCCCGACCTAATGGTCACGTAATTGCTCTCTCCCCAAATTAATTCCCTTTCTCTCTCTCTCTCTCTCTCTCTCGGTTCTCTCCAGCTCACACAAATATCAGCAATGGCTTAGGGACAACATGATTTCCAATGAGTCCCCCCTGCTCCTCTGAAGCTAAAACTGCTGAAATCTACAACTCGTGGCGGTTGCCCTTGTGCTCGGCGCTGGTGGCCTCGAGCAGAGCGGCATCAGAAGCCTATCATCCCATGTCATTTTCCCCGCCCGTCTGCCATTAGGGAAAATGGGATGCGTTTCGCTCGCACCATCCCAATCAATCGCTAAGCCTTTTTGCATCAGTGGTATTAATATAATTCTGGATATGTAACTTCATTATTTACACAGCAAGGGCAATTTAATAATCCATTACAAAAATAAGGGAGGCCCCTTTAAAATCCCCTAAGGGGACTGGCCTTCGCAATAATCCCCTCTTCTCTCTCTCTCTCTCGCTCTCCCGCTCTCTCAAAAGCCAATTTGGTTAATTAAATGTTTTGTTTGCAATGTGGCTCTCATTCATTTCGGACACGTCATTGGAAGCGGATAGGAGCCAGGCAGTAGATCTCATTAGATAAAACCCATCAGGACTAAAGGAAAATGGAGGGGGACTCTAATTAAAGCTTTTAATTGTGTGGACTCACTGTCAGATGTTATTTTTCCCCTCTCTCTTATCTCTCCTCAGATCACAGGCTCGCGCGAGCTGGGTTTTAGCTCCGTTCTCCCGCCCGACGCGCTCTCATTACAAGGAGAAAGGTGTAGCTGCTTGTCCCTCCCCGCTCGTTTTAATTAGGCTCGCAGGCCTGATTCTAGAGGCCAGTCTTGTGGACTTGATCCCTTCAGATCAGGTGGAGTGGAAAGAGTGAAGGCACTCTTCACATTTGGACTGGTCGTCTCAGGTTTGCTCTGGTTGACACCTGTTGTTCCAGCCTGCCAGCAGCAGTGTCAGTGCGAGGCTTCGCTGAATTATCCAGGGCGAAGCACATGCCAAGGTAAATACTCACTAATGACTGCACTTCTGCCAAAAAACACTCTTTTCTGGCAGGAAGAGCAGAATATATCATGGATTCTCCATTTTATGAATTAACTTTTAAATTGCTCTGCCTGTTTTAATAAGAAAAAATATATAGGCGTTTCGTTATCACTGACCCTCACAGTGTTTTTGCATTCCTCAGAACCAGAGAAACAATCCAAGAAGACTGCAAACATCTTCTGTTTGCCCTTGCAGAGGTCAAGGTGTTGAAGGATCAGCCTGTCAAATCAGGCCATCCACATCAGCTGAGCGAGACTGCCGTGCCGTCACCCCGCCACTGCTTTGGGTGTCAGACTTACTTGCATAAATATTTAAAAAGGATCTTTTCGCTAATTAAATGGTCTCTTTGTGATAAACAAAACATGCTGGAGAGGATGTGAAAACGGTTTTAAATTCCTGCAGAGTCGAAGGTCAGCTATGCCTTACCAATTGAGTTTTTTAGCATCTCGTAAAGAAAACACACACACGCAGCAGCGCGGCTCCTTTTGCTTAAGGATGAAATATGGCGAGAGCCACAGACTTGCAGATGTTCTGGAGAAAGAATCTCCTTCGTCTTCTGCTCTGTCAACATGTCAGTGGCTTGACCTCTTTTTTAAGAGTGTCCCTTTGAGGGTTTAACCAGCGCGCTTTAACAAGGGCCGCTGACGGCACAATCTGAGACACATGTTCTCAATGGAAAATACGCTCCGCTCCGTGAGAAGCTTCATGGCTTGTAACTTTTTCCTTAAAACCTTTTTTTTCTTGACAACCATCACTTCATCTAATCATTACATGCCTAATGTCATTTCATGTGGTATTTGGACTGTCATAATGTCCAGATGTATGAACTATCTGAAGTTTGGCTTCAAAGACCACGAAAAAGGAGCTGAGCAAAACTGCACTATCCTCAAAAGACATTACTGAAGACCCCTTTTTAAATGAATTTCACAAGGGCGAAGAACATCTGAAGGAACTTCAAAGAACGCCTTTACAAACACACAAGGCGTTCCTGGTTGTGACTTTTCTAATTAATAAACGCAGCTAACCTGATGTAGTCATTCCTACATAGGATCATGCCACTCTTGGTGTAGCAGGATGTGCCGATCTCTCCGAGCTGGGCCTGGCAGCAGGAACATTTCAGACAGCGGCTGTGCCAATAGCTGTCCATGGCATACAGGAGGAAACGGTCGGCAATCTTTCCCCCACATCCCGCGCAGCGCTTCCACGACAGAGATCCCGCTCCAACAGGTGGGGGCTGGGCACTTCCTCCAGGGTTCACCATTGTGTCTGTAGAAACATGAAGAGACAGCCGGGATAAGTGGTTAGAACTGGGGAGTCAAGAAGTTTATACAAGTTTTTTTTTGCTTTGGAAAGCCCCTTCAAAAACAAATTATATATCTATAACCCCTTTTTAAATGTGAAATTCATTTAAAAAGGGGTCTTCAGTAATGTCTATATATATATATATATATATATATATATATATATACTGAAACCAAAAAAGGAACAGTGTCCCTAAAAGTATACACATACCATCAGCATTACTCCCTATCTTTCAAAGTCAGCACACTTGAGTTTCCTGAACTTCTGACAGAAGTTTTGTTCTTGCAATATCTAAAACACCTGGAGCCTGAACAGTGACCCAAAACACTGAATGTTTTCGGAGGCATGCTTCCTAAAAGCTCTTTTGAAATAATTGAAATGCATATAATGCCTGCAAGCAAGTCTGAGAATTGTTTTAAGTGGCAGGCTGTCCTTGATCTTTATCTAAGCGCTGAAGTCAGCTCCTTTGGTCCATTTGTGATAAATGTCTCTTCGCTGATAACATTAGAGTCGCTGGAACAATTAAAGAGGCGCTGGCTTTTGCTAGGTTGTCTACATTGCTTTTAAACTACATTTACCTCGGCCCTCATGATAGTTAACATGCGAAAGAGAAAGAGAGAAACCCAAGCGCTACCGTGGCCAGAACTGGGGTGGTTAATTGAGGAACCTTGAAGTTGTGTGAACCATTCAGAGGTCGACATATTCCACTCGCTTTCACTAAGGTTATCAGATGACGGATTTCCAGCCAACATCATGAAGAACATTCAGCAGCGTTCGCTTTGGGGACTGGTCACTGCCGCGTGAAATTACCCCCGGTGTGCTGGATCATTCAGCATATGCGAGAATCAGTTAATGCCGGCCCACAGAAAAATCTGCTTCTGACAGAAATCACATTAGCCACGAACCCTCATTTATGATTGCAGTTCTGTACTTTGCTCCGTTGATCCATCAGTACCGCATGTGTGCGCTTCTGCTCCATCCTTCCACTAATACATCTGAAATTTTAATCTTTCCCAGGTTTCATAAGGAGGACTGCTGGACCGAAGTGGGAAAGATTAAAATTTAAGATATATTCGTGGAAGGCTGTAAGCCAAATCTTTGTTGAAAGGTAATTAGAGGAGAAGAGAGAGGCGGGGGGTAGAAAACATTGCACTGAGAGGGAGAGAGAGGCATTCAGTAACCCCATTAGTGGAGGCTCTTAGGGACAAGCAATACCTTAGTGCTGATTAAATCTAAAGGGAGATGAATCAGAGACCGAAAGTGACTCCCCCAGATAAATAAGATCGGACCATCGTCAAGTTTCCTTCCCAGTAAGAGAGGGAGGGGGTGGCTTTTAAGTCAAATGGGCAAACTCAAGTAATTACACGGACAGGCAATTTAAGCAAGGGGATGTGCAGAAATATAAAACAGATCAGCAGCCCGTGGCCAGTCATACAGATCGCAGTCCTGGAGCCTAAATACAGCTGCTCCTCACCACAACGCACAGCAAAAGATACAGAATAGCACTTATGTTTTGGTTTGTTGACCATCTGCACAGCACGCGAGCACTTCTACTACGCTATTTTGATGTTAGAAACGCCTGCCATTTCCTTCGAGCTTCTACGTAAACCTGCGGTCTTTAAGTGAGTAAACGCACAAGCAAATACACTACATTACTATCTCTAGTTATTACGTTATTTGTTATGCGCGTGACATGTAACACAAATCGTATTTGCAATAATAAAACATCTAAAAAAAAACCTGACATCTTATGCTTACATTTCACTAATCTAGGACATTATTTGTGTCGATCCGTCCCAAATCTGTCTCCCTCTCGCGACATGAAAATACTATTATTCATGAAAATAAAAAGTGTTGTTGAGAAACGTACTCACCTATTTGAAATGCAATGGTTGATGGTTAATGAACAAATTTATAGCAGTCTGTTTTGTCGGTAGACAATAAAAATAAGGCGCAGAGTCAGTCCAACAAACTCACAGACGGAGCGCGTGCATGGATACTTCTCACTGCTGCGAAAGAGTGAAGCAAATGGAGTTTTCAGATTGTATTTCCACTGTTGCCGTCACCTTTTCAGATCTTCTGGTTATCACTGGAAAGATCGGCTGCGGTTTTGTTAAACGAGCGTTCCGGAATGTCTTCCGTAATTTCCATAGGTGAAGCGAGAGCCTCTGTTTGTAACCGTCCTCTGCTCTGATGTCTCGCCGTTGCTTGTCGCTTGTGCTCTACATGTGTCAGTGACAGAAAAAAAGCCCAGAGTAAACCTCCTCTCACAGGATGACGTCAATCGGGCGGCGGCCAATCACGACACACCCCATTCAAGCGGAATGACAAATCCAGCCAATCGGAAGAAGGCGAGATTGACTTAGACACACACTGTTCAAAGGAGGAAAGATTGCGGTTGAGTGGGCTCTTTTTGCTTTTTGAGGTTGGATAGGGCAGTGGTTCTCAACCGAGAGGGCCGGGACCCACTAGGGGGCCTCGGTAAACTTTCAAAGGACCACAAAATGCCTTTATCACTACAAAGAAACTGTTGTACTAAAACAATTCAAATGCAAAATCTGCTAGAACGTGCGTCATATTTCTTACTTCGGAAAATAAGCAACTTTAAACTCCTGAATTTGAGCAGAGTAGACTAGTTTAAACACTGGTCTATAATAGAGAATTAGTGAGTTTAAGTTGTAAAGAATGTCTGCAGAAACGAAAATAATTCTGCATTTGGAGCTCTTCTATTATATCTACAAAACAGATGTTACTATATTAACATATTGTGTTGTCTCATGTTCCAGGGAAATCTTGAGAGTAAATATAAAGATTTTCAATGTACTGACAGCCTCTGGTTCTGTTAATAAAAGTTTGCAAATAAGCTTGTGTTTTGTTTAATCATAACAGCAGACATAATCATGTAGCCTACAGGAGGAAAAAACAAGGCAATGTTTAAGTGCAAAAATCAATAAAAAGTGGGGGACCAATGATTTATTGATACGGAAATGGAAAACAACCTGTTTATGTGATACAACATGTACAAGTACATACTACAAGTTTTTTTTCCCCCATATTAAAACTTTTATTAAAAATAATAACCTTCTATATTTACTATAGTGCAAAGAATATAATACTGACTGTGAGGAACTAATAGTCCATTTGTTTTCATGGACAAGATAAAAATTCATACCAAGTCACGCTTATGTTCCTTATTACAGTGGCGCCATCCTCTGGTAGAATGAAGAACTACAATAATAGATTTAGTTTGGTACAATTAATAGATTTTCTCCTGTGCTGAGACTTGATGCACATAACCGGAATAAGTTCAGAAAATAATCTACAAGAATTCACTAAATTTAACAGAATGATAGACATCTCAATATGTCACAGCATTTTAAAACACAAAAGAGAAATTCTGTTTAGTACAGTTTTCCTGAATTCACCAAATCACCAACATTCACAGATTTACCCTGAAAAAAAAACAACCTTTTCAACTAAGGGACATAAGAGAAATGGCTGTATATTTCCGTGGGCACAGACACCCAGAGATTAATTGTTTTCTGAGGCAATTGCTCATTTAGGGCTGTATATTGCTCATGTTCCTGTATGGAAGTGATTAAATGTTTGTCATTTCACAATAAAAGAACCTGAAACCACCTAACATCCTTTTTTTTTTCCTGCTAAAAGGCCTATTAATCTCAGCGAGACTAAATAAAAAAAATTACAAAAAAATTACTTACAAGCGCACAATCATGAAATGAACACATCTAATTATTAAACTTGTTTTTTTTAAATGATATCTCCATAATAGTTTCCAATTGATTTTCATTTGTCACTCTGAAAACTGTCTTCATTCAACGTCCCAGCCGGGAAGAGCACAAAGTGAAACGTTATGTGATGTTCTACTGAGTTTCAGTGGGCAGCTAATCTTTACGAGACAAAACTGTGTAATTATGAGTTGCCTCTGGATTCATTAGTAAGATGTACATTGTGCAAAGAGTCTCCTATACCAGATACTAATGGTTTAATTGTCGTTGGTCCTGGCTGATTGCAGCGAGCAGTTTGATTTCCCTGCAGGAAAGGCAACTCTATTTCTCCCAGGATTGGGCTCAATTCTCTCCAACAAGAACAATGAGCCAAAGATGGCAAAGAATGTATTTTCCACGAAGGAATAATTAATTTATCTCAACTATTAAAACTAGTGGGAAATTATGGGATGACTCTGAATGGGGGCCTCAGAGGAAAAGCTTTGTTTGTTCTTGGGCTGTTTTAATGAGCTTTTCACAAATGGCCAAGAAAAAATACTTCTTTCTCTTCTCCTTTTGCAATATGATAGTCGCACACAATAACGAGGAGGGGGTGCTTAGGGGATCCCATGGAAAAGAGCAACACCAAGGCCCTGTTTCTGATCTACCGATGTCCTATCGCGAATTCTCCGCATCTATGTTGTGATTACAAACAGAATAGAGGAACAGCACTGTTTAAACGGCAGCAAAAGATGGTATAAAGTATCGATACCCCCACAGAGGGAGAGAAAGAGCTCATAATGAAGTTTGAGTCCTCTGGGGGAAACCAATTGAAGCCGGTAAGAGATATAGAGTATTCACCGTGATGGTTCATTTCAAATAAGAAATGTACCCCTCATGATATTACATTATTATGCTGTTAAACCTAGAGGCTCTCCATCACGCAGCAATGGGAAAGGGCTGAAGAGGCCTTTAAGACATTTTACATCCATAAAAAACCAACATGATATGATTCAGATATGAAACAGGAACTGGAATAGGACAAAACGCTGTTATTCCCGTTCTTAAACAACATTTCCACACACGCGGCTATTACAATATAGCCATGTTCGTGTCAAGGCCTTGCATTAATACAGAGATAATGGATTATTGATTGGTAAATACAAATGCCTTTTATAAAATGTTGCAGGGTAGCGGCTGAACATCGATGCTTTTCAGTGAATTCAGCATTGAGTTCCCAATCAGCAAACTGCCCTTCATTGAGGGCTGATCTATGGCCAAATGAAATGAAAAGTCAACTGGCTAGAAATGGTTTTTCAAATGTGAATTCAACGGTGCCTGAGGTCTTTGCTCTCATATCATCCATGTGAGGATATGTTGCTAACCCTTCTCCGTTTTCCATTATGTGTACTTTACCCAGGTGAGCGTAGCATGCCTGCAGCAGCTAGATGGGTGGCGTGACACTGAGAAATATTGAATTGCATATTTCAAGACAGATTGTTTGCTCCACGCGCTCATAAAGAAAAATCTCAAAAGTCATTTCTTTAACATGCTGTTATCGACTGCTTTGATCAATCTTGTGTCGGCAGCGAGCAAGTAAGTGAGCTTAATTAAATCCAAATCGATAATTCCTTAACAAATAGCGCATGGACTTGAGAAACAGACCCGGCAGAATTAATTGGGTAGCGTTTGTGTAGCTAAACGTTTGGGAAACTTCATCAAGAATTCAGCTCTCCATCTTTGGCGAACATTTATACATTATGCATGTCATTTAAATGCAATTAGAGGTCCTAATATGTTAATCTCTTTCATTTATTTGCCAAAGCTTTTTTGTAATTACATTGTTGTAAACAATGATAAAACTGTGTCCTCATGCATGCAATTGGATAATTGGCTACTCACAACACATTTAGTAGATTAGACTAAAACTATTATACAATCATATCTGGGAAACTGGCCGTAAGATGCCCACTGTGTCTTAATTTCCAGTCATTGGTAGCTGATGTAATGGAGAAACCCATACTTATGGGTGATTTGTAATGTAGTGTGTGTGTGTGGGTTTTAATTTTAGTCTTTTTTTTATTTGCACAGACAGGAAACCTGGGGCCTGAGACTCAAGCGCCCATATGAGCACAACAGCCTAACAAGTGGTGCTAACTGCTAGGCCTCAGCAGGGTTGCCAGGGTTTGACAACGACACCTGCCCAATTGCTTTGAGGGGCTAAATATCACATTATCGGGGTCCCTTCAATCCATGCACATGAAAAACAACAGTGTTAAAAGTAGCCTAATTCTGCAGAAAAAATGCAAACTTGGCAACACTGGGCTATATTTTCTTTGTTTTAAATGGTGCAAATAAAAGCTATCCTGTGTATTTTGCATGGACATTATATGTGTATAAACAAATTTGATTGACAAGAGTACCATTGCTTATTTGAGAACTAATTTTAACACGAGGTAAATCTAAAGTTACATTTTCCCACATATCTATAACATTTCTATTTACGAAAATATCTATTAAATATATAGACAGTTAAATTACCTAAACATAGCAGCTGTGACTATCAGAAATTCAAAATACTGTGACAATTTTTTTCCTGTTTTATACTGTAGAATGTTATTTTTGTATTTATTTTGCATGCCTTGGTTTCATGAAGCAGAAGCAAGGGCGTGCTTCATGATACTCTTTCCACAATGACCACCGCAGACGGGATGAAGAGAAGAATTGTTGACTTAAAGGTGCCATAGAATGAAAAACTGAGTTTACTTTGGCATGGTTGAATAATAACAGTTCAGTACATGGACATAAC